>VDFB02270651.1:329071765-329147003 GCA_007258455.2 Sequoia sempervirens
TAATCTTTGAAATGGCCCTTATTATCTGCATTTGTTCTTGATAAATTGCTTCTTCTTCCTCTTCTACATTTGAACCTTCTTCCTCTCCTTCATCCTCACTTTCCTCCCTCCGGTTTAACCCTCTCGTCACCTACTCTTGTAACGTGTCAATTTTTCTTTGGAGGCCTACCAGTGCATCTCTTCCACCAACATTTCTGCCACCTCGACCAACTCTGGCACCACTATGCCTACCAAGCATCACTCTTGGAGGCATCTTTCTTTACCTTGACCCACAACCACGGTCCTGGTGTGAACTACCTCATGATTAGCGATCTATCCACACGCTCAAGAAAACCTTGCTCTGATACCACTTGATGAGGGCACAACCTGAGACACAGAAAATAACCCACAAACAAGAGAATAATTTTTTTATTCAGAAAATGGAACTTCTTACATGCAAAAGATCTCAAATCCCTAAGTTTTACAACACATGCAAGTTACAAAAAGCTACATAATCACCCTTTTGCAATATATGAGCTTATCCCCAAAAGTTACCAAAAATACTAGAAACTCGCCCATAAATAGAACTCCTCTTTAGTTTGGAGCCAAAACAACGTTAAAATTTGAGTTTAGGTGGTTCAGCGCCAAAAATTACAACTTGAAGTTCAAATTTCAAAAGAACATTTGCAATTGTATCTTCTAGAAAGTGCGCCAACTTCCCGGGGCCATAACTTTTGATCCGGGGCACTGATTCGCGAACCGTTTGAACCGTTGGAAAGGTCTCAAAGTCAAGAAAGTGCTCAAAATTGCTATGCCAATTTTAGCAAGATTTGGGGCCATTCTAGAATCTCTAAGTGCCTCAAATCCAACTCAAAAAATTTTCAGGTGCAAATCTGGGAACTAAAACTGCAATATCTTTCAACCAAAGAATAAAAAATAAAAACCGTAAATTGGGAATTTCATTATGAAAAAAAGGGTATCCAAAAATGTAAAAACATCTAAAAAATGATAAAATTGAAATTTAACTATTTTTGGGTGATGCAAGATTTCCCTTACACCACTGGATGCTCCTGCATCAACATCACAAGCTACAAAAGACATACAAGCATGGGCCCGAAGCCAAAATATAACTTGGTTTTATCTGAGACCAGAAACTCCAAACCACCTAGACCATTCAAGGCTCCATGCAACAAGGCTACATCAACCAAGATTTGACAGTAATAACCACCTAAAACAATCAGGCAACAAAATAGCAACACAGCTGCCAGCCATCTGGTTAGAAACAACAAAACCAAACCCAACAAAAGAATAGGAAAATTAATGGTAAAGACCACCATTAAACCCAACCCCACAATCAAAAACACTAGCACACAAAAGGAGAAACACCTCTTGAAGCTCCCAAACACACCATAAGTCAACTCCAAGTCCACCTCAAGAGGACAAAGCTCCTCTCTATAGGAGAGGATTCTGTGAAAACCCAACAAACCTAAAGCACACCTTTCCAACAACGTCAAGCTCCACCTCGATAGGAAAAACTTCCACCTTAATAGGAACACCACTAGAGGAGACCAAAAAAGAGGACTTCCATCCACATCCAACACACCCACCTCCAACTCAATAGGAAATGACTCCTGTCCATCAAGAGTCGTCTTCTCCTCAAAAGAAGACAAAGTGCATAGGAAATGGAAGAAAGTAAAAGCTCCAGAAGATTGGGGAAACACACCATCCTTTGGCTGAGCATGCAAGATCTCCAAGAGAGAGACCACAACCAAACCAACACAAAACACCAAGGGAGCAAGAGGAGAAGGCATTCCACTCCACTAGCTTAAAACACTGCTCAACTTCCAAGTCAGACCCAAAATCAGGGAACTCCTCCAAGAAAGAGCCCAGAGCCAAAAGTAAAAGAAAACCCCTTTGTGAAAGATAGCCAAGATAGCCACAAAGGGTACCCAGAAGCTCTGATAGAGAGCCCAAGAAGAGCACAAGATGCCAAAGAAACCCAACATCCAATAGGAACCACCAAAACACCATCTTCGGAAACACTTTCCTCAGCAAAGAGAACTCACATTGGGTACCCAAAAGCTTTGAAAGAGGACCCAAGAAATAAAAATAGACTCTGAGAGCCCTGTAGCACAAGCATGTGCCAGATCTTTGACAGACAAGTCTTGTCCAAACCCTCGAGAGAAGCCAAGCAAACCCATCTTTCAGTAGGAGAAAGAAAGGGATTCTCCAAGCCAAGAGAAGATCCACCCCTTCCAAACTCAGCACCAAAAAACTTGAGAGGAAAAAAACCTCCTCCCAAAATTCCATGAAAAACATCAACCACTCCTAGCCAAACACAGGGGAGAGTCACAAAATGCACATCAGTGCAGCAATTGCTTGCACCAACAGCCACAACCATGGTCACACCAGAGCAACTCCCACCCACACTCATCAAAATGAGCACAGTGAAGATGACCCAATCAGCTCCAAAGTACACAAGGGGACCCACATAAGCAAGGAAACCCCCACTCCAAACATGAGTAGCCACCGCATGCTGCGAGCCAGGAACTTCCCAAGGAAGAACATGATTCAAAAGGGAGAAACGCTACATCGGGAGGGACTTCCATAGTAGGAATCCACTCAACAAAAACAATGAACCCACATTTCCAAACACCAGCAGCAACCATCGAAATACTGCACAGCCTCCATGAGATCCCCATCTGGATCTCCATCGTCTTCTCCTTGCGCTTCATCTTTTATTTTAAACTCTCTTATGTTATGCACAATGTAAAAGATGTTATTGTATATGTAATTAAATGGATTGATTCAATTGATCTATATTGAATACGTGTTATGGTTGTAATATATTGATTGTTCAATTAAATGAGATGGTTAAATGTAATTTCATATTGTAGATGGAGTTTAATTAAAAGTAATGTTTTATTGCTTCTTGTTGACTTAGTTAATGGGAAATTAAATGTAATTTCATATTGTTTCATTCACAATCATGTGATTATTGAGCCTTTTAAAAATAAAATTGTTATGTTTTAGGTGTTAGTGTGTTGTCCTCTAGGGTCTTGTGGAGAGGCGTTACACCTATTTCTCATGTTAGATGGAACATTTTGTATAAAGGGGGAAAGATTCTAGCTAGGTTATTGTTGACTACATTGAAGGAGACAACTTCATATATGGGACACAATCAACACTCTCCTTCTTGGATTCTGCATGTTATAGCTTACTCTAGGAAGATTTCCCACATTGTAGAAGTTTTAAGAGATGAAAGGGACATGTGCTCGCATTGAAGGGATCCAAGCATGTGTTTCCATCATTGAAATTTTTTTTTGGAGGAGTTTCTTTCTTGCAATCATTTTTGTGCATTATAACTCACTCATATTGAGTCTTGTGACTGAAAATAAAAATTGTAATACTCTATTTCTAAGTTGTAGCTAGAACACCTTTCTTTTATTAATAAAGTTCACTGATTTTTCCTTCTCAATGGTTGTCTTATTGTGTGCAATTGGTGATTGGTGTGTATTTCTATGTTGTATGTTTAAATCCTCAAATATTAGTTAATTAAAATGGCTAAATATACTACTAATTGATGTCAATTAATAATTAAATTGATAAAATATATTACCAATTGACAAAAATTAGAGAACAGTGAATAAATATGACTATATATATGACCAGTGAAATCAGTGAATAAAAATGGCTAAATATACTACCAAATTGATCATAATTATGATTAAAATTAATGAATAAATAAACTACCAATACACAAAAATTAGTGAATAAAAATGACTAAATAAGTGACCAGTTAACAACAATCAATGACTAAACATATCAGTGAATAAAAAATGACTAAATCAATGACTAAATAAGTGACCAGTTAAATATATTAGTGAATAAAAAATGACTAAATAAGTGACCAAATTACAACAATCAATGTTTAAATTAACAACTAAATATATCATTGAATAAAAAATGACTAAATAAGTAACCATATTACAACAATCAATGATTAAATCAATGACTAAATATACTACCAAATTGATTAATCAAAACAATCAATAAATTTCTAAAAATGGTTTAGTCATCAATCTGGTCATGTTATAAATGACTGGAAATAAATTACTAATGATTGTGTGACCATGTTCAGTCATTTATAGGCGGGGGCCCTAGCTCAGTTGGCTAAGTAATTCCGTTGCGGCTCTACTAGTCACAAGTTCTAGTCTCCCCCCGTCCCGTGGTACCGGAGGGCGTGTCACGCCAGCGCCGCTGGTCACGTTAAAAAGTTTACCAGGCGCAGTCTAAAAATATATATGTTCAATCATTTATAAACAATTTTTAGTAGTTTATTGCTCTTTTTGTACTATTGAAAGAAACCTTAGAGAGGATCTTGAAGAACAAGAACGTAGGAACCTTTCAAAGGATAAGGGATATGTTGGTAAGCATTATATAACCACTTTGAATTTATCATGCTTGTGTAAATACATGCTGAATTAATTTCCTCTAAATTCGATGCATGTGCTTGCATTGTGACTTTTTTTTGTAAATGATAGGTGCAAATTTGTAAGATGAGATTTTGTATTCAACTACATGGTACTTTCCTTTTTCAATAAAATTTTATGCAATGGAGTGCAAAAATTCATCATTTAAAGTTAGTGTCTCAAACTGTCATATTTTTTATATTTTTCTCTACTAGTAAGTAGTTTGCCAAAGCTTTGCCAAAGATCTTTTGGATAACTTAATTACAAAATTATTCTCACTTTAAAGAAGAATTCCCAATGATTGACAAGGTCAACATATCACTCCTATTTTGTTATTTTCATTGTTTTTCTTTTTTGTTATTGATGTGAATTCATCTGTCATATAAGAAACAATCTTGTAATAACTAGCCTATCTGGAATGCGTATTGGATTTTTAGTATTTATATTGCAGTTTTGTGATGTACGTTGAGATCAACGGTGATAATGTAGCTCATATTTATAAGTTCTTGAAATCAAGCAAAGGTGTCCTTTTGGGTGAAAATATTAAGGAAAGATTTATTATGATGAAATAGTTATGTAGAGTTAAGGTAATTGTGGGCCAATGTTCAACAAATGTCTAGCTGTGTGTTGTTTGTTACTTGTGTATTTTTTGGTAGACGCATAGTCAATATCTCCTAACCATGATATGTAAAGTTTATTTCAATTGTGAGTACTTTATTTTGTTACCTCTAGTAGAAGTGTTTTATTTTATAGCTTGATGGTTGCTATGTTAAATGAATTAGCCACTCATACAACCTTCAAAGGCTATGTATGATGCTTCTACATGAATATTGCCCTCACTTGTCACTATTTTCCAAACAATGACATAGACCTTGCTTCATGAGCCTTAAAGGCACTGCCATTAACACACCCATAGTGGAAACCAAACAAGGTTGTTGCCTCCTTAAACATGCATCAATGTTGGGTTACTGAGACTATAATCATTGAGACAACCATCAACTATATGTTGCCTTTGGACCTTATGAATGATGTACTACCTTGATTTATAACCCATAACTTCATTATGCATGTTTAAAATTCCTCAATTAATTTCACTTGGGTTTTGATACATCCATTTGAAGCACTAAACACCACCATCTCCCTTTGTCACTTTGGAGGCTACATTGTCATATCCATTGTTAAGGACTGAAAATCAAGTGAAATAGAGTTATATGGACCCCTACACAGCTTGTTTATGCCACTACACTTACACAATCCATATATTGTTTTTATGACTTAGCAAAAAAAATACTATTATACATCATGAATATGGATACTTCATTCCTAAGTTGGCTACTATATTAGAACAAGAGCTCTCATCAAGGGATATGATTAGAGTTTCCCACATCCACAACCTTTGGGTATTCAATCCAATCTTATCTTAAATGGATAGTCCCTAACAAAACACTACTGAATTCACCACTATCTTCAATACCCAAGACTATTTCATCACTCATCTTCATGCATTGACACCTCTATCATTACCATCAATGCCTTTTCATATGCCACATGTGATGTAGAGAGCATTGTTTAGGTCTTTTTGTTGTCCCTGTACTTCACAATCAACATTGTATTATACACTGTCACTTAGTGCTCAAGGTTTGGATACCCATCATAAAATGTGAATAGTTCCCTAAGACCTCCACTCATAGATATTCTTATAAAAACTCTTAAACTACCACCTATGATGGCATGATGCACAAGAATTTTTTTTCTAGATGGAAAATATTTGTCTATGGAGGTTTGGGTAACCAGGATGACTGTGACTTCTTTGAACTATGGGCTTTATAGCTTTGACTCTATATTTTTTTAATTATATTTTAACAATATAATGATCGATCGATTCTATTCTTTTTGAAGGCTGAATGTTTTGTATATTTATTTTCATTTGAAAACCACGTTGTTTCTTAACTCTATTTCAATCACAAGAAAAATTGTAATGGTTGTAAGTACAATCCTTGTTTCTTTTATTTGTTCTCCTTTTATCATTTCATTTTTTTCTTTTTTTTCTCAACTTTTACCTGTCTATCCTATTTAAATAGTTGAATCTATAATCTAAGCGGTTCAATTCCTTTCTCATTATCATGATATAAAACTAAGTTTAATCTATTTTCTAAACAACTGAATCTACAATCGGAGGGGTTCAATTCCTTTCTCATTATCGTGATAGAACACTAAGTTTAGTCTCTTTGTTAAAGACTTGTCCCTAAAGAGGAAAAAAAAATTATATGATTGAATTTAAAAGTAATACACTCATTTTCATGGAGTGTGAATTGCTCATGCCTAAAATGGTTAAAATATCACAAGAAACAAAGAACATGCACAAAAGTCCAATGTACAAAACATGGTACATGACAATCACTAGACCTTGTAGCCAATAAGCATATAAAAATAGGGTTCAAGGAGTATAAAGAAATAGCATTAAGTTGTACGCATTCTTGTGTATATGATCTCAACACTGTGATTTATACATTGAAACAAGGGAACCAAAGCACCAAAACAAATGTAGAAATGGAAACCAAGTACTAAAAGTGGTTGATATTGATATCGGGGGAGGCCTCCACTATAACGCCACAATATTTTTTGTTGGGCCTTGCGGTGATGCGGGAATCTCCCACATCATCGCAAGGCCTAGCAACAAACCTTGTGGTGTTGCAGTGGAGGCCTCCCCTGATATTAATATCCAACGGGATAGATAGTGGAGTAGCACTCTGATCTCATTTCATCCATTGGATGGGAGCCTATCTCTATATGTGTATATGGCGATCCGAGTGGAGTCAATCAAGTAGAGTCTAATTGAATGAAGACGTATTATAAGCTCTCAGATGCCATGAGAAAAAAATTCCCAATGATCTCCTTGTAATAACCCAATGGTCAATCCACTGACTATAATAACCCAATGGTTGCCCACTAATTTTAATAATTGGAAAAAACTAAACTATCCAAATCATATTTCTAGATTGTGTGGTGTTATAGGAGTGAGCTATCCAGAAGTGGGTCATCTATCAAGGGAGGTGTAGATCGACTATCTCATTCATGTATGTTGAAAACTCCATCTCCTCATGTATCTCCACCTCACCTCTACTTTCCATCTCATGACATCTCCACCGCAACATCGCACGGTTTGTTGTTGGGCCTTGACGTGATGCAGGAATCACCCGCATCACTGCAAGGCCTAGCAATAAACTGTGTGGTGTTGCATTGGAGGATTTATGCATCATTCAAAAGAGAATTTTTGCATAAATTCTTCATTATTAAATTTTGTGCTGAAGGTTTTGTGAAGGATTTGGTGATCCGAAGTGGAACTTGCAACTACAATATTTGATAAAAATCTACTTCAAAATATGCTTTTGATGGATGTACATATCTTCATCCAAAGCTCCAATTCACACATAGGAAGGAAGGACACTTTCAAAGGTTAAGGAGTTTGGATTTACACCCATTGGTTGCATTTCCTTAAAATTTTCTAAGGACTTTTCAGAAAAAACCCATTTTAAACATATCCTTTAATCATGACATTCCATGATATTATAGTTCTTTGAGGCATTTTTTGAAATAGTTTGCTTTCCTTGTCTATGCTTCCACATTTTCATGTATATCTAGTAGGGTACTTGTAACTACAACATACATATGACCAAACAATCCCTGTTGTTATGCTTTGATGGATGTCCCTTTGTTATTACTAGATATTTGATGTAGTGCACATTATTATAGTGCAAGCCTATTTTTTAGATTGTTTCATTTAGCATCACCAATATTCTCCACAAGAACATTGTCCCTATTTAAAATTATGGAAATGGTTCACATCTCTAAGAATAATTTCTCTTGCAACAATCTTGGAGATGAATTTAGATGTAGTGTGAAAATTAGAACATACTCAAAGGTTCTTAACAACTCTAATAGTTGTACCAGGGGCCATGTTTAACAAACCAAATGCAATTGCTAACTTTTCACTATGGTGGTAGATAAATGATTTTTTTCTTCTATTCCACAACATTAAGTAAAAGTATTGAATCTAGAAACACCCTATTGCCTTCATTTTCCAAGCCTATTTCTCCAATTGTAACAACCCTCATGTTCACATTTTGCTTTTGTATTTCCTTGATGGATTCTAACAACTATATATTTTGTATTTGCACTATTCGTCCTATCATTATTTTGTATTGGAACCCATGAGGTGTAATTCTAAGACTGTTATGTTGTTGACATGATTATTGTTTATGTTGGATTTCATGCTTACATGATTAGATGTTGTTATCATTACTTTTGTATGATTATGGACAGGAAAGGGATGATGTCGTAACAGTCATAATCTAAGAGGCTTAAAATATCATGAGCCTCTTCTTGATGATTGATGTTGCTTTGACTATATGATATATGTATATGCACATGTACTTTGACGTGTGATCAGAGTGATGCAGGTACTGGGTATCGACTCCGCCTAGATTCATAGGCCTGAGTGTACTCTCATTCCCCAATGGTAGTTACTGGAGATAGTCATAGGCCAAATGTTCCCTAGCCTAGCCCACTATACCTTTTTAGTGTAGTGTTTCAGTGATGTGCTTTTACCCTCCAGTTACCTAGCAGTAATGTTTGGTTTGCCTTCTGGTCTTATGTAGTTTGCCAGTATTGCTTGTTGAGGTATTTTTCATTATGAGGTTAATATCAATTTTATGGTGATTTAATGATTCCTCTTTTAGATTTGAATGTGGTTCATTATTGGTCCTATGGTGATTTAAGGATTTAAATTATTATTTTTATGTGTAATAGAGAATTTTGTATATTTAGTGATTTTAATTAATTGATTTGGAGAGCTTTAATAGTTTATTTAATTAAATGTTTTATTTCATATATTGTTTTGAGAGTTTATAAAAATGGAAGTAATTTTTGATGTTGTATTTATTTAAAGTGTTATTTTAAATGTGATTTGTTTTTTTTTTTGAGTTTAGTTAAAAAGAAAATGGGCAATTTGGTCATTGATATTTTTTTGAACCATTCTAGGAAGAAAAGAGAAACAAAAAAATATTTGATTGGTTTGAGAGAGAGAAACCTCGTGGTGGGGAATGGAAGCTTGGTAGTAAGATCTAGTTATATTAGAGGGATTTTTGTGGGTAGTGAATCTTGGTGTTCGGTGTAGCATTGTTGTCTTGCTTCTCTATTTTGGAATCTAGTCATTCCTTGCAAGCAAAGCATTTCCACATTTCAAATTTGGGCAGAATTAAAGGTATTCTTTTGTGTATTCCTTGAATTTTTGAGTTAGAAATGCATGTGTGTGTTTAAATGTGTTAGGAGTCTTGGCTGCTCTGGGTGTTGTCATGGCATATTGGTTTTGAGATTTCTTTTTAGTCTGGTCATTACTTTTATATTGGGGAAAATTTGAGACTTTTCTAAACCTGTTCAAATCTCCTATTTTAAACTCAAATCTAATTGTGGAATTCAACTTGAAACAACATAATCTAAACTGGGTCGATGACAAATTTAGTTTAAAGTGGCTCTCACAGTTTGCATTTTCCAATTATTAATTTAGGGACAGAAAAAAATGCTAACCCAACCCTTAAAATCCAATCATAAAATTGAAACCAAATATGAAACTCAACTGGAAACATTTAAAATATTAACTGGGTTGGAGTCAAATACAAATTTTGGACACTTCCATTTTTGGTCAAAATTTGTGCCAGCCTAGTAAAACATGTTTTTTAATACATCACCTTAACCACCTATCTAAAACATGCACTAAAGGTGGATTCCATGTAAAAACACCCATATCTCAACTGGGTCAAAGTCCGAATTCAATTCTGGGCACTTTGATTTTTCGGAAAAATATGCCCTGTCAATGTACCCTGTCACCTCATATAATCTCTTTTCTTTTCTTTTAATTCTTGAGTTGCTAGTCTTTGAAATAAATTTGGAATTTTTTTAATTGCACTTTTTTCTATCTCCAATTTGGTTTTGGTTTCCTCTATTCAGTGTGGTAAAATTCATTTGTAATTTGGGGTAAAACAAAGCATTTCCTTACCAACTTGAAAACCCATATCTTAAACTTAATTTTAAAAGTGGTCTTCAACTAGAAATGTCAAATTACGAACTGGTTTGTGATCAAATTTCAGATCTAGGCACTTTTTATTTTGAGCATGTTTATGCTATCGGAATCCTCTCATCATCATTGTTATATATTAAGTGTTGTCATTATATGCTTGTGCATCATTTTAGTGCCCTGTCATACTGCTACCAGAAGCCTGTAGGTAGTAACAAGAAGATGAATCTCTTATTGCAGCAGTGGAGTATTTTTAATGAACTTAATGATGAAATATGGATTGTTTTAATTATTATTAAAAGATGGAATTTGTTCTTGCTTGGCTGATTTGAATATTTAAATAGTAGTTTTTACTTGATTTGTTTTAATTTGGTTTTGTGTACCTCATTTGGTTAAACGAGATGAGCTTAGGTTCAGGTAATTAGAGTGGTCTTATGGAGTGGTTCTCTATGGGCCTAGGGCCTACAAGTGGCTGCCAGGGGAACTAGTAGCAAAGTTATAGTAAACAAGTGATAACTAAATAAAAACAATGGGGTAAAACACTAATAAGATAATGAGTCCTCATGCATGACCTTGAATGCTTTTAAAGGCTAAGGATGCACTCAAGAAGGCCTATCAATCTATGGGGCATCGAGTTATCGCTCTACAGGGCATTGATTCAAGCACAATTGAGTCTCCTTGTCTATATGAGAGGTGTACTTGATTCCATGTGGCACCATCCTTTTGTGCACGCATGATGACACTCCATACGATTTACACTCTAGTACCTAGTACCTTAATAGTCATGAGTAGTACTTGACATGTTATTGGATGAGCATCTCCATGTTGTGACATTAGCTTTATGCATTGTATTCCATGTTTGCTCCATGACTGATGTGAGTGTTGGCCATATATTACCCTTTCCTTTTTACTTTTTTTTAGGCCTTGTGACTACCTTCGAGCATGGTGGGGTGGTCTCTTATGATTCCACATGGTTCAGAGGCATTGCCACCACCATTGGGGACCAGTGGATAGGTTAGTGGAGTACTAGTTGAAGATGTTCTCTCTTGTACTTATTTTATTAGTTGATGTATCTTATTCATGGCTATGCCATTGTACTCATGTATATTCCTTTATGTATATTGTACTCTCTTGAGAGAGAAGATGTAATCATATAATTTAATGAGAAGAAATGTGTTCTTTTATATTTGGCTTGTGGTTTTCCAATTTTGGTATTGGACTCACTTGTACTATGATGATCATTATGGCCTTATGTTTAAAAGGGGAAATGGGTATTAGGAATATTTGAATTGGTGTTTAAAATTAATGTAGTTTTAGCAATGTTTCACTGGAGGGTGAATTAGTCCTCTCCTTTGGGTTGTACATTAGGCCATACTTGGCCATGAATGTTGTTGATATATTGAATTGACAACTGTATTATTTGTATGTTATCACTTCATGTTCAAAAAAAATTATCTTGTCCTCTTTTGGTTCTTACCCTTCGAGGTTATGTAGTGGGATGTTACATTTGGTATCAAAGCCCATGTTCACACACTGGGAGCTCCGACATACTTGAACCTTCTATGTTATGATGTGTTATGTGTGTGTGGCATGAGCTTGTTATATTGTTTTCCATAGTCTTGTTGTTATGCTTTCATGCCTTAGTATGGTGTATAGATCATCCTTGTCATGATCTATTTTGATGTGTTCTTTGTTTCCTTGAGGATGCCTCCTAGGGGCATAGCCAATGGTAGAGTCAGAGGAAGAGCCACTGGTCCTCATTATAGCACCCAACATAATGTCGATCAGGGTAATTAGGGTGAGCATTAGGAGGAACATGTTGAGAACCAAGCTGAAGGGCTTAGGGGTGCTCCGGTTTTAGCTCTTTTATAGTAGATTATGGACCAATTAGGACCCTGTTGGGAGGTATCTCATGAGGAGGAGTCACACCCTTCTTGTCAGGATGGTCAGGATGCTAGAGCTGAGCGTGAGCATTCCCATAGTCTAGGTCATTAGAGAGTTGATGTTGTGAGGGGTAGGGTGGATGGAGATAGTATTGTTGTAGGTCACATGAGGGATCTCCTTAGAGCTCATCCCCCTAATTTTGATAGTTTTGGTACAGGTACCAAGGTAGAGACTTGGTTGATTGATCTTGATCGATGATTTGTTATGCATCCTTATAGTAGCAATACTAGAGCTCGATGTGCCACTATACATCTCAAAGGTTTTGCATCTACATGGTGGAGAGTAGAGGAGAAGAAGCTTCACCTAGACATTGATTCTATTTCTTGGGGACTATTCTTAGAGAGGTTCCATGCTCGATTTATTTTAGACTACTACTGGAAAAGATGTGTTGATGAGTTCCATGAGCTTTGTTAGTTGACTATGAAGGTAGATCAGTATGAGCACTGCTTCTTTGAGCTTAAGCAATATGCTAGCATTTATAATGAGGATTTGATGTTAGTACAACAATTCATTAGGGGCTTGAATGCCTATATCAGTGGTGGTGTCTGTGTGTTTGAGCCAAAGACCATAGAGATCACCATGGAGAAGGCGAGGTTGATAGAGGAGAATTTGGCTAGAGGCTTTGGTGATCAGGCATGTGTTCATATTGGTAGTGGCCCCCCTTCAAGATTAGTTGCTCGAGGTACACAGTCTCAGGGGGCTGGACCATCTAGATCTGGTCAGCGACAGAGGCATAGGTCTACTTAGTCTTAGAAAAGTGGGAAGAGTCATGGTACTCCATTTTCTAGTGATTGTTTGCATCATCTTTCTCAGAGTAGGCAATAGTGTTAATGTAATTAAATTAATTATTACACTAGCATAAGTTAACTTAGGTCATTTATCATTTAGTCCTAGGTTGCATTTTAATAAATCATTTAATAAATAGGGATAATATTCCCTTCCTTGTTTGTAGGGATAAGATTCCTTCTAGAAGATGAGCTGTCCTTCTAGAACTTATCTCAGCATCTAGATAGGGTTCACATGTTGTCACATGTTAGATCATGAAACATGGCAACATCTCATGCATCTTAGGTTTTCATTCTTGCCTATATAATTAGGAATTTTTTTCATTTGTAACATATCAATCTCATATCATATATCAATAATAGAATATCCATTGAGCATGCCTAGTTACAAAAATTTTCTTTATGGTTGATTATCTTTCTTGGCAAAGGTCCTCCATTGAAGACTATAGCTTTAGGGATCCTATGCATGCATAATATCAACATGGTATCAGAGCTTGTCCAGTGAAACATCAACCCTCGATCAAGAAAGTTGGTGTTCGAGATTGTCACAGGCTCGAAGGTTTCCATTGAAGGCTACTTGACTCCACCTTGGGACCAAGCTGATTTTTGAAGCAGATAGAGTCAGATCCGAGCTCGCCATTGTCTTCAGAAGGTCTCAAAACCCTAGGATTTCCTATCCAATCATCAAAATTGGATACATCAACCCGAAATCCATCAGAGGTATTTTTAGGGTTTGCAAAATCAATTGTACTATCCATAAAATTTGAAGCAAAAAATCATCCCAGTTAGTTGTCCTCTGAGGAAAATTTTTTTTAGCTGCAAGCCACTTTTCATTTAAAAAAAATTGGGCTCAATTTCTCTATTATTTTGCAAAAAAATATATTATTCAAGCATTTTCTATAGTTTCACAAAAATAAATCACACCAACTTGCATTATTAATCCTTGGTCGACATTTGGTTTGATTTATATATCATTGAAATTTTATTTTTGGTCTAATTAATTTCCATTGGAAATCAAAAGTTCTTTTCTACATATATATTATATTTCATCAGCATATATTATTTGAAAATTATTGATTTTTTAATTGCATTTTATGCAATATTAAAAATCTATAAAATTATTTTTTTGACATTAATAAGTCTGGAAAGATTTTTTGGTTGTGTCATTTGCACGGATGGTACCCACTGCATGGCTATCTATCACATCACTGATGTTGTTGCTGATGCCATCTCCCCACCGATCACTAGCCATCTTCCTTCTCGGTCTATCCCATTGTCATCGACCATTAGAGATTTGTCGTTCAGCCTGTGTGTCCCATTAATGGTCGCATAAGGGTTCTCCTCTACTATCAGCTGGGTTCCATCTCCCACCAGTGTGTTCTCTACCACTGTCGACAACCTTCTCGCCGGTGCCCGACACAAGCTCTCGCTAATGGTCTCATCACATACCAAGGGTTCCGCTATAGGAAGCAGAGCCACCCTTGCATACACCGCTCTGCCCAACCTGCTTCACTCCACTGCCGCTCCAGGAGGGAGCTACTTTTTTTTCCAGCCTTATTCCTGCGGTCATATTGTAGACCAGGTGCTAGCGCATGGGGGGCCAATTTTTTTCTCCTATTTAGCTTGCAAAGTGCCAAATATAGGCATTTTTTTCATTTTATCATAACTTTTCAGCAGGGTATCAAAAATCAGAAAACAAGATACCATTGGAAAGGTATTTCCATCTACTTTCTAGTGGTGCAATCTATTTTGTAAAAATTTTCTTGCAGAAAATTCTATAGTCAACTGAAGTACAAACCCTAATATGGACTCAAAGGCTCGTAACTTCGCAACCATTCATCAAATTTCAGTGATTCCAGTGGCATCAGGAAGGTGATTTAGAGATTTTTTTCATCAATATAGACCCCTTGATCAGTTTCAGCTCTAGGTACTCTTGCAGTGATTTAGAGGTTATGTTGCATAAGGGAAACTATAAACAATGGCAGGATGGGATCTATTGCCCCATCTGTATGGTATAGTTCCTCATCCAACTGAAGGTTTTCATGAACTTGCTTGGAGTTGCACCAGGTACACTATCTTGGAGATCATTTCTATGAAAGTTGATTGTGATGTTTTGAGTTCTATTGATCATTTTGATTGTCCTCACATCCTTTGGACTAAGCTTTGGGAGATCTATGGAGATTCAGATACTCCACTATTCCTCGATGGTCATGATTCAAAATGTCATTCTTTAGATCAGGTTCCCCATGATGATATTGTTGTGCAGGAGGTTGATTGACTTGATCTTTCTGAAGAGTTTGACAAGGTTGCTTCAAATGCTTCTTCTCCATCAGAGACTATTGGTATCCCTTCACATTTAGTGATTCCTTGTTCAGAGTCATTGATTGATGCTTCCACCATCATCATTCATCAGGACACCTTCAGTTTTTCAGACTTGACATCACGGGATGGCTTCATTTCAAGTATCACTAACTTGGCTACTTCTACAGGTTTGGAGGAAATTTCATGTTTGTGACTTCTTCCCTATCATTTCATTCAGGATTTGAGGTTTCTTTAGCATCTACCATTGGATTGGCTTCAGATTTATTTCAGTGGTTTTAAGGACACTTCATTCAGGGGGGCTATCAAGTCTCCATCATATCCATCATATCCATCACATCTTAGTCTTTGGATATTGTTCAGCATCAATTTTTGCATTGTCCTAGTTTTTCACCCTCTTCATTGATTGTGGCATCTTCATCTTCAGGCAAGGGGACACATGAGAAGGGTTCAAAGACATCATTGAAATCCACCTTCATCCTTCCTTCCTTCAATTCCTATCCAGAACAAGAAGCATCACTACACTTGCACTTGGTTTTGTTTCTTTCGAAAGGGAGACAAGTTGTTTGTCGACATTGGATCATGTTCTTTGTAGGTGATCACATCTTCTGGGGAGGCCATATAGTCTCTTTATTTCCCTCCTATGGGGGGGCATTGATTGTATTGTATCCATGTGATAGATGGTGTACTTGGGGGGTATTTGGGAGTCCTCCATCCTTCCCATCCTATCTCACATTTTTTTCTTTTTCATCTCCTTTTTGGATAGGGGTTTTGTTCCCACTAGGTTTTCCCCTTTTCTCCGGTTGTGGGAGATTTTCTACATCTTCATGTACATGGGTACCTAACATGCCTCATAGTCAGGACCTATCTTCATCATCTCTACATAATCATTGTATTTCCTCCCTAAGTTGAACTTATGGGGTGATGTTAGTGTAATTAAATTAATTATTACACTAGCATAAGTTAACTTAGGTCATTTATCATTTAGTCCTAGGTTGCATTTTAATAAATCATTTAATAAATAGGGATAATATTCCCTTCCTTGTTTGTAGGGATAAGATTATTTCTAGAAGATGAGTTGTCCTTCTAGAACTTATCTCAACATCTAGATAGGGTTCACATGTTGTTAGATCATGACACATGGAAACATCTCATGCATCTTAGGTTTTCATTCTTGCCTATATAATCAAGCATTTTGTTCATTTGCAACATATCAATCTCATATCATATATCAATAATAGAATCTCCATTGACCATGCCTAGTTGCAACACTTTTCTTTGTGGTTGATTATCTTTCCTGGAAAAGGTCCTCCATTGAAGACTGTAGCTTCAAGGACCATGTGCATCCATAATCTCAACAAACAGATTGGTTCGGCATAGAGTTTTCAAAGTGAATAGTAGAGTTCTAGGGGTGGTGGATCCCAACATTTGCGTGCACTATTTTCGGGCCAAGGTTTTTGTAGAGGTGGTTTTTTCCTTGTGGGAAACATGGTCATATAGTTTTTTAGTTTCCTTAGAGATCAGTGGCTGGAGGTAGTCAGAGATAGGCTACTTTGAAGCCTATAATAGGCGATGTTGGAAAATCATATAGAGTTTTTGTGGTGATTGATAACCATTAGGTTGAGCATTAGGGCACCGTGGTTGAGTATTCAGGTGTGCTATGTGGGATTACCACATCTATCTTGTTTGATTCAGGAGCTTCAGATTATTTTATTTCTCCTTCTCTCGTAGAGCATTGTGGACTTTTGGTGGCAAGGCAAGATGTTGGTTGGCAGGTTGAGTTCGCTACTGGAGCCAAGGTGGCTATAGAATCCCTTGTTCGTGGTTGTGTGTTGGATTTGGGCACCTTCACTACCATAGTGGATCTCCATGTGTTTCCTTTGGGGTCTTACAAGATTTTTTTAGGCATGGATTGGTTGGAGACCACCTAGCTACTATAGATTGTTGGCATAAGTTGGTTCAATGTGTAGACAATGTTGGAGAGCATGTTGAGTTAATTGGTGTACAGAGACCCATTTCTCTTCATGCGATTTCCGTTACATAGCTGAAGAGTGCCTTGCAGAAAGGTTGTCAGATGTTTGTTATCTTAGTGATCTTGCCAAGGGTGGGATTCAGGAGGCATCTCTTGATGACCATCCTCTTCTTTAGCATTTTGTGGATATCTTTCTGGGTGTTATTCTAGATATGCTGCCTAAGCACTACATAGACTTTCGTATTGATCTCATCCTTGGAGCAGAGCCTATCTCTCGGGCACTATATCATATGACTACTTAGGAGTTGAGTGAGTTGCGGTTGTAGTTAGAGGATTTACTGGAGAAGGGATTCATTCATCCTAGTGTATCCCCTTGGGGAGCACCTATCATCTTCGTGAAGAAGAAGGATGGATCTCTTCACTTTTGCATTAATTATCGCTAGTTGAACAAAGTGACAGTGAAGAACCGTTACCCATTACCTCAGATAGATGATTTTTTTGATTAGATGAGGGGATCTAAGGTGTTCTCCAAGATAGATCTAAAGTCAAGATACCTCAACTTCACATTCATGAGGTAGACATTAATTGGACGAAATTTTGTACATGCTATGGGCATTATGAGTTCATGGTTGTCCGTTTCAGGTTGACAAATGCTCCATTAGTTTTTGGGTTGACCAATGCACCTATATTGACTAGTTTTTCCTTGTGTTCCTTGATGATATTTTCATTTATTCAAGGACTACGAAGGAGCATGAAGGCCATTTGTAGCAAGTGTTGCAGTGCTTGCGAGATAATTATTTTTTCAACAATTTGTCCAAGTGTGAGTTCTTCTAGACTGAGGTGAGATATTTGGGCCATATCATCTCAGGAGAGGGTATCTCAATGGATCCTTCTAAGATTCAAGCCATTTTGGATTGGCCAGTGCCAATGAATGTAGCTGAGGTTCATAGTTTCATGGGATTGGTAGGTTGCTATTGTTGATTTGTGAGAGATTTCTCTCAGGTAGCCCATCCCATCACTTCTCTTCAAAGGAAAGGGAAGAAGTTTGTGTGGTTAGATTAGTGTGAATCAACTTTTCAGGCTCTTAAGGAGTAGTTGAAAAGTGCGCCTATCCTAGTAGTTCCAGATCCTACAGGATATTTTGTAGTGTACACCGATGCTTCGTTGGAGGGTGTGGGGGTATTCTTATGTAGGAGGGATGAGTGATTGCATGAGTCTTGTAAGCTCAAGGATTATGAGCTAAAATACCCCACCCATTTTTTGGAGTTAGCGGTTGTCATCCATTCACTTGTGCGCTGAAGACATTTCCTCTTGGGACATTAGTTTGAGTTGCATAGTGATCATCACAGTTTGCAGTATATCTTTAGCATGCTTTGGGAGCTCAACTTAATTTTAGTTTTGCATACCATCCCAAGACTGACAAAAATACAGAGCGGGTTAATTAGGTTTTAGAGGATATGCTTTGGATGTATGTTATGGATCAGTAGTTTCGTTGGGAGGACTACTTGTACTTGGTTGAGTTTTCTTATAATAATGGGTACCACAGTTCTCTCGGTATGTCTCCCTTCTAAGCCTTGTATGGTAGGTTGTTTCTAACTCCATTGAGTTGGGATCATTTAAAGGACAGTTCTTTTAGGTCCAAAGATGCTTTGGGATATGGATTAGCAGGTAATGTAGTTTAGAGCACAATTGACTACAGCTTAGGATCGACAAAGGAAATATGTTGATGCCCATAGGTTGGATCACCACTTCTCGGTGTGTGACCGTGTGTTTTTGAGATTTCATCTGTGGAAGAGCCCCATCCGTTATGGGAAAGGCTTGAAGTTGGCATCTCATTTTGTTGAACCTTTTGAGATCCTTGAGAGGATTGGTCCAGTCACCTATTGCCTTGTGTTTCCACCAAATCTATCACACATTCATGATGTTTTCCATGTTTTAGTTCTTAGACAGTATATTCCTGATGTGACTCATGTTCTTGATTGGACTACTTTGTAGTTCGAGGAAAATAGGAAACTTTCTTTGGAGCCTACATGCATCCTTCAACATTGAAGGTTGACCCTCAAGGGTTGGGACATAGAGCAGATAAGGGTCCAATGGGATCCTAATGGTGATTCCTCAAAATCTTGGGAAGATGTGGCAAGGATGAGAGACCTTTATCCATATCTTTTTGTAGGCTTCTAGAAGTAAGCCTAGTCCTAGGGGGTAGGATGTAACAACCCCCATGTTCCAATTTTTCTTCTGTATTTCCTTGATGGATTCTAACAACAATATATTTTGTATTTGCACTATTCATCCTATCATTATTTTGTATTGGCACCCATGAGGTGTAATTCTAAGACTATTATGTTTTTGAAATGATTATTGTTTATGTTGGATTTCATGCTTACATGATAAGATGTTATCATTACTTTTGTATGATTATGGACAAGAAAGGGATGATTTCATAACACTCGTATTCGAGAGGCTTACGATATCATGACCCTCTTCCTGATGATTGATGTTACTTCGGCTATATGATATATGTATATGCACATGTACTTTGATGTGTGATCAGAGTGATGTAGGTACTAGGTATCGACTCCACCTAGATTCACATGCCTAAGCGTACTTTCATTCCCCGATGGTGGTTAAACGTTTCCTAGCCTAGCCCACTGTACCCTGTTAGTGTAGTGTTTCCATGATGTGTGTTTACCCTTCGGTTACCTAGCACTGACATTTGGATTGCCTTCTGGTCTTATGTAGTTAACCAGTATTGCTTGTTGAGGCATTTTCGTTATGAGGTTAATATCAATTTTATGGTGATTTAGTGATTCCTCTTTTAGATTTCAATGAGGTTCATTATTGGTCCTATGGTGATTTAATGATTTAAATTATTATTTTTATGTGTAATAGAGAGTGTTGTATATTTAGTGATTTTAATTAATTGATTTGGAGAGCTTTAATAGTTTATTTCATTTATTTTTTTGAGAGTTTATAAAAATGGAAGTAAGTTTTGATATTTATTGATTTAAAGTGTTATTTTCAATGTGATTTGTTTTTCTTGAGGAGTTTAGTTAAAAAGAAAATGGGAAATTTGGTCATTGATATTTTTTTGAACCATTTTGGGAAGAAAATAGAAACAAAATAAAATCTAATTGGTTTGAGAGAGAGAAACCTCACGTGGGGAATGGAAGCTTGGTAGTAAGATCTAGTTATATTAGAGGGATTTTTGTGGGTAGTGAATCCTGGTGTTCAGTGTAGCATTGTTATCTTGTTGCTCTATTTTGGAATCTAGTCATGCCTTGCAAACAAAGCATTTATTCATTTCAAATTTAGGTAGAGTTAAAGGTATTCTTCTATGTATTCCTTGAATTTCTGAGTTAGAAATGTATGTGTGTGTTTAAATGTGTTGGGAGTCTTAGTTGCTTTGGGTATTGTCATGGCATATTGGTTTTGAGATTTCTTTTCAGTCTGGTCATTGCTTTTATATTGGGGAAAAACAAAGACTTTTCTAAGCCTATCCAAATATCCTATTTTAAACTCAAATATAGCTATGGAATTCAACTTGAAACAAAATAATCTAAATTGGGTCGATGGCAGATTTAGTTAAAAGTGGCTCTCATAGTTTTCATTTTCCAATTGTTAATTTAGGGGCAAAAAAAATAAAAAATATAACCCAACCCTCAAACCCCAATTATAAAATTGAAACCAAATATGAAACTCAACTAGAAACACTGAAATCTCAACTGGGTTGGAGTAAAAAATGAATTTTTGACACTTTCATTTTTGGTCAAAATTTGTGCCAGCCTGGTAAAACACATTTTTTAATCTAGTACCTTAACCACCTATAAAAAATGAAAAATAAAGGAAGATTCCATGTAGAAATGCTCATATCTCAACTGGGTCGAAGTCCAAATTCAATTTTGGGCACTTTGAATTTTCAGCAAAATATGCCCTGCCAATGTACCCCGTCGCCCCATATAATCTCTTTTCTTTTTTTTTATTCTCAAATTTATTTAGCAATCTATATTGCTAGTTTTTGAATTTAGTTTGGAATTTGTTTAATTTCACTTTTTTTATCTCCAATTTTCTTTTGGTTTCCTCTTTTCAGCCTAGTAAAATTCATTTGTAATTTGGGGCAAAACAAAGCATTTCCTTACCAGCTTGAAAACCCATGTCTTAAATTTAATTTTAAAAGTGGTATTCAGCTAGAAACACCAAATTACGAACTAGGTTGTGATGAAATTTAAAATCTGGGTGCCTTTTATTTTGAGCATGTTTATGTTGTCAGAACCTTGTCATCAACATTGTTATTTATTAAGTGTTGTCATTATATGCTTGTGCATTGTTTTAGTGCCCTGTCATACTGCTACAAGAAGCCTATAGGAAGTAACAAGAAGATGAATCTCTTATTGCAGCATTGGAGTAGTCTTAATGAACTTAATGATGAAATATGGATTGTTTTAATATTATTAAAAGATGGAATTTGTTCTTGCTTGGCTGATTTGAATATTTAAATAGTGGTTTTTACTTCAATTGTTTTAATTTGGTTTTACATACCTCATTTGGTTAAATGAGATGAGCTTAGATATAGGTAATTAGAGTGTTTTTATGGAGTGTCTCTTTACAAGCTTGAGGTCCGCAAGTGGCTGCCAGGGGAACTAGTAGCAGAGTTATAGTAAACAAGCGATAACTAAATAAAATCAATGGGGTAAAACACTAATAAGATAATGTGTCCTTTTGCATGGCCTTGATCGCTTGTAAAGGCTAAGGATGCACTCGAGAAGGCCTATTTTTCTATGGGGCATCAATTTATCCATCTGTGGGGTGTTGATTCGGGCATGATTGAGTCTCCTCGTTTGTATGAGAGGTGTACTTGTTTCCATGTCGTGCCATCCCTTCGATCACGCATGATGACACTCCATCTGATCTGCACTTTAGTACCTAGTACCTTAGTAGTCATGAGTAGTACCCGACAAGTTATTGGATGAGCATCTCCATGTTGTGACATTGGCTTTATGCATTGTATTCTATGTTTGCTCCATGACTAATGTGAGTTTTGGTCATATATTACCCTTGCCTTATTACTTGTGTTTGGGCCTTGTGACTACCTTTGAGCATGGTGGGGTGGTCTCTTATGAGTCCACATGGTTGGCAGGTGTTGCCACCACCATTGGGGACCAGTGTACAGGTTATTGGAGCACCAATTGGAGATGTTCTCTCTTGTACTTATTTTATTAGTTGATGTATCTTATTCATGGCTATGACATTGTACTCATGTATATTCCTTTATGTATATTGTACTCTCTTGAGAGAGAAGATGTAATCATATAATTTAATGAGAAGAAATGTGTTGTTTTATATTTGGCTTACAGTTTTTTGGTGTTGGTATCGAACTCGCTTGTACTATGATGATCATTATGGCCTTATGTTTAAAAGTGGAAATGGTATTAGGAACATTTGAATTAGTGTTTAAAATGAATGTATTTTAGCAATGTTTCAATAGAGGGTGAATTAATCCTCTCCTTTGGGTTGTACATTCAACCATACTGTGCCATGAATGCTCTTGATATATCAAATCGGCAACTGTATTATGTGTATGTTATCACTTCATGTTAAAAAAAAAATTATATTGTCCTCTTTTGGCTCTTACCCTTTGAGGTTACGTAGCAGGATGTTACACCAATTTTGCATAGCTCTCCCATGTTTTTGGATTTGATCTATCTCCTACAATTTTTTAATTGATTTATCTTTTTGTTGTGTTTGGACTTACTTTTGTAAACTTGCAATATATAATGCACTTTTATTCTTTCTGAATTGAGACTAATAGTAATTTTGTTGGTTGTATTGAGGCACAACTTCATTCATGGTGAAAAAGGTAGACCCTATTGCTCATATCAGATGGCACTATTAAAGATCCAAGATACTGAGAGGAGGGGTGAATCAATATCTTCTTAAATTTTTTGATCAGATACCATCCAATTACACCAATGTAAACAATGGCAAAAATAAATAAAAGCATTAACAGAATATGAAATTAGAGAAGATAAGAACACCATGATTTTTACATGGAAAACCCAAAATGGGGAAAACCACGGTGAGTGTTAGGTCATAATATTGTATAACCAGTTATAGAATATTACAAAATGGGTGGCTCACTGCCAGGACTCACTGTCCAAAAACAAAGGCTCACTGCCTACAAAATTGCAATGATTGAATATTGAATGGCTTTCATCTAGAAAATGAGCTGACATAGTACACCTAATAAGTGTAGATTTAGTTCTAGTGTAGCTCAGTAAACGAACTTAACACATTTCATTATGTCCGCACTTCTTTTCTTCTTCGCACACCAGTCACACACTTCTTCAAAAATTGTACATTATATATACCCAATCTTGTTCACAAGCATCAATTAGGTTGGCCTAATTAGATGCACTTCATATTTACCAAAAAAAACACGATCTATTCGCTACAAGCTTTGAAAAAGATAACCCACACACTTCAACAAGTCGACACAAACTTAAAATAGGTCGCACATATATCCGTTAACAAAACTATTTTTTACCTTTGCACAATTCACTAAGGAAGTCGGCTAGGAATAGATTTCAAAATAATTACTATACGAGCTTCAGATACTTGAATTCTCGAGAGTACATGCTCCCAACATTTGTAAACCATTTCCCAAAACCGCAAGCAACAATGCCCACTAGAAAAAAAATGCGGACCAAAATACTAGAGGATTTCAGCAAAACACCGGTTCAGATACTAGACTAGAATACCGGAGTAACTTTAGTTTTGATCGTGCAGTTGCAACTCATATATCATGGTGACATCAATGACAAACAAAATGTAACAAAATGAGATGTTCTTCATTTTTCCAGCAGGCACATTGCATATAAAGGAGGAAAGACTCTAGCTGGGTTATTATTGATTGCATTGAAGGAGATAACTTCATATATGGGACACAATCAACACTCTCCTTCTTGGATTCTACATGTTACAGCTTGCTCCAAGAAAATTTCTCAGGTTTTATAATTTTTAAGAGATGAAAGGGGCATGTGCTCGCATTAGAGGGCTCCAAGCTTGTGTTTCCATCATTGCAGATTTTTTTTGCAGAAGTTCTTTTCTTGCAGTCATTTATGTGCAATATTGTAACTCAAATTTTCAATCTTGTGACTGAAAATAAAAATTTTAATACTCTATTTCTAAGCTATAACTAGAACACCTTTCTTTTATTAATAAATTTCACTGATTTTTCCTTCTCAATGGTTGTCTTATTATGTGAAATTGGTGATTGATGTGTATTTCTATGTTTTATGTTTATATCCTCAAATATCAATCAATTAAAATGATTAAATATACTACTAATTGACGTCAATTAATAATTAAATTGACTAAATATACTACCAATTGACATAAATCAGTGAACAGTGAATAAATATGACTAAATATATGACTTGTGAAATAAAAATGACTAAATACACTACCAATGAACAAAAACTAGTGAATAAAAATGACTAAATAAGTGACCAAATTACAACAATCAATGACTAAATCAATGACTAAATATATCAGTGAATAAAAAATGACTAAATAAGTACCAAATTACAACAATCAATGACTAAATATACTACCAAATCAATCAATCAATCAAAACAACTAACAAATGACTAAAAATTGTTTAGTAATCAATCTAGCTGCATTATAAATGACTAGCAATTAACTAGTAATGGTCATGTGACCATGTTTAGTCATTTATAAGCAATTTTTAGTAGTTTTTTTAGTCATATATTGCTATTTTTACACTAGTGTAAACATTTCTCACACACAATCATCTTATGCTCCTTCTAAAACCAAGAAACTTTGTACAAACTAGGATGCTTACTCCTTTTCAAATTTAACTTTTCTTCCATCTCTTCTGAAACTAAGTTATCCATACTACCACTATCTACTATAACCTTGCAGCACTTACCTCCAGCCTTGCACATAGTTCAGAAAATATTCCTTCTTTGGGATGGCTTCTTCTCATCCACCTTTGGATTCACCAACACTCTCCTTATCATGAATGATTTTCCTTCTTCCATATCTTCACCTTTTGATGATGCATCGTATTCCTCATCTTCCTGTTCCAAGTGATTTCTTGTTGCACTCTTCTTGTTGCCCCCTTATATTTGATGACACTCAAAGGCATGATGACCAAATTCTCCACACTGGTAACATCAAAATGGGAACCCTCTACTATTACTACCATGTCCTCTAACGGAAACATCCTTTTCCTTGATGTTTTGGCCCACCTCCTTATCAAGATTGAATTCTTCTTTAATATACTTCCCTTTATTGTTGCCCACTTGTCCCTTGTCAATTGCAAATCTTCCCTAACCATTAGAACTACTCGTTTTCCTCCTCACTAATTTCTCCTCTTCCTTTAAGACATATTGGTATGCTTTCTCAAATGTGGTAATTTTTATCATACTCATCTCATTCTGAATATTAAACCATAATCATTCACATACTTGGATACCTTTTCTCTATCAATTTCATGTCTTCTAGATCGAATGTTCAATTTATAAAACTCCTCCGTGTAGTCCTTTACACTCATGTCCTTTTACCTCAGATTCTACAGTTTCTTGAATAACTCCATCTCATAATCCCTAGGAATAATTTTTTTCTTCAATCTCATCACCATCTAATTCCATCTTGTTATCCAGGGATCTCCATCCATTTTCTGTTCTCTACAACCCTTTCCACCATAGTGTGGCATGCCCTTTCAATTTTGTTTGGGCTATCTTCACCTACTACGGGTTTCTTATGTCTTCCATTTCAAAGTACTCCTCCAATTATCCAATCCAATCAATTAACTCTTTTGGATTTAATGTTTTAGATAAATTTGGCACATCTACTTTACTACTCTTTGTTATTCTCAAAAGAGCTCTCAAAAATATCTCATCTCCTACATCCTCAGGTCATTCTTCTCCTTCTTCTTCTCTTCCTTATTCTTCCTCTTCAAATTCTTCTTCATTCTCAGAATCTCTAGTGTTACCAGTAGCCAATCTCACTTCATTTCTAATATCATTTTTGATATCTTTCATTAGCCTGTCTCGGAACCATTCCAACACTACATTTAGTTCAGGTCTTCCTCTTCATGGGAGTATCTCTATCAATCAATGAATTTAGCTCTCAATGATTTGGGACTCCACACACACCCACAAAAATCCTCTTAAGAACTCCTCAACTGTTACTCACTCTGATAGATCCTATTGGATACTCTCCACACTTAGGAAAACCTGGTCTAATAGCAATTGATGCAAGAGGGTACTCCCCTCTGCCCAACAACCACTCATGGAAGCAAACTAACAACAAAATAAATACGTCAACTCATACAATCAAATACCACAACACAAATTCAATTTATTTACTTTCTTACAAAATACATTCCAATTGGCCTATCATGGCCTCATCCTTTTACAAATTTTATCCTTCACACATGCATCTTCTTACTCTAATACAACCTTTGTTAATTCCTTCCTCTATCTTTGTTCTACCACCCTTCCTATTCTTCTCGTCCTTCCTTTCCTCCCCTTCATCCTTTCTGGTCCGCTCATTTGCTTCCCAAAAAAATGAATGTTTCATTTCCATTATTCTATTGGTTAAAATCTATGGCTTACATAACATACCACAATCCTGCCACACCTCTTAGTAATGGTTGCGGGATAGCAGTTGCTTCTACTTACCTTGCAAAACTTTGACCCGCAATACCATAGACCACTAACCTCTTGTTCACGGGCTGGAAATCCCCGCACTATCATGGGATACCAAACACCATGTCATGGGATAGTAGGCCAACCCATGATACCACAACCTATCATAATGTTGACCGCGGGGTTGCGGTTAATGAGCTCTCGCATCACCACATTCTCTAAAATACCCTATTGTGGGATGGTGGTGCCTCCGCATTACCATGGGCTTTTAATCAAACTGTTGTGGGGTAGTGGTAGCCTCATTTTATCATGGGTCCATAGTATAACCTCTGCGGGAGTGTGGTTAAGGCTAAATGAACACAAAACACCCTGCTAGCTATCCAAGAATAGTCTAAGCACCCATAGGGGTGTGGTAAAGGTACTTAATAAGAAGTTAATGCTACCACTATTGAGGAAATTTGATTCTTGCCATTCTTATTTCCGTTGAAGTTCTGTGAACATGAGAAATACCAAAGAACACCAGCCAGAACAAACCAAAAACTAGAAATCAAACCAAAGAATGTTTTAGGGTGCTGTTGATTACCTATGCACTTGTGTGCTCCTGCACCACTTTAGGCATTGTGCCACTCTTTCTACCTCTATTTAACCAAGTTTTCTGTCATTTGAGAGATATAGAATTTGAATATTTTATAATGAATTATATCACTATGCACATGAGGTATTATTGTCCATGGGAAAGTATGGAGTAGTGTTCCCTAGGTTTGGTCTCTGTTATAATATAGACCATTATTATAAGTGTTTTAATAAAATGATGCTTTATGGGGTTTTTACTCAAAAGAGTTTTTCCCATGTATATCTTGTGTAATGTGTAAAATATATGCTTGTATGATTCTTATTTTATTTATGTTTTGTTTATAATTATTAGTATTCTAAGATCCTAATTTCTAACAATTCTATTGACAAAAAGTTGTAACAAAAATTAAATACAAAAAAAAACACTATTATAGACGATATGATTATAGTTTAGCCCCTTTTTTCTATTTTTGAAAAAAAACACCAAAATATTTGATGTCCCATCAAAGTTCTTTGTTTTTGGGACATGGAACTTTAAACATTTATAATAAAAGACTATTTATTGAAATTAATTTTTTTGTGCACTAAAGTATCAATTTCATATAAAGGAAAAAAGTTGAAGAAAAAAGTGTTAAAATTTGTTATAGATTTCTTGACATCCCATCTACCTAACTTTATGAATTTTTCTTTAGCAATCATATAGTATTGTCAAATTTTTTAAAATATTATATCAAACTAATTTTTAATTTCTTTTAAATTTAACACAATTATAAATTACATGAAAAATCTACATTTTACTAGTTTACATCATTTCAATATTTCAAATTGACAAACACATATAAATTTTAGGTGCTTCAAGGTAAAAATATTTAAGCTATTATTTTTTTCTTTATTAAAGGTTACACAACTTTGTACTCTCATTTAAAAGAGGAGAGAGTTAGACATTTTGTTATGTTTTTTTGTTGAAGTAGTTTTTGGAATGAAAAAGTAGTGAGATGTTGCTAGTTGAAACTAGAACTTTGTATTATGTAAGATTTCTATCAAAAAAAATAAAAATGTATGTGCCTTTTTCATCTTTACACACTAGTGACCTATATGAAATGCTAGTGGCCTTTGAGATGTGCTTTCATCATGTACCTACATCATCATGTCCTTTATACCTAAATTTGTTAGCTTTTATTTTTCATACTATAGTACATATCTATGTCGGGATATAAAAAAATGTCATCTATGGAACATTTAGGAGCTTGGATCAATCGAATACCTATGTCATATTTCAACAAGAGTAGTTGGAAGAATTTTTAAGTGGGGTTCCTATGGTACAAGTGTACAAAACTATAGAAATGGAGTTTGGTGCATGTAGGTCAATGGAGGATGCCTTAGGTAACTAAAAAAATATGTGTGTACAGGTGAGAATGATGTGTTAAAGGTGCAAGATTATTTTAGTTTAAGTTCTTTCACTTAAATAAACATGTTATGATTTAATTTTACTATTAGAGATGAATTAGGGTTAGGGATATAATTTAAATGCATGGGATACATTCAATTTTTGTACTATCCATGTGGATGTGAGTGTGACATACTAGTGTACCATGTGATGAAAATGTGCATATTAGAGATGAAATATGGGTTTTTCTATGAGGTACCATTTCAATTTAGGATGTGACATTTTCAAAATAATTCATATGTTAAGAGAGTCAAAGTGGTAAAAATCATGTTTATTGTAAGTAAGAACTAAAAAAAGTGCAAAATAAGGAAGAAAAGTGTGACATATGCACTTTTAATCTCTATAATAATATTGTTATATATTAATGATTAATCACTTTCTCTCATTGATATGGTCACAATAAGAAATGTGGGATAAAGAGTGAGCCCTATCTTTTTCAGTACCAAGGATTTATATGACATGTGATTTTGTGTGATCCACATAGATAGTTTTTATCATGGATTTTTACCTTGGAATACTTTGATGTTACCATAGATACATTATACTCATGCATGTATGTTATCCTTATCGATATGGTTTTGTGGTATTACACAGTTGATCAAACTAATCTAGTAATCTTGTTATTTTTTATTTTATGAGTGACTGATTATATGATTAGATGAATTATGATGGATACCACATGTAGTGTATGCATGTTCAATTATCTTTGAAGATGATTCTATAATGTTATGATATTTGTGACATGGTATGAATGAATGTAATGAGATGCTTAATTTTGAAATGCTATTATAGAGATATCATGTTGTATACTTCATGCTTCAATTTTTACTATAAATCATGGACTAACTGTTGTATTTGAATGTGCAGGTTTAGTCCATGACTAGTAGACTTGAGGAAATTCCAAAGTGACAAATGTGCATTTCTTGTGAAGCCAACCTAACCTATTTGGAGAGGTTAAGGTCTTATATGTCATGATTTTTATGTGACGTGGATATTGTGTGTCATGTTCTAGTAAGATTGTTGTTTATAATATTAAGTGCAATGTCTTGTTTGAATTGAATGTAGTTGCATGATAAGCCCAAGTTTAAGGTTGATTTAATGTGTTTTATTTATTTATTAATGGGTTTCCATGATCCTAGGTCATAAGGCTAGGAATTGGGAATAATTTTATGGGTTAAAAAGTTAACTTTGAAGTCATATGACCCTCTTTTTGGAGCCATTTTTGGTTGTGACGAATTTCAAATTTGGTCAAGGCATGTAGCTTTCAAGCATGCTTGGAGAACCCTCACACCAAAAGTGTGAAGGGTTGAGTGGAGGGAGATGGGAGATCAATTGTGGAGGTGACACTTGTCACCTTCACAATTGAAGATCAAGGATTAGGGAATTTTGTAGGTGTTTTGTTTCTGAGAACTGGGAGCATTATGATTCATTCATTCATTCTTGTTTTGCTATCAACCTCAAGGAAATATTATAAGGCTTGGGAAGGAGGAGTGTGGAAGAGATTTTTTGTTGGTTTTTCCATCATAGATTATCAATTTGAGGATTGAAATTAGGTTGATATGCTTCTCTTTAAGCTCCTTATGAATTATGTGTAAATGCATTATTTTTGGATGGTGGGGTGTTTGTTTGTTTTGTTGGTTTCTATGTATGGTGGTCTTGTTTGTTAAGAAGAAAACTTACTACATAATAGAATTTTTTCATGTTCGAGGAATGAGTAGGAGAGATGTCCTTGGAGGGGGGTTTGTTGAAATGGTATGAGTAGCCATGGGAAAACATGCTTATAACTATGTGAAAATTCTATGTGTTGCATATTATGGTGTGGGGTTGGATGGTGTGTAATGGAGGAAGGGATTGTGGAAGTATGGCTGGAAGTTTTTAATGTGAGAAATGTGGAGTTGTATGGTTGAATATGTATACGCATAAAAATGGTCATGTCTATAATCCCGACAATTAATTAAATATTTATTATTTAATTAATTTATCTAAAAGTCCTCTACATATGATTAAATTTAATTAATTTAATTATATTGTTCATTCATCTTATTCTTCCTTCGTAATTAAATAAATTTATTTTATTTAATTATGTTTCATATGTCCACTTAATTAATTAAATAAATATATTTTATTTATTTAAATTAATTATCATTTGTTTGAATTTAAATTAAATCTTTGGATTTAATTAAATTTAAATATCTCCTTTTCTTCTATTTTAAATTCTTCTTCTAATTAATTAAATATTTCATTTAATTAATTTCATAAAAGTCATTTAATTAAATAAATCTTATTTAATTAAAGGATCTTATGCTTTCTTTCTAAAACACAATTAGATATTTTATTTGATTGTGAAATCTTCTCATATCATAATTAAATATTTTATTTAAATATGAGATCTTCTGCTTTCTTCAAAAACCCTAATTAAAGCTTTCTTCTTATCACAAACTTTCTTCTGCTTTTAAAAGCTTAATTAAATATTTCATTTAATTAAGAAAAAAGCTAAGTATCCTCCACAAATAAATAATTGATTTTTTTAATTAATTATTTATTAGCTTTAAATCTTTCTTTTATTCTTTTAAAGAAAAAAGATTTCTTATCTTCTTTTCTTTTTCCTCTTTCTTAAAAATAGAAAAATCTAGTTTTTAGGTTTCTTCTATTTTCTCTTCAGTTTCATCTTTCTTCAACCATTCGATCTGCCAGGAATTATCACAACCGTCAAACAAGACAGCCAATTAGAATCATTCGAAAAACTCTATAAATACCTGTGTGAATCCAAGCATTGGTAATAGGCAATTAATTAGAGTTTATGCATTTAGTATTTAGCAGCATCATGTTTATTTCAAGCTTCTTAGTTCAAATCATTATCATAGTTTAATCTTGCATCTACATCATATCAAAATCTCATTCTTTAGGAAGACAGTTTATTGAGCCTAGCCTACAATCTGAGAACACAAAGCTGGAATCGACAAAAACACTAAGGATAGAGGACGATAGGACGACAATGGAAGCAGAATACTAATTTTGCACTTCTTTACCTTTTTATATTCTGTTTTTGATACAATGTCCTATTGGTGTGTTTGAATGGTTGTTTCAATTCATTTTCGCATTTATTTTTCAATCACACATACATATCAGGGGAAAATTTTTATTTTTCTTTGAAGCAATGCGTTGCACACATCACTTCAAAGAGGGACAAAATGTATACACATTAAATGGCACCCACCGTGGGGCCTATGCCCCTATTTTAGACTTCTTTCATGCAGGTTTTCTGGCATTCGGCAACGCATCTGGAAGATTCAAAGATTTTTATTTTGCAGGTATTTCGGCGCATCTGAAGACTGTTTCGGCGCATCTGGGTATTTCTGCGGCGCATCTGGGAAACAGAGTAACGCATCTAGGAATTTCTACAGAGCATATAATAGTTTTGTTACCGCATATAGGATTTTATTTAGTGCATTTAAATATGTTTCAAAAAAAAATTTAAAAAAAAATTTGCATTTAGAATAGCGCATATAGGTTCTGTTTTCGTGCATCTGGGTAATAGAGCAGCACATTTGTGTTCTATTTTAGCGCATCTAAGTAGCAGAGTTGTGCATTTGTGTTCTGTTTTAGCGCATTTGAGTGACAGAGTTCCGCATCCTAATTGTAACAGGGATTCTAAGTCTGACGCCTTCTGCAGATAGAATTTCTTTCATTTTCTTGCTGGATTTAAAATGAATCAATCTAGGGTAGCCACCACACCTTTATCATGCAGTTAAAATGAACCCCATGTCTGTTGTGAAACAAAATATTCACTTAGATTAAATCACTTTTGATTTTGGTGCATTTAAAATGAACTTGTCTACTCTTCTTGACTGTGCTTGAAAGTGGTAGGTGATTATGCTCTCACCCTGTGCAAACTAAGTGATCAGAAAACCAGACCCACTTTTCCCTATGTAACCCTAACTTGATAATTGAAGTATCCTCTCCCCTTACGCACTTGTGTGATCCTGGGTGCAAGAGAAACGGTTATTGACTCTAGAAATTGGGCCTACCTGGCGATTTCATCACCCCAACGCGACTCAAACCGGCAACGGAGCTAAAGCCAAGCTACCCCCAACCGGTATATAAATGTAAATCTTAAGGGAAAACCTAAGGTTGCTTGTGCGAATGTGTCATACGGACGGAGTTGTACTCCCTTAAACCCTGTTGAGCTTAACCTCTTCAGGCTGGAGTGCCACCTTAATGGTGATTAATCTCTTGCCCCATGTATGGCCACTCGAACGGGGGTCCCGAACTAAAAACCATTGTTTAGAAAGGCAAAAACCTTCTATCTGCTAGTCCAGCACCGGTCGATGTGAAGCCTTCCACACTTTCGTAGTCTGTAGTAGAGGTGATCAAATCGCCATGGGAGTTTCATGGGGGTTGGAAGCTTGGTTGGCCTGAGAAGAAAGTGCACTATAAGGGGGAGCCCGTACAGCCAAGCTTCTGGATTCACACGCTACTGATATGTGGTTGGGGAAACCCACATGGAGTCTAGCGGATATTGTCCTGGCCTAACCTAGGATGTGCTTGTCTTATTCTGCGCTTGGTTACAATCAACTTAAATCAGACTGTTTGCTATTCTTTTAAAAACATTAAGTCAGATAAAGGATCATCCAAAAATGAACATGAAAAATTTTAGTTGAAACTGGTCAAAAAACTGTCTTTAGAAAACTATTTTAGCGCATCTAGAAAAAATTGCAGCGCATTTAAACTCTGTTCTGGTGCATCTATGCTCTATCTCGGCGCATTTAGGGTATTCTTCTGTGCATCTGTGCTCTGTTTCTGCGCATCTAAGGAATTCTGCCATGCATTTGACTCTTTTTCCAGTGCATATACCTCTTTTTGCAGTGCATTTAGGAAACAGAGTAGTGCTTATAGGTTTCTGTTAAAATTTGTACACAAACCCAAATCTCTGAGATTTCTCTCCCATGTTGAGAAAGTGGAAATCAACCAAGTTCGTCAAGAAGTCAGTTTTCAATAGGATCAAGAAGCCCAAAATGAACTCAAGTTATAAAAAGACTTTAGATCGCAGAGAATTCTTGTACAAGAGTCGGGACGTCCTACTCCATTATCGCACATTCCTCCATAGGTATCAAGACTACATTAGAGGATTCACCGACGATTACACTGTAGAACCTTTGGCTACCCAAGCTTATTATCAAAGATTAGCATTGTCTCAACATCACAACCTTAATCAACCTCTTGAGTTTGAGAATATACCACAACCTTCAATTGAATATTCAACACATCCTAGTCAAATTCTTCAGTGACCTTCGATCATATCCTAGAATTTCTTACATATGCCTATTTTTACAAGATCTCAACACAAAAAACTAGGAGAAACATCTCAACAAAAAACTCCCACCCTCAACACGCAAGAAGAAGGTGAACGTGATAGTCCTCTTTTTAGTGTGAGTCGTAATCCCCTTTTCAGTGACGACAATATGGCTGATAGAGAGGAAAATTCATCTCATAAGAACAAAAACATGAACAACTCCTATAGATAGTGATGATGACCAAGAGGAAGAACTTCAACTTAGGGAGGTGGAACAAAACCCCAAGTTTCTTAAAGCCCTTGAAAAGATTCTACAACGTGACAAAGAAAAGTATTTTCTTTTCTTAGCAGATCAAGGAGCTAAATTGCCTAAGGATTTTGATATTGAGAAACTAAAAAGCAAAGAAGAAGAACCATCCCCATCTAATTTTGCTATCTTTACACAACAGTTTAAAGCACTCCAAGGAATAGTCAAAGAATTACAAGGGGGAACCACAACCAAGAAATACACTTTGGATGACATATGTCCTTATCCTTTTGATAGAAGTCTCAATATGATTCCATTTCCTAAACACTGTGAAATTCCCAAATTTGATTGTTATAATGGGAAATCAGACCCAATTGACCACGTCAAAGACTTTCAAAACATGACATTGGAATTTTCCCACGAGGATACTTATTTACTACGATTATTCCCTCGGAGCCTTGGAGTTAACTCTATGGAATGGTTATCTAAGATTACACCTCCTGTTCAATCATTTGAGGAATTGATCAATTTGTTCATAACACAATACGCTTACAACATTCAGCACCAAATCACCATAATTGATCTTTGCAAAGTTGCGCAAAAACCTGGAGAACCTTTCACTACCTTTCTCCAAAGATGGAGAAGAATGTTCACTAGGTACCCCCATCATGTTCCCGAAAAGGAAAAGATGGTTACTTTCATCAACAACCTAAATTCAGAAATGAGCTATCGCTTAAATCTACATTGTCCACTTTCTTTTGAGAAATTTATTGAGGATGCCATTACCATCGAAAGTGCATTGGTTAAAAGAGGGACAATAAAACTTGATAGGGACAACCCTAGCCTGTCTAATCATTACAACAATCAAGACAAGTCTAAATTTTGGACTCGCAACAAAAACATTGTAAACGATGGTGTTGTAGACGCCAATCATGTCACATCTAAGCCATTTTTTCTGAGTGCTCCCAATATGACTTGACACAATAATTACAACAATGTCCATTCAATCACGAATCAAGGAAACAATTTTCCTCCTCCAACAAACAACAATCAGGGGACTGTCAACAACTAGAACTATCGTGGGAACAACAACAACAACACTTTAGGGAATACCTCCAACACGAACCCACAACGCTTTTCATTCTTCTCTAATAAAAGAACTTTCACTCTGCTAGGACAATCCTTGGAATCTGCTTTCAAAGAGGTTATGGAAAAGAATGTCCTTATGCTACCACCGCAACGCAATTATGAACCTAGTGTAAAGCCTCCATCATGGAATAAAGCCTATTTTTGTGACTACCATAGGTGTAGAGGTCATCGTACAAACAACTGTCAAGCTTTGAAACATGCTATTCAAGACCTAATTGACAAAGGCATTATCACAATAGAAGGACAACAAAAATCCAACGAAGATCACCAAGCATTTCGCAATCCTCTACCAAATTATCAAAAGGGAGAGTTTTCTGACAAAAATGTGAACCAAATTGATGACAATGTAATTCGTCACCTCTATACGGATGATGAAGGAGTCAACGTTATAAAAATCAAAGAGAAAGTGGACAATGGACAAGTGAATGTCACAACAAGAGCACAAGCTAAAGTTGTCTTGAAAGGTACCTCTTCAAAATCCACTGAGACCTTCCCTCAACATCAATATGAATTAGTTAACCAACTTCGAAAAACTCCGGCTCAAATCTCCATTTTAGAACTCTTGAAGATTTCCCCTGCACATATGGAAATTTTAGACAAATCCCTTTTTGAAACAACTGTATCCACGGATTTGGATGTCAACCGATTTCAAGCCATGGTAGGAAATTTGTCCTCACCCACCTATCTCTCATTTTTAGACAAAGATGATGTTTCCATGACTCATCCCCACAATTCATCATTATATTTAGAGGTCATGATCCATAAGTTCCATGTTAAACGTGTCCTAATAGATGGAGGGGCTGGTTTAAATATATGTACCCTGAAGGTGGTTCAAGCATTAGGATTTGTAGAAGATTCCATTGATCCTAGAAGGAAGATTACTATAAAATTCTATGATGATGAGGAGAGAAAATCTAAAGGTCTAATCATGTTACTAATCAGAGTGGGACCTGTTATCAAAAACACCTTTTGTCAAGTTTTAGATCGAGATCTTGCATACAACATCTTGTTGGGTCGTCCTTGGATCCATGCAATGCAAGCTGTTTCATCCACTTACCATCAATGTCTTAAGTTTCCATATGACGGACAATAAATCACTATACCAGCTAATAATTCAAACACCCAAACTTGTGCCAATGTCAAAGCTCATCAGGATACTTTGGTTCTGAATAATCGAGAAGCACTTGCTATTACTTCTCCTAAGCATGATACACAAATTAGTCAATTAGCCAAAAGCTTTGACAAGAAACTCCAATTCAAGGAAAGTGGAGTTGGGGAATATTCCCTTTGTCTTGCTAATCTACCTACATCTCCTCGATCACATGGAAAACCTTTTATTACACAACAATAGATATCAGCAGCATCAACATTAGCACAGGTACAAACAGAGCCAACTACCAAGTTCAATGGACAATTTATCAAAGAAAAATTTCCCATGGGAGACCCTGAGGATACGGCGATTATAGATTGGCTCTATAAGGATGAAGAGGAAACAATTCTAAATATCACCTTACCAACTGACAGATATGGGAAAGGGTATTCCATCATGCAAAATATGGGATATGATAATGGTCCTCTTGGAAAGAGAAAAGAAGGCGTAGTTGAGCCTATCCATCTCCCAAGGCTTGCCGCATATGATAAAACTGGAATAGGCTATGACGCTACCCCATCCAAACAATCACAAGGTAATGTTTTTACACTGCAAGAAGGTTCCGATAAGAAAGAGACATGTTTGGCATCGATCCTGAATTTCATAGAAAATAACTCTGATACAGATTATGCTGAATATGAATGGGATACCATCCATGATGATGAATTTTGGAGAGACAAAGAGGTAGATGTCATACACAAGTATACGCCCACTTTAATCAAAGGAGAAGGTTCAGGATCCCAACCACAAGAATCTAAACCACAACGCAACTATGAGTCTAGTGATACTGAGTTAAAATAACAAGACTACCAGGAGAATAGTACCATCATTGACTTACCTCATACCTCGGATCCTACCGATAACTCTGTCTTGACCTTAACCATCACCGATTTCACACAACCAAATGACTTGTTACCTTTAATCCATCCTGATCTCATTGACTGGGATCTAACCGAACCTATTGATATACCTATTTTTCCAAATGATGAAGCTATCATAAACTTCCTTTCTACATATGATGTAAATAATTGTTCCACTAGCAATTTTCGGTATGAAGTCTTTAATCAGGAGAGTGTCAAGTCTCCTAGCTGCAAAAATGAAAATAAAGGAAAACGATCTAGTGGTGAAAACCAGAATCTGGCAGTACTAGATCAAACAAAAGATAAAATAAAGAGCCTATCAGATGGTGAAAACCTTTTTAAGGCACCAGCTGATGGGAAACTTGACACTCTCCCAGAGCACTATCATGAGCGATCACCCATCCTCATCGAGCCTACAAAGGAAATCAATATTGCAACCACAGATAATCCAAGGATTCTACAGTTAGCTGAATCAATGACAGATAAAGAAATTCCAAAGTTCATGAACTTTCTCAAAGAAAATCAAGTTAATTTTGCTTGGTCCTATGTAGACATGCCAGGTCTTGATCCCAATCTCATAATGCATCATTTATCTATCAAACTAGGAGCTAAGCCAGTAAAACAAAGACTCAGAAAGATGAATCCTCATGTGGCATTACTGGTTAATCAAGAACTCAAGAAGCTCCTCGATGCAGGCTTTATAAGATCAATTTCCTATGTAGAATGGATCTCCAATATTGTACCAGTAGCAAAGCCAGACAAACGCATAAGAGTATGCACTGATTTCAGAGATCTTAACAAAGCTTTCCCAAAGGATGACTTTCTGCTTCCAAGCATTGACACTATAGTTGATTTAACAGTTGGCCATGCCATGTATTCATTAATGGATGGTTTCTCTGGTTACAACCAAATCAAGATTGCACCAAAAGACCAAGAGAAAATAGCCTTCACTTGTCCGTGGGGAACGTACTGTTGGAATGTCATGCCTTTCAGCTTAAAGAATGCTGGGGATACTTATCAAAGAGCTATGACTACGATCTTTCATGACATGATGCACACATTCATGGAAGATTATGTAGATGACATATTGGCAAAATCATACACCAGAGAAGGACACTTGGAGATACTATCTAAAATATTTACCAGATTGGAAAAATTCAAAGTTCGCCTAAATCCTAAGAAATGTGTTTTTGGGGTCACGGCCAGAAAGCTGTTAGGATATATTGTTTCAGAAAAGGGAATTGAAGTAGATCCTGCTAAAGTTCAGGCAATCATGGAGATGCCTCCTCCAAAGAACATCAGTCAATTGAGATCATTACAACGATGGCTTCAGTCCATCAGAAGAGTCATTGCACAATTGGCTGACAAAAGTCTACCGTTCACACATCTCCTACATAAGAATGTTCCTTTTAGATGGGATGACAAATGTGAAATGGCATTTCAACAAATCAAGCAGTACCTGATGAACCCACCAGTTCTAGTACCACCAAATCCAGACAAACCATTGATCCTATATATTGCTGCAACTGAGACATCCTTGGGGGCATTATTAGCACAAGAAGACCATGAAGGGAAAGAACGTGCAATCTATTACATTAGCAGAACACTGACAAGTCATGAACTTAACTACACTTTTATTGAGAAGGCTTGTTTAGCAGTAGTCTTTGCTTCACAGAAATTCTAACATTACATGCTAACTCATACAATCAATCTTGTTTCAAAAATTGATCCACTCAAGTATCTACTAAGTAAAGCATCGCTAACAGGAAGGTTAGCAAAATGGGTCATGATTTTGAGTGAGTTTGACATCCACTATGTTGATCGCAAAGCAATCAAAGGACAAGTTATTGCCGATCAATTAGCAGACGCTCCTCTACAAACAGAGCACCCCTTACACATTGAATTTTTGGATGCTGATGTTTTTACTGCAGATTCTAAGCAACTATGGTCCTTATACTTTGATGGCTCTTTTACTCAACATGGATCGGGGGTGGGCATTCTCTTTGTCACCCCTCAAGGACATACCATTCTTCGATCATATAGGCTAATGTTTCCATGCACCAATAACATAGCCAAATATGAAGCACTAATCACTGGATTAAAGACAACATTGGAATGGAGGATTACTGAGCTACAAGTTTATGGTGACTCAAAGTTAGTCATTAACCAAATCAATGATGATTATCAGACTAAGGATGACAAGTTGCTGCCATACAAGAAGATAATTGATGACTTCAAAAAGTATTTTGTAAACATTCAGTTCACACAAATTCCAAGGATTGACAACAAAGCAGCTGACGCTATGGCTACGATCGCCTCATTGGTACAACTCCCAGAAATACAGACTCGCTATGAATTTCTAGTGGAACAATTATTTACACCTGCCTATGACACACCTAAAAGCCAAATTATCTGCCACTTGGTAGGATCCGATTCACCTTGGTATGGTAAGATTTATACCTACCTAAAAGACGACACTTTACCGCCTGACTTATCCCACAACCAAAAACGTAACTTTATTGTGATTGAAGTGATTTGATTAGATAATCGACTAATTGAATTGAAGAATTGATTTGATTGGAATGATTGTGATTGAGTGGATTGGTTGCAATGGTTTTGATGAAGATGATTGATTTGGTGGAATGGTTGAATGATTTGATAGAAGAATTGATGTGATTGAAATGATTTTATTGCTTGAATTTTTATTGGATTTTTGAATTTTTTCAGGACTTTTTCTGATTTTTTTGTATTTCTTCAGGACTTTTTCTGATTTTTTTGTATTTCTTCAAGACTTTTTCTTTTTTTTGTATTTTTGAAATGTTTTGATTTTTTTGGAGTTTTGAGATGTTTTGATTTTTTTGGAGTTTTGAGAATATTTGGAGGTGTCAAAGGATGAAAATTTGAGTAGCCTTTGTGCTAGATACCTATGACAAGGGGAAAACCAAGGCTAGGTGCAAGGAGATAAAGGGGATTGATGGATGAAAGGGTGGGTGATGGGATAAGGGATAAAAGGCTCATGATATATGGATGGATGGAAAGGATAAGTCAGTGAATGGAATGGATGTATGCATCATAAGAGAGAAAGGATGTGATTTCCAAAGACTATGTTGCATAGGAATAACATGCCCCATTCTAGGTACAAGACTTAGGATTTTCATGACAAAACTTATGGCAATAGGATAATGATAGGCTTGTTTGGAAGGATGAGGTATATAAAAAGATATCCAAAGCATGTTTCAACATTTTGTCCCCTATATCTTCATTAAGATCAAAAGAAGAAGGGTGGATGAATGGACTCGATATGAGAGGTATGATGGCTAAAGATGGTAGGTAAGATGGAAATGATAATACATGAAAAGGATGGGTTGGATGGATAAGACATTATGCCCCCAAGTGTAAGTGGCATAGAAAATCAACCTACACATGATGCCTATTTTCTAGGTTTTCATCATGGTACTTATCCAAGGCGCCTGTTTACCAGGTTTTCACCATTGGATGAAGGGATTTCTCTTTAATTTTTTATTTTTTTTTAATTTTGAATTTTTATTTTTTTTTGGATAGGAGAAGGGGAATATGGATAGGATGGACTCAAGTGTCTAGTTCTGTAAAAGGTGATAGTCCCACTAGATATGGATGTCATTGCATGGACCATGTCAAGTGCTCATAGATGTTGGTAAGGGATGACATGAAAGGGATGGATTAGGTAGATGGTGGATTATGAAAGGCTTATGTAAGAATGGATGGGGAATAGTGGATGATGATGTGGATTATGTAGGGAGGATGATAGGTTTATGCAAAAGCATGGACCATAGGAAGGTGGTTAGGAAGATATGTAGGATAGTAGTTGAAGGATGGGGAGATGGAGGTATGTGGGATTGTTGTGAAATGGAAGGGAACCATGACCAATGGTTTCACACACTGTGATAAACGTTGAAGCTTTTGATGTGGATGGGGTGTAGGAAGCAATGAAGATGTTTTCTTAGGAGGTGGTGGATGATGTGTTTTATGTACCCACATAGACTTAGTATTTTTATGATTTTTATTTTGCTTGTGGGTTTTAGGAATTTGAAACTTTTGAATGGAATGAGAATGTGGAGTGGAAGTGAATGGTTGGGATTTTTGTGATGTGAATGCCTCATTTGACTTGATTTCCTTTTTCTTAGGGACCCAAACCATTTTAGTTTTGGACTTTTCTTTTGGAGGTATGGGCTTATATAGATTTTTAGATGTATTTTGCTTTGAATTTTTGTATTGATGTCCTACGGCTCAAGAACCTTTAAGATTTTTCACTTTATAGGTAGAGGCATTGTAAATATTTCTTTTGAATCCCATGGATATGGTGGAATGGGTGGAAGCTTCATGTTTATACAATGTGTGCATTTGTTGGTCATGATTAGGAATGTTAGGGTTTTATGGATGGAGGGATAAGGGGATTGGATAATGGGGATATTAGGTGTTGGGAGAAGTGGAGGTAGATTAGATGGAGGGATATTAGGAGTTGGAAGAAATGGTGGAAATTTTGATGGTGGAAGGTGTATGGTCACATGCTTTTGACATTTGTAAGATGATGGTGGGGGGGTGGCAACATATGTTTTAGGGATACGATAGGCTTTATGATGGAAAGTGGACTTAGGATGCATGGAGGAAGTACCAACATATTTAGGTTGCTGTCCTTGGGGTGTAGGTCCAAGGCCATAAGAGCATGGAGGGATTTTGACATGGATGGGCTCCAAAATACCTTGTTCATGAAGGTCTAGACCTTTACTTTGGTGGTTCATGTTTTGGAGTGTGCAATGGATAATGGGACTAGGTGTAGGTGGCACACTAGGCATGAGTTCCCTATTGGATGGAGAAGATGAAGCAAGGGAAGATAATGGTTTTTGTTGTTCTAAGGAGGAACATTCATGAATGAGGGTGGAAAGACCAATAGGATATGATGGAGGACTTACAATGGGGTCGATAGTGGGTGATGGAGGATCAATAGGATCCTGATTAGAATTGTGTTCACTTAGATCCAAGGTGTTTATTTGATCTTCTATGTTGGCTTGGGAAGAACTTATCTCATCATGGGAAGTGGATGTTGATGGAGTTTGGATGGGATTATCCTTGAATGTTTTATCATGAATGGCATAAAAGTCAAGGAGTGGATAATTTTGGACTTCTTGGTCAAAGATGGGGTTGTTGTGGATGATATAATTGGGATGGAAATCTTTGTCAAGGGTAGGTGTATTTTGGACCTCTTTCTCATGGATGGGTATAGGATCAAGTTGCTCATGGATAGGCTCTTCATCATTATGGATATCATATTGATCATAAAAATGATATAGATTATGGATAGGTTGGATGAAAATGATTTGATCTTGATTAGGACTAGGGCTTGATGTTTCCACATGCTTGGGAGTAGACTCTTGGTATAACTCTTGGGTTGCTTGAATGGAAGTGGAAGGGGATTTCTCATGGAGAGACTTGGCATATTCTTGATGGTCAACAACATATGAGCATGAAAGAGGGTGACTTGAAGTTATGACATGAGACTCTTGAATTGACTCAAGGGGTTGTGGATGACATGGTTGACTTGAAGGACTTGGCATGACGTTTGGGGACTCTTTTGTTTGTTCAAGTATATGTGTTGGAGGACATGGTGATGTTTGATTCCTTGCTTGTAGCCCTTGGGTCACATCCTTTGGAGGTGTAGGAGTCGAAGGTGTTGGCTTAGGATTTTTATTTTTACTGTATAGTGGTATGATATACTTCGAGAGTACATAACCTAGATCAATGTTCCCCTTGTGAATGGTTGCATTAGAACTTAAAGGCTCTTGATTTTGTTGCCTAGGTGGACTTAAATTCACATGTGTTTGTTGTGATGTGGATTGATAGGTTGATGTGGTACTGACACACAAAGAAGTGGATGGATTAGATTGGTATGAGGTGGAAGGGTGATAATAAATAGATAGGGGATGATGTGGTGGTTGTTGGATTTGACAAGTGGCCATGAGGTATCGGGCTTGAGCTACAAGGTGTTGGATTTGAGGTGACTTGTTTGCTTGAAGTTTTTGTATTATGTCATAAAATGCGTGAATGATTTTTTTGGGCAAAGGTTTTTGAATTGTTTTAACAGTGTGAAGCATGTGAACAACCTCTTGTGCCATGTCTTCCAATGTTTTCATGGTGTAAACTGATGTTGATTGGATTAAAGGGATGATGATGATTAGGATATGATATGGAATGACAAGATTGTATGATTTGGATGATGTGGCAAGAGTTTATTGGAAATTTGACTTGGGCACTATCAAACACAATATTTCACATGTAAATGCATGAACACACACACCAAGCACAATGATAAGTTTGTCTTTGAAGATCAGATGTTATGATTAAGCAAACACTTGAATACACAACAACAAGCCTGATGACTAGTCAAGTGGGGCATGGCCAATTAGGTCTCAAGTGAGTTTTCACAAGGTTGACTAGGTATAATTTGGAAGCAAAATCTTGCCAATAAGCCGAGAGAAAGGGGTAACCCACCCTTCACCTTCACTTCCCAAAGGTATAAAGTTCTTTGGGGCTTAGCTCAGAGTGACAAGATTTCAACTTCCAAATGAGCATGTCTTTGGATTCACACTCTATTGAGGTCATCCCTTGGAGGGGTGTGTGCTCCAAGCAGGCCTCCTATGAAGGGTATGACAAAAGCAAACCAAGTGAGGTGTTTTGGACACACACACTTGATTCACACTCGCAAAGATTAATTTCCCTTAGAAATGAAATGTGTGTAAACAGTTCAAGCGATTGTTCTTTTTAGATCCCAAATCAAATGTGTACAAAGATAGTGGTTAATTTTAGACCTGATTTTTGATATGTGATTGAAGACAATATTCATTTTAAGAACCCCAAATCCAAATGTGTTTGCAAACAATGATTGATTTTATGCCCCCAAATTGAAATGTGACAAACAATGATTAATGAGAAATGAAAGCTTAGAATGTATGCACCTGATTATTTTCGCTTTCCAAGTTGATGTTGTGACTGATATTGCTACTACTAGAGCTCCTTATGATCACCTACAAGATCAAAAAACAATATTATAATGCAGCCAAAGAAAAGAAAAAGAAAAGAAAAAGACAAGTTCATCAGAAAATTTCAATTTCAATACTTTTGACATAGCCGAATTAGATTTTAGTATTTGACAATTTTTTTGATCTGAAAAATGAAAAATCAAAGAAGAGACCCCTACTAATTTTTTGAGAGCTTTCCAGAAATGTAAAGAAGTAAGAAAAATTCCCTGTTTTGCTCTCAGAAATCGGAATTTGTGAAAACCATACAGAAAACGAAGATCAAATTTTTTCGCATTGTATTTGACCTCCAAACTAAATCTGTAAAACATAGAGCCCATTAGAAAATTTCTAAAAAATTTGTCGATTTGCATCCATAAAATCAATTTTATGAAAATAATTAAAATCAAAATAACTTTCACAAAAATGATCATAAACCCTCAATTTTTTTACTGTAGCCTCTTGAAATAATGTAAAGTTTTGTTAAATCTTGTAAAAAAATTCGCAATTGTGTAGAAGATATGAAGAACTTTGTAAAACATGCGGTTTTGTCCAAAAATTGGCAGATCTGCAAAACAAAGTCAATAAAACCTGCAAAAAAAACACCATTAAAAGCCTTGTATGCACTACAGAAACCCTCAGATGTGCTAAAATGATAATTTTCGTTAGAAAGCCAAATTTCAGAATGCGAAATCCTGTCAGAAAACCTGCAGATAAATCTTAAAAACGGGGCAAGGCCCCACGGTGGGCGCCATTTAATGTGTATACAGAATACGCATCAAATTCTACTATTTCCCCCTCTTAGTTGATGTCCCTACTCCCCCATTTAAAGCTCTTGAAGAAGATCCTTTGTGCTATGTTTCTTATGTTGTCAAAACCTGCTAATGTGAATATTGTGTTGAATGTTGGTGTAAGTTGTTGGATTATGTTTTACACACTACAATGTTTGTGTTAACTATAAAATGTTGTGTTGTGAGAAAATCTATCATGTTGGTGTTTCCCATAGCTTGGGGGTGGGCTATTTTATCCCTATGGCTAGGAGGTGAGCTCCCATTGGTTATGGAGGATTGTTTTATGAATTGTGTGTAGAAGATAAAAGGAAGAGTTATGCGGTGAAGAAGGAAAATGGTTGTCCATCATGTTGCTACTGTCATTTCTAATTTTGAAGATGAACATGGTTGCGTTAGAAATTATGCATAGTTTATCAAAAACTTGTAATCATTAAGTCTGGTGTAGATGCTAGTATTTTTGTATGTAAGCCCCATTTTAAGAACCAGTGAATAGGGTATTGTATATAAATCTTCCTAGGCTTGGATTCGTGTAAGCCTTAGTTGTTCTAGAATGTTTGTTTGTAGGAAATTTCCTATATTGTTTGCAAATGGACTGTTAATCTAGATATATTATTATAAACCAAATCTATTAGAATATAGGTGTTGAAATCATATTCTAGTGTGCATCTCCAAGAGAATTTTTTTTCATGAAATTGTAAAATAGTTCTTGCAAGGTATGTAAGAAAATCATGTTAAAAAATTTATGTTCTTAACAATAGTTATGAAGTTATGCTAAAAAAAAGGAGAAATATTTTATTATTACTATGGAAAAGAAAAAGAATGGGACTGTGGTTTACATGTAAAATGTTGTTATTGCAAATAAAAGCTTAGATGCTTATTCCTAATATGCTTCAGAAAATAAAAGGAAAGGCAATAAATTCCTATAAATTTGTGTGGATGCTACAATGTTGATAGGTTCAAAATAAGCAAGGTTATTATCAATTATCTAGATGTTATAAGGAATATTGTTTATAGAAATACTTTCATCTTGTATTTTGATCTAAAATTTGAAATTGTGTATAAATGCTTTTCTAAGAAGTTATGAGATGAAATAAAACTCTATTTAGATTATATATATATATATATATAGTCAAACTGGTATTGATAGAAAGAGGAATATAGTCTCATAAATTCGTCACAATAGACCCACATCCACTATTAGACCTAAAATAAGGGAGCTACAACAATGTAGAAATAAAGTAAACCTGCAACTAGTGTTAGTGTTGGAAAAGTAGAAATGGTATTTGGTTATTATAAATTTTATTTTATATTTAATGTGCATTTTAAATTTTTATTTTGAAAATACATAAATAAAAATACTATAAATTATTTAATTTATAGGAAGGGAAAATTAAAAAACCAAAAACAAATGGAAATATATGTATATGAGAGAGGAAGGGTTGCAACTGGGAGAGGCAACGAACCCCTCTCTCCTTGGCAATGCAACCTCCTCTATGAGGTTTTCCTTCAAAAAAGTGTGTCGGCCTCTATATTAGCTTTGTGTAGTGACCCTTAGTTTTCTTTTTGTTTCTGACAGTTACTCAATTGTATTGGACAGTGACTTGGTTGTACTTGGATATTATGATACTTGATGGCACTTTTATATTTGATGTTTATGCTTATACCTTGCTTAGTAGATCAGTTTAATTGGTTATGTGGGTTATTATTGATATGAGTATTATGTGATTGTTGGATGTATGTTTTGATGTAGTGCCCCTCAGTTTGCTTTTTTTTTCTTACGGTTACTTGATTGTATTGGACAGTGACTTGGATATTATGATACTTGATGGCACTTTTATATCTGATGTTTATGATTATACCTTGCTTAGTAGATCCGTTTAATTGATTATGTGGGTTATTATTGATATGAGTATTATGTGATTGTTGGATTTATGTTCTTATCATGATTGGTATTTTATTATTGTGCATTGGTGTAATTCAATGAAGGGGAATAGTGTCGCATCTCTCACTTGCAAGTGCCCTGCGATGCTGCAATTTTCCCTTAACGGTGTGTTTGACTACTTGTTTATGTACATGTTTGACCATGTGGCTTATTGCAGGTTATAGGTACTAGGCATTGAATCCACTTGAATTTCCAGATTTGAGCATTCCTTAATCCCAATGGAGATCGTTGATTTGGAGATAGCATCAAGGACCCCATGTTGAGCCATCATCCTTGACAAGGATGAGTATCTATTTGTCACACCCTGTCTGTAAGGTCAATTCATGTTGGTCTGTAATTCCCTACCATGAAAATGAACCAAGTGAGGGAACCCAATGGAGTAAAAGGAACATTCCACCTAACCATGTGGAACCCTAAGGTCCACCTCACATGCTAGGAGATAGCATTAAGGTCCCACCACAATCAATCAAGAGACAACAGACAACACAAAGGCTAACATGACATCAATGAACAAGTATAGTACAACATCAAATGATAGTAACACCACTTCTAGAGGCACACAACATCAAAGGAGAACAAGAGACAAGGGAATACTAGGTTGTCATAGGAGGAGTTTCATCACATAGTTTGCTATGGGTTACCCAAGCAGATCTTCCTAGGCCTCGAACCCCATCCTGGGTTACCCTAGTAGCCTCCACCGATTTCTGGCCCCCATACAACCCTATACGGAATCAACATACCTCTCATGAGGATGAGGCATTTGATCTTGCCATTCCAAGCCTTCTCAACTCATCTTAAGCCTAAACGAGCACTTGAGACATGAGTGAGGCATTCACTTATCTTGATTATTGTGATTACTATCCAACCCCTAGTTCATTTAAGGTTATCACTTAATTACAAAATTCCCACATGGGTTACCCTAGCACCACTTTGTGTGCCGACCCCCATTGAGATCCACCCCTACTAGCAACTAGGAGACCCAATGAAATCAAAAGAGCAAAGCCAACTTGCACAATCACAAAATCTCATTAACACATACAACAAGGTGAGGCGTAACCCTTCTTGCACACAAGTTCCAACCACATTTTTGAATATACTATGCAAGGCTAATGATCATCATATACCCATTGAATACAAAACAATCATCTCAAAGATTCTCAAAAAATTCCATCAAGAAAACAATTTCCCCCTAGCCTCTGGAAGTCTCCTAATATCCACTTCACAAGATGACTTAACATTTGAACAAAACCCACAATCATTACTAAATCAGTAATCATTCATTTATTTCATACTAACAATTCAAAACCATAAGAGAACATGGAGTCTAAAATGGGTTTACAAGATACTCATTTCATGTTTACTAATTAAACATCTAAATCAAAAGTAATCTCTTTCTATATACACTGACTTCCATTTATCTAATTATAATTATATCAATATTTTCCAAAATCAAATATTTTATTTTCATACATTTTATAACCATGATCAAATAGTAATAGGGACAGTAATACTCTCTCTAAAGATTCACGTATACATATATATACTATATATATAATACATATATATTGGTGTTTCATTAAGTAAGACTTTGTTTTAAAAAGATAGAATAAAGAAACCAAATGTACATACATCAATAAATATACTTATATACAAACGTATATACATATATATATTTATATGTATATATATACATATATTTATACCCGTATATTTTACCACATTCAAATTTTATAAGGTTTTTGTATGCAAAATATATCATCCACAGAATAAGGTAGTGGCCCCAAACGAACATAAAGACTATTATATATATATTCTCAAATTGATATACATATACATTTAAGGCATTGGGGGAGTTAATCGAATTTTGCACAAGAGTTGGAATTAATGATATTCAAACTATAGTTCACACTGATTTCAATTACCAGTGAGATGGCATGCTAAAATGATAGGAAAACTCATTGTTTTCACTGAATTCAACTACTAGTTACATGGCATGCTAACAAAAGATAAATTTGGATGATTGAATGCTACAGGGAACATGTTTAATTCCAAAATAAATAACATATGTGAGTTTTCTTCATAAAAAAAAAGAGATAATAAACCACACATCGTCGAGCTTGATACACCACCCAAGAATTCAATACATTCAAGAAAAATCAGCTGATAAGATTGGGTAGGCACTTGGAAAGGGAGACATAGGGGAAAGCACTCAATACTCTTCAGTGGTCAATATTAATACAAATTAACTAGCACACAACTGATTCCTGTGTATTCAATACTATTTTTAATATGTAATAAAGTTCAACAATTTGGGAAAAAACATGCCTATTTAATACACAAGTTAGACCTATATGGTCAGCCCTTAGAAACTTATAGAAAATTTTAGCTGAATAAAGAAATAATGTTTGAGAATCGACTTGAATGGTTACCAAAGGATTCCTTGACAAAGTATCGTTTGACCAAGACTTTAATAAAATCCAATGAATTAAAGACTCCAATGAAAAAATCAAAGAATCTATAAGTGGTTGAGCAAATGAAAGCAAAATGGTATTTCCAGATTCAAGACTTTTCCCAATACTACAGAATAAGAGATTAGGAACATTTTTCTACTACCATAAGGGAGAATTTACAAAACAAAGACAACTGAGATAATATGTGGAATACAAAGATTACAGGTTAAGTATGAAGCTATTAATGGGAGAGTTGAAATGATTCCAGATAATGCATATATTCATTGTTTCCATTCAAACACAAAAATTATAGGCAAGTTTTATTTCAACAGTATTCAAGATCAAGCATTTATTCTAAAACAAAGAAGAAGATTACACAAGAAAAGAACCTGGAATAACTTGATTGTTTGGGCAAAGATTTGATGTCGGTTCTAAGTTCCAAGCTACAATTTTCCAATTCTCCAAAAGCCCCAACAACCTCTCTAGTAATGCAATTCAAGAACCTAGAAAAGATTTCAAGAACCAAAGAAACAACTCCCCAAACAAGAAACTCTCAGAAACAAAATGCAAGATTAGTTTCCCAACAATTAACCAAAAGCCCCCTTCTTTTGCAAAATAACCAATTTATTTATTACTTTCCCCCATCCACAACAACATCCACTTCTTTAAAATTAATTATTTTATTTTATTTTTCCCCACTACTCACAACTTCCACTAATTATCTTTATCTTTTATAATTTTTAACCATATCTTATGATTTGTACACAAAAATTCAAACAATTAAAATATTAATTTTATTAATTTAATCTTTCATATAGTTTATTTGAATAATCAAATCAATTTAATATATTCATTTAAATATTTCTTTTTAAACCAAAAATTTTAATTTATTAAAATCAAATAAGGACTTTAATGAATTTTATTTAATTGATACTTCAATTGTATAAAAGATTTTATTTTAATTATCCCAAAGTCTTTTAATTTCAATAATTTTTATTTTAACGTAATAATAAAAAAAAGCACTAATCATGTACATTACTCAAATGAGCATACTATCAAGCAATACCAGACTACAAAGTGAACTAGAAGGCAAAACGAAAACATTGATGGACCAACATGAACTGACCTTACGAACAGGGTGTGACAAACAGATACTCATCCTCATTAAGGATGATGGCTCAATGTGGGGGACCAGATGCTATCTCCAAATCAATGATCTCCATTGTGATTAAGGCACGCTCAAACCTGGAAATTTAGTTGGAGTCAATGCCTGGTACCTGCAACCTGCAACAAACCACACAATCGAACATGTACATAGACAAGCAGTCAAACACAATGTGAAGGGAAAATTGCAATGTCACAAGGAACTAACAAGCAAGAGATGTGACACTGTTCCCTTTCACCAAATTACACCGACACACAATAATCTGATACCAATCATGATAAGAACATACATCCAACAATCACATAATACTCATATCAATAATAACCCACATAATCAATTAAACTGATCTACTAAGCAAGGTATAAGCATAAACATTAGATATAAAAGTGCCATCAAGTATCATAATATCCAAGTACAACCAAGTCACTATCCAATACAATCAAGTAACTATCAGAAACAAAAAGAAAAATGAGGGCACTACACTTTGCATGATGCTTTTATTTCCTCGAGTAGATAGAACACAGACTTAACCTTTTCTCCATTGAATCTTCAACCCAAAACATTTCCTTTGTAGCAGCAAACATCCCTCAAAACACTGTCATGGGTTTGATGTAGGAGATCATCTAGGGGTACTGGCAATCTTGCATCGCCAAAAATATTGCTAATTTATTTTTTATTTTTTTCAATAAGGGCTAAGTTGTGTGGAAAATAAATATTTTAATTTGCAACTTTGTCAATTCTCTTGTGAAAAAAATTGTAAATGTAAATTTGGTGAAATTATGTTTCAGTAAATATTTCTAAGGAATAAATGGGGAAATATTCATTTTGGGCATCCCATTCTTGGTGGAAAACACTTGGGGTGCATGTTCTTGCATGTTGAATTACATGCCTTGCATGCCATTACATGTTTGTTCCACAAGTTTTTCCTATTATTGCATGCTCATATTTGGAGCCATTGGGGCCGCTAGAGAACAATGAAGATGTAAGAATTGACCAAATTTGATTGGCCATGGTTTAGGTGCCCATGTCATGGTCATGTGAGCATTGAGTAATTTTATTATTTTTTTGATTATATCTCCAAATGGGGTGTGGGTTTTCCAAGGAGGTTTTCTTGAGTCATTTGGAGAGATGGATTTGGTATTTTTTGTAGGTGAGATGGGGAAATGTTGTTGGATTGAAGAGAGGATTTGAAGCCTCCGTTTTTGCATATTTCTATTTGCATAGAAGCCCATGTTTTAGGGAGCTAGAGAGCTCCACATCTTGGGAGATATTGAGCTAGTGAAGTTTATGTGAAGGGAGCTTGAGATCTTCAGCTGAAAGAAAGTTGAAAGAGACCAAGAAGACATTTTTGTTGCAAGTTTGAAGATGTTTTACAACAGAAATAATTTGATGATTTCAATTTTTTTTTGCAACAATAATTTCTAATGATGAACACAAGTTGAAGGAGCTAGAATTGAGTGATAGAAGAGAGATTGAGTGAAACCATTTTGTATTTGACTTTTTTTCTCATATTTTAGTCTCATTTTAGATTTGTAATGTTTTTCATCAGCCCATATGGCCGTGAAATAATGTATTTTCAAAAATTATTTCTTGTTATGTAATTGAAGGAGATTTTGAATGAACAAACAAGAATACTTCTTACAGAATTTTGTGTTATTTCAAACCATTTCTAAGTTGAATTTTCATATTGTTATGAGTATGTGAATAAGGGTTGGATTTTACTTCATCAAGGTTTCTCTATTTCTACATAAGCAAACAACAACAAAATGAAGATAGGGTTTTCTACTCTTTTAGGGTAGAAGGAAGAAATAAAATAGGTTAATGAATGAATAAAATAAAGCCTCCCTTTCCTTGCTAGTCTCCCAAGTTAGGGCACAACTAAAATATTGAAATAAAGGTAAATGCCAAATATAATGCCCTAACAATAGGGAAAAATCTACTTGCCTGGTTCTCCATTTCACCACCTCATTCACCCTATTACTACAAAAGAAAACACAACAAACAATGGAAAAATAGGGTTTTACAAAATGAAAGGATTTAGGGTAGGGATATTCTACCAAGAAAATATATTTTCTTTATTACTTTTAAAAAATCACTCATGCTAAACATTCCCTTTTTAAAATGGATGTATCATTTTAATAACTTAGCTTAAACGAATTCATATAATATTGTGAGATGGGTGTCACTATTGAATCACAAGTTTTCCTTTCAAATTTTTTTTTGGAAATGTAAAAGAAAATTACTAGGTATGTGAAATCGACCTTGGTAGTCAAACAAAAAGTCTAAGTGAGTGTGAGGATTATAGTTCCATTAGTAATATAGACAATCACGAAGGGTATAAATAATATTGTTAAGAAGGATGTTAGTATTAATAACACCAACAATAACATCAAGGTTAAGGGAGATACCAATGTTGATATTATTATTGCTTAATACTATAAGTTAATTATAACATTTAATATTACAATTATAGGTGAATATTAGTAATATTTTAAAAAATAGATTGTTACATAATAAAATTTATGGATTAATATTAGTAGTAATAATAATATCAAAAAAATGGTTAAATTGGAATAATAATATAATGAAGAACTAGGGAAGAGGGTCCTATAGTGGTGCACCCTAACTTCGCATCTCTCAAAATCTTATGTGGAAATTTCAAATCACTCCCAATCTTGTAAAATAGTTTATTTGGCAACTCATGTGCTTATATATTTTGTTTTAAGGCTACATCATCAAATATGATGCCACATCAACATGCTTTTTGTTGAGGTATCCAAAAAGGCCCCCAAAAAAAGTGAGACCAATAGTGGTGCACTAAGTCATGTTTTATTGGTGGGTTGATGTGGCATCACATAATTTGTTAGTTTGTGTAGTTTATGGATAAAAAGTGTTTTGCAATTGGATATTAAGGTGCTCCACTATGGGGCCCACTACGGACTACTTATATCCCCACTATTGGACCCTGCTCCACTATGGGCCCCTCTCCCCTATTGATATAATTAATGAGAAGTTTATCTAGATAATAACATATTTATTAACAATGTTATATTGAAAATCAATAGATCCAATATCGATATTATGACTAATGCTAATGTTAGTAAGCTAAATATTGATATTAATACTTATGGATTTAATGTCAATTTTTAGCTATCAACCTCAAAAGATTTGATGTTAATTTTATAATTAACAATATTATTGATAAATTTGAGATCAATGTTATTATCTATTGAATCTATTATTGATATTGTATTTAACATTTTTATTAAATTATAGTAACAATATTAATTTATATAGTTTTGTGATGCAAGAGCATCCCTAGTTGTAAAGCAATCTTATATCAACCAAAAATAGATCTTTCTTGCATTGCATTCAATAGCAATTTTAGTAGATTGATTTTGGATTATTTGTACTTTCCTATCAAAAATTTTCACTCTCAAAATTCCACTATATTACCAGATAGAGCATTTGGGGCTGACCTGGTCCAAATTCTTAGTTCAGACCTATCCAGAGATTCACAAGTCAATTCATATCTAGAGGCCGACATCCACATTTGAGCATTCATTGAGTTATTAACCCTTATGGCCAACACATACCTATATTGGAGCTGGAGAAACGTATTTATAAGCATTGTAATTGTAGACACTGAAAAATGTCTTAATCAATATCATACACTTAAATTAGATTTACTAACATTATTTCCTCTTTGAACCATCCTATTTTCACTTAATTGATTTAATTATCCTAGCTAATTAATTAATTGCATCATTTTCATCTATTGGCCTAATTAATTTAATCAGGTTAATTCATCTCTTTTCACACTAACACTTCATCTAATTAAATTAAATAAATCAAAATATTTAATTTAATTCCCTAAGTCATCTTATTTAATTAAATAACCCTAATTTATTTAATTGAATATCATTTCACCCCTCCCCCAATTATTAAATCATCTAATTTAATAAATATCACTTTATTCCTCCAAATCCCCTAATTACATAAATTAAATTTTGTTTAATTAGCAATTAAAATAATTTTCCTCATAGCAAAGGGAATATTCCCATGGAATATTCTTTATCCCCCTTTTTGCACAATTAAAACTTTGTTTTAATTTGTAAATTGCCTTTTTCCTCACCCAAAGGAATATTCTCTCTACTCCAATCATCTCACTTGGATTATTGAACAAGCTAAACCTTCAACCTTTTGAGCAAGTTACCTTTGACCTATGTGAGCAGGTCAAAAGTGTGTCTATTTGAGGCAAGTGTGAGCCCTTGATTAAATCTCATCATGCATTCTCATCCATTGATGAGAATACATGATCCATGCCTCTCATCCCCTTCATCTTGGACAATTGATTAAGATTTTTGATCTCAACCATTCATTCCTCATTTTCTCTCCTATAAATAGATCACTATTTAGAGACAAATGGATCCATCTTTCAATTGTAAACTTATGTTGTTGAATTCACTTGCATCCATACTCTCAATTTACTCACTTTTGGCTTATTTTAGTTAGTTTTCATTGCATAATAGCTTAGAGCATCCATTAATGGCTCCCATGCATCCATCTTAGTTTGTATATGAATTAGAGTTTTCATCTTTTAGCATAATTTTAGATTAGATTAGCTTAGCAATAGCCTAATTAGATCATTTGTAGCATAAAATCATGGTAACTTAGCTTGCATCATGTTCATTTTTGCATAAACTAGGTTTTCATACATCAATCAAAATGGTTTCATTGATTCTCTTCCATAGAATTCACTGAAATAGGCTCACTAATCACGAGATTGGGAAAGGGTCATCATTTCACATCAACACAACACCAATTACAAAATAGGATAAATTTCAAATGGGCTAGGTTAGGAATTTAACTATTTTTGTGTATTTTGTAGATTTCATTTTCAATTAAATGCTTAGTTTAGATTTTCATTTTGAATGATCTTGTTTGTAGATGCAGGTATGTTTGGAAAAGTTTTGCTTTGATTCATCATGATAAAAGTGTAATCGACCCTCACCAACATCCCCATGTCTCACATTTTGGCACTAGGAGGGAAAACCGATAATCTAACCATTTTTTAACTTGAATTCCATTTTATTTTGTTTTGTAGGTTGCAACAATGTTCAAATTACAAACAACACTATTTCAATAGTGTCACCATATAGCGATGCCCTGCCAATTTGAAACACTGACGCGTATTTAATCTACTGACATTTATTTAAATATGGTGACACGTATTTAATCTAGAGGTATCAAAAAGTTTAAACAGCGACACTCAAACTCACCAGTCCAATACTTTCAAATTCCAAACTACAACGCTATCATTAGTAGTGATGCCCATCAAAATACCAACACTATTATGCTCACTAGTCCTATTGCAAAGTGACACCCATTTTCACCAGAGTGACGCCCAAATCTCAAACTACGATGCTATTGTGTTCAACGATGCCCATCTAGGGTAAGAAATCTTATGTTGGTTTTTCAGCATGTGACTTAATTTCTTTAGTTTATCTGATCATTGATGCATGACTGACTATGTTTTGGTTGTTAGAATAACATGGTTTTGTAGGTTTTAAGGACATGGAACGAAAGTGAAGAAAGTCTCTTCTATCTCAAATTCTATAATTGTAACAAGCATTTGACACTTTGGGGTAATTATAACCAAATTTCATGCTTTCTACTTTCTTCTTTAGGAAACACACTAGAGTTCAATTTGGTTTAAAATGAATGCTCAAAGTTGGATAAAATTGAACCCTCACATCATCACTTTACTTTGGGTTTAAAATTGAACAAGAAAACTTCATCTTTCAATTGGTGCTTAAAACAAACTCATCATTGCTTTGAAAGGTTAAAAATTATAACTATTTGTTATGTTTTGTGATTTTCAATGTTGTTAGTGAATTTGTATGCAATTCTCTTGTGCCATTTGGAAACCTTGAGAAACAAAAACATTCTCTAACACTTTGCAAAATCACCCACATATTTCAATTAGGTTTAAAATTGAACAACCATGCTAGTGTGAGAAAGAAACATTGTGTGTGCTCCCTCGTGCTTTACGTGAACTGGGTGTTCGAACTACAAGTGTAATCCCCCACTTTTGTTATCTTTAGAGGGGCTTGCCTAAGACCAATTTGAAGGCGAATCCAACCATTTTTTCACTCGGGCCGGTATATAAATGGATAAGACTAAACTGTCAAGTCCTCATGGTATGTAGGCCTTAGCCATACAATGTCTTTCAGAATAGGGCACTACTATAAAAAGTATAAGAGCCCTTAGTAGGATTGATCACAACCATTAGTGGCTTGCTTGATGCTCGCAAGGTGCCATGTCCTTGATTACCCTTACTACAACCCATTTGTTTAGCAAGCCAAAATCCTAAAATATTTGTTGGTGCAAGAATGATCATTCTGAAGCTGCCCCACGTTTGTACTATTCAATTGTAGAAATAGAAAAATTCCTTTTAATCTCTAGATTTTAAGGATTTTGAGATTTGGTGGTCCTGAGAAGTGTGTGTCGTGGAGGGGAGCCAGTGTCACCAAATATCTAACTGTTTGCATTGTCTAGTGTTTGGAGAAATCCTAGTGGGGACTCAACAAATATAGCCATTTCTATCCTAGGGTTGTAAATGATTGTGAGTCAATTTAACACTTTGCTTGGTTTCAAAATGATCCAAAAACAAACATTCACTATCATCCTCGAAATTTCAAACACTTTGGCTCAAATATGGACTTCTTGAGGTAGCCTTGATATTACTACTTGTCCTAAGGATTTATCCTTAAGCAATTTCTAAATATCTTGACATTAATCAAAACCCATTCCCAAAGAAAACTTAAGAAATTATGGATTTAACCTCATGATTTTCACGAAATGGACATTGTGAAAGTTATGATGTTTTTGACATAAACATCTAGTTTGGAAACATAATCAAAGACAAGTGTTTGTAGTAAAATCAATTCACTTAAGCAAAGCTAAATTGACAAATGAACCCCACATGTCCATTTGGAGACTAATTGCTTGATGAGGGCACAACCTAAGACTTATAAAATAACCCAAAAACAAGAGAATAATTTTATTATTCAGAAAATAGAGCTTCTTACATGTAGAGGATCTCAAATCCCTAAGTTCTACAACACATGAAAGTTACAGAAAGCTATAGAATAACCCTTTCGCAATATGCGAGCTTGTCCCCCAAAAAAGTTACCCAAAAATTAGAAACCTGCCCATAAATAGAGCTACTCTTTAGTTTGGAGCCAAAACAACATTCAATTTTGAGTTTAGGCAGTTTGGCACCAAAAATTTACAACATGAAGTTCAAAATTCCAAAAGAGCATTTGCAATTGTATCTTCTAGAAAGTGCGCCAACTTCTCGGGGCCATAACTTTTGATCTGAGACTCCAATTCGTGAATTTTTTGAACCGTTGGAAAGGTCACAAAGTCAATAACGCACTCAAAATCCGCTATGCCAATTTTGTCAAGTTTTAGGGCCGATCTGGGAACTCTAAGTGCCTCAAATCTAACTTAGAATATTTTTAGGAGCAAATCTAGGAAACTAAAACTGTAATATCTTTCCACTCAGGAATAGAAAATAAAAAACCATGAATTGGGAATTTCATTATGACAAAAAGGGTATCCAAAAATGTAAAAACATCTAAAAACCAAGAAACTTGAAATTTAACTATTTTTGGGTGATGCAAGATTTCCCTTAACCACTGGATGCTCTTGCATCAGACACTCAGGGTAATTTGAGAAGTGAACCCGTCACGTCTCAGATGGTGGAGGAAAAAACCCAAATAGTCAACCTCTGTCTTAGGCAACCAAGATAAATCTTCAATAGGCCTTCCTTTCCATTTCACTAGATATTCTTCATACTGCTTGTTCCTGGTACTCCTTCCCACACCACTATCCAAGATTTCTTCAATCTCCTCCTTGTCAGAAGTAGGTGCTAGAATCCCACACTGTTCCATCATTGGTACTTCCTTTGTGCCACCTTCATGATACTCTGTCAAATCTAAAATTTTGAACACAAGGGAAATGTTAAATCCATCTGGCAACTCTACCTCATATGCATTCCTTGAATCATGCCTCTTCAAAATTTTACAGGGACCGAACTTCTTCATCTTTAATTTGTTATATGTTCCCACCGGAAACCTTTCTTTCCTCAAGTGGACCATCACTTCATCACTAACCTGAAACTCCTTATACCTCCTCTTCTGATCTACCTTAGCCTTATACTGCATATTCATCTTGTTAATATGTTCTCTTACCTTCTCATGTATATCCTTGATGTGTTTTGCAAAATCTTCGGCTTTAGCACTTATTTTCTTCTCTTGGTCCATCTTCTTCAATTCTGGAGTTGTTCTAGGGCTACCTCCATACATAATCTGGAATAGTGATCTACTAGTGCTTCTGTTGATAGAATTTTTGTAAGAAAGTTCTACCTGCGGTAAGATCAAGTCCCATCCCTTGGGTTTATCTCCTACCAAACATCTCAATAGGTCACCCAGACTCCTATTAACAACCTCTGTTTGCCCATCTATTTGTGGATGGTATGCAGAACTGAACTTCAACTCTGTCTTCAGCTTCTTCCACAAGGTCCTCCAAAAGTACCCCATAAATTTGGTGTCACGATATGAAACAATACTCTTTGGCAGACCATGTAGCCTCACCACCTCTTTGAAGAACAAGTTAGCAATGTGGACTGCATTATGGGTCTTCTGACAGAATGAAATGTGCCATCTTCGAAAACCTATCAACCACCACAAAGATTGAATCATTCCCTCATTGTGTCCTTAGCAAACCAAGAACAAAGTCCATACTTATATCCTCCCATGGCCTCTCTAGTATAGGTAAGGGCTAATATAAGTCTGTATTCTGGCTCACTCCTTTAGCCATCTGACATACCCTGCAGCTTTGTAAAAACTTCTTCACATCCTGTGACAACTGAGGCCAATAATAATGCTCACTGATAATGGCAATTGTCTTATCCCAACCAGAATGTCCTACCATCCCTCCACTATGCTTCTCCTTTATCAGGTTCTCCCTCATGGAACTCCTTAGGATACACAATTGACTTCCCTTAAATAACATGCCATCCTGGATTATGAAATCCAACCATCTTGTCATGTCCACTGTAACAGGTTGCATGCAAGCTTTCCAAGCCTCTGCAAAATTAGGATCTTCTGCATATAGTGTCTTGAGCTCATTGAATCCAACCACTTCAATCTGCATCTTTGTCATCAATGTATGCCTCCTACTTAAGGCATTTGCAACCCTATTTGACTTCCCACTCCTATGTTTCAAAACAAAGGTATAACTCTACAAAAACTCTACCCATTTCATATGCCTTTGATTTAATTTTCCCTGACTATTTAGGTACTGCAAGGCTTGATGATCAGTATATAGAACAAATTCCTTCGAAAAAAAATAATGTCTCCATTTCTTTAATGCTTGAACTATTGCATAAAATTCCTGATCATATATAGAATACTTTCTCTTGGCATCATTTAACTTTTCACTAAAATGGGAAATGGGATTACCTTCTTGGCTCAACACTGCTCTAATGGCACAACCACTGGCATCACAATCCACCTAAAACACCTTGTTGAAATCTAGGAGGGCTAAATCAGGTTGCTATGTTACCTTCTGCTTCAACAGTTCAAAATTCTTTGCCGCTCCAATGCTCCACTTGAATTATTTTCTATCCTCTCTCATTGTTTCAGTCAGGGGTCCACAAATACTACTTAAGTTTCTAATGAACTTTCTATAAAAACTATCCAAACCATGGAAAGATCTCACCTCGGTAGCAATTCTTCGGGTAGGCCATTCCAAAATAGCCTTCACCTTCTCTAGGTCCATCTTGAGACCTTCTGCTGAGACAACAAACCCCAAGTACACTAACTCCCTCTTCACAAAACTGCACTTTTTCAGATTAATCAACAGTTTCTCTTCTCTTAACTTCACAAAGGCTCTCCGAATATGCATTAGATGCTCATCCAACATCTTACTGAAAATCAAAATATCATCTAAATACACAATAACAAAACTTCCCAAAAATTCTTTTAGTACCTCGTTTATGAGTCGCATGAATGTGCTCAGTGCATTGGTTAGCCCAAAAGGCATGACTAACTACTCGTATAGGCCCTCTTTGGTTTTGAAGGCAGTCTTCCATTCATCTCCCTCTTGAATCTAGATCTGGTGATATCCACTCTTTAGATCAATCTTTGTGAAGTACTGATCTCCACTCAAACAGTCCATCAGGTCATCCATCCTTGGTAGGGGAAATCTATACTTGATTGTTATCTTGTTTATGGCTTGGGAATGTATATACATCTTCCACTCCCCATCCTTCTTTGGTGCTAGTACTACAGGTACTGCTCATGGACTCAAACTCTCCCGTATCAAACCCTTTCTCAACAACTCTTGAACTTGTCTGTTCAACTCCTCATTTTTTGTTGGAGTCATTCTATGAGTTGCCCTATTTGGAAAACTGGCTCTAGGAATCAAGTACATTTGATGACTAATCTTCCTTATTGGTGGTAAACCTTTAGGTACATTATCAGAAACAATATCTTGAAACTCATCCAACATCCCAGAAACTTCTTTTGGAACCTTCTCACTATCCTCCTTACTCACTCTAGGAATCAATGCATAACACACACACTCATGCTTCATACCTTCTAAAAATTTTCTTCCATCTACATAACAAATTCTAGCACTACTACATACCTTTTCTTCAGTCTCCTTCATGGGTTTCAACTTGTGACGAACCCCATCCTTTGTCAAGGAATAACTGTTTGCATGGCTATCATGTATAACTCGCCTATTGAACTACCATGGCCTCCCCAACATGTGACATGCATCCATGGGGATAATATTACAGAGTACCTAATCATGGTAGCTCCTGATCTTGAACTTTACTAGGCACTGCTCATTGACCAAAACTTTGTGGTCTTTCTGCAATCAGGCAATCCGATACGGATGCAGGTGCCTTTCCCTCTTCAACTTCAACTTTGTAACCATCTCTTCTGACACCAGATTATCGGTGCTCCCACCATTTATAATGACATCACAACATTTTCCTTCACACTTGCACCTTGTACGAAATAGATTCTTCCTCTATTCTAGTTCCTTTTCCTTAGTCACCAGGGCTCTCCTAATCACTAGGGCTTCTCCTCTTTCAACATCATCTGAATGTTCATATTGGGCCTCCTCATTTGCATGCGCAACCCTTCCATGACCTTCTGGCCTTTTGTCTTCCCTTCCTTGGTGTTGTGGACATTCATAGGCTCAATGCCCTTCTTCACCACACTGGGAACACTTTCCTTTGAAACCACCTCTTCCAGATCCTTTTCCATATCTCCCTCGTCCTCTACCTTTTTGATCACCACTATTTTGATCTTTAGGGCAGTAGAAGTTGTCATTCCTTTGGCTTTGGCTGGTACCCACATCTTCACTTTTCTTTTCATCATCATTTCGGCTTCCGTAAGGTCTTCCACTGCCCCTTCCATTTTGACCTCCTCATCATTTTTTCTTGTCATTAAATCTTTTGTTCAGCTTCTCTTCCACCTTCAGAGCAAATCGATACACATCCTCAATGGTGGTCATTCTAATTAGGCTTAACTCCTGAATGCTCGGTCGTAACCTATTAAGATATCGGGCTACCTTCTCCTTATTGGCCTTTGTGTGGCCCATTCTGATGATTATCTTGTGAAAATATTCAGTATATTCTTTCACAGATCTGCTTCCTTGCTTCAACCCTTGCAATTTCTTCAACATATCTAACTCGTAGTCCACTGGTATGAACTGCTTCTTCAGTTTCTCTACCATGCAATCCCATCTAGTGATATTTCCTCTTCCTCTTTGATTTCTTTCTAACTGGACCTCTTTCCACCAAATACTGGTATGGCCCTTCAGCTTCATTTTTGTAAACTTAACCCGATCTAGGTCCTCTATTTCCTCATACTCAAAATATTCTTCTAGCTCGTTGATCCAGTCGATCAACTCTTTCGGGTTCAGACTTCCGGAATAATTGGGGACTTCTGCTCTAGGTCTTTTCTCGATCTTCGAAATGGCCCTTATTAGCCACATTTTTTCTTGATCAATTGCTTGTTCTTCCTCTTCTACATTTTAACCTTCTTCCTCTCCTTCATCCTTACTTTCCTCCCTCAGGTTTAACCCTCTTCTCAACTGCTCTTGTAATGCATCAATCTATCTTTGGAGGGCTGCTAGTGCATTTCTTCCACCAGCATTTCTGTCGCCTCGACCACCTCTGGCACCACCACACCTACCAGACATCACTCTTGGAGGAATCTTTCTTGACCTTGACACACAACCACGGTCCTAGTGCGAACTACCTCACAATCGGCGATCTGTCCACACGCTCAAGAAAACCCACTCTGATACCACTTGATGAGGGCCTAGCCCGAGACTTAGAAAATAACCCACAAACAAGAGAATAATTTTATTATTCAGAAAATAGAGTTTCTTACATGCAAAGGATCTCAAATCCCCAAGTTCTACAACATATGCAAGTTACAGAAGCTACAGAATAACCCTTTCGCAATATACAAGCTTGTCGCCCAAAAAAGTTACCCAAAAATTAGAAACCTGCCCATAAATAGAGCTCCTCTTTAGTTTGGAGCTAAAACAACATTCAATTTTGAGTTTAGGCAGTTTGGCGCCAAAAATTTACAACATGAAGTTCAAAATTCCAAAAGAGCATTTGCAATTGTATCTTCTAGAAAGTGCGCCAACTTCTCGGGGTCATAACTTTTGATCCGGGACTCTGATTCATGAACTACTTGAACTATTGGAAAGGTCACAATGTCAATAATGTGCTTGAAATCTACTATGCCAATTTTAGAAAGTTTTGAGGCCAATCCAAGAAATCTAAGTGCCTCAAATCTATCTCGGAAGATTTTCAGGTGCAAATCTAGGAAACTAAAACTACAATATCTTTCCACCTAGGAATAGAAAATAAAAACCATAAATTGATAATTTCATTATGATGAAAAGGGTATCCAAAAATGTAAAAAAATTTAAAAACTGAGAAACTTGAAATTTAACTATTTTGGGTGATGCAAGATTGCCCTTACACCACTAGATGCTCCTGCATCATTGCTCCCATTGAACAACCTTATCTTCTAGGTGCTATAATTTAGCCAAATTTTGAACTCAGAAATGGTGAACAAATTGAGCTTATTAGCAGTTTGAGAACCTTCACTTTTGAAAACAAGGAAACAAACACACAGTGGATAAACATAGCAACCATTTTAGACAAAGAAGAGGAACACGCTGATATTGAGGCTGGAAGGCCCATATTACCACCATTAGCGTGGCAATAAATATCTTCCTTTCTTCCATAAACTTAAACTATTTTCACATGATCTCATGAAAAATCAGGATCCCTAAGCCAAGATCTACAGGTCCTCATTTTAGACTTAGGAATCTCACTCCAAAATCTCTCAAGAAACACCTTTTTGCACTTCATAGAAATAGAGACATATTGGCAGAAAATTTTTATAGACATGCTTCATGGTATAGTCTAGAATTATATACATTCTTTTGGAGTCAACATCCTGATCTTTTCACATAATACCAAACTCCCATAAATGATTCATCAAATAGTTAAAATCTGTGAGGAAAAATCTTCAACACTCCATTTCAAACATAGGAATCGTAGAACAAGGTATGGTCAAAAGTGGGCTTCAATATTTTACCACAATCATTACACTTTGATGAGAAACTTTTAGGTCTGTGCTAGGAGATCCTGAACAGGTTTGAACATTCCCATCTATCCTCTCATTTGAATCAACATTAGTTTTCTAGGCCTTGAACATTTTGTAATTCTAGCATCATCCTCACTACCTTGATCTTGTTGAAACAAAGGTTCACTTTACTAGATGATCTCACGCAAAGTAAGGATCCACAAATGAAGGTCAACTAGTCATCACTTTAAACTTAGACATCATAGTGAAAAAGAAATCAAATATCGTATTAAGGCACTCTACGAAAACATAAACAAGTTGTTGATAAACTTTTATGAACACACATTGAGGAAATATCTGGACATGTACATGTTCTTTATGAGCCAGAACCCTCGCCTTTTTGAAGATCAACAACTTTTCTAAATCATTGAGTCTTTAGGATTTAAAAATTTAAGAGGTCTAGCATCATTCTCACTACCTTGGTATTATCAAAACAAAAGGTTCACTTTATGTCAACATTGGGTCAAACATTTCACTCACCCCTTCATCAAATTTCATCCTTCACTTCATCTAACTTTGCAAAATTTCAAATACACCAAAACTTTGGGACTTAAACATCAAACCAATTACTAACTTAGCTACTTTGTATGTGAAATGTATCCTTTTCCATACACTTAGCTAAGATAGTTATAATTTTTTAAATAGTTTATCTTGAAGGTCACAAGTCTACCCTAAAGATTTTTAAGTTAATTATCATCCTTTATCCCAACATCAAAACATCAAACTCAAATCAAAAGTGTTTTCCCAAACATTTGCAAAGATAACTTCCTGTATCACCCATCTTTTCATCCCACATTATCATCATTTCTCCCAAAAGACTTAGAGTCTCCCTTTTACCTAGGTTTGAGTCAACTAGAGAGTTCAAACATTACAAAACTCAACACAACTCTCCCATAGATGACACAAAATTTATGGTAAAGATGATATCACATCACAAGAGAATCATGGAGAAAACCAAAGTTACATTTACTTCAAGTGATCCAAATCCTTTAGAATTGGATCCTAGTTATCATGTTTTCCCGTCACAACAACCATCATCTCCTTCAAGACCATATGAGATCGAAGAATAACCCATTTGAGCTTACTAGGGAGGAACTTATGGAACATCAAGCCTTTGAAAGTGTAGCTCCTATTTCCCTGATGTTTTTAGCATAGAGCTTAACATGAGATTTTACAACTCCATCACAAAGGCTAAATCAAACTTACATACCTAGTCTTGCAACCAACCTTTCTAAATATTTTGGTCACACCTTACCATTTGAAAGTAGTACACTTTTGGGTACCCTTGAAACTAATCCTCCACCTCCCAACACCACTTGGACACCTACTTTTGGTGCTCCTCCTATTCTCGAAGCTCTAAAATAGCTACAAACTACCACTTCAACATTTAGGGGACACCCTTTTTCGTCTACACCTATGAGTACCACAAGTATGTGCACCATTATGCAGAGCAGTATAGACCAATATCTCAAAACAACACACAAGGGAATGTCAATACTATATCATAGAATGAATCCTCAATGCAAGTAGGGACATATTTACCCAACCCTCTAGTGGGTTCACCCATGCCATCTTCAATTTCTACATCATCCAATATCAATCCACCTTAGAAAAATCCCTTGGTTACAAATTCTATCAATCCTGAGAGTACCTTGATCACAAATCCTTTGTTTACATCTTTTGCACAAGGCAATCCTCAAAACATAGGACAAGGGAATCTTTTCAATAAATGGACTCAAGGTCCTAGTGTGTCATTTCTATTGCAAAATTTAACAATATCATCTTTTCCCATAGTCCCCTTTACTACACTGAATCAATCAAAACATCAAACATACATTCCTTGACCTCATTCTACCATATTGCAAGGAATGTTAAACCAAGGGAACCCTCCACCCTTACCAGCAATCCGCTACACACTCAAAACATCAATATCCATAATCCTTCACAGATGTCTTAACAACCACCTATTCTCACATTGAAAGTGTGTACCTTGGAATTTTACCCTATTCTAATGTGCAAAATATCTAAAAATGAAAGTGTAAAAACACTAAGAACACTTCAATGATTAGCCTAAAGAGTGATAAAACAAGAAAAATAGATGAAATAAAATGCAAATCGATTATACCTTCCTTGTTGTTGAAGACTCCTTGATTGGACCTTGATTTAGATGAATTTGTATGCTTCTTAGATGGCTTTTGATGTTACTAGATGCAAGATTGATAATGAAAAATGACTAAATGGATGGTTAAATGATAGCAAATGCTTGAGAATGCAAATTGGCAGCATAAGGTTGCTCAAAATAAAAGTCTTCTTAAAATGCCCTTAAGGGGGGGGTATTTATAGAAGAATTTGAATTCTCTAGAGAATTTAATAGTTGAGATTCATCCAATAAGGTCAAGATGAAGGGATATGGTGAGTTGAGAACTCACAAGCCCTCGCATCTTGACATGTGGATGGTGAAGTGGCTAAGAGGAGATGAGGTGTAAGTGAGGTGGAAGAGAAGTATGTGATGTGGAGGAAGTACAAGTACCTTGCAAGTACATTGGGAGATGGGAAGAATCTTGGGTGAATAAAAGTGAATTTTAAATTCACAATAATTGGAAGAATCTAGTGGATAAGACAATGTTCCCAAAAGGTGGGAGTTTGTCACATGTGACTTGATGTGACAAGTCAAAGATTCTAAAAGATGCATGGGAAAAGGGGATTCTAGGAGGAATAAAAAGGAATTAAAAATTCCTTGGGTGATGGGGAGAGTTGACCAAGGTACTGATTAGGCTTAATTAATCAGTAATTAGAAGACAAATGAGGATTAAAACCAACTTGTAAAAGTTGGAGGATGTGACACATCTTAATCAAGGATTAGGCATGTGCACATCCCTAATGAAGAGATTAAGAGATGGATTAGGATTAAATGAAAATGACATGTGAGGAATTAAATAAATGTATTATTTATTTAATTTATTTGGTGAAAAGAGGATTAAAGAGAATAAAATATTTAATTATTAATTAAATACCTTAGGGATTTGGCATAATTAAGGGTATTAATTAAATAATAGTAATATTACTTAATTAACTTGGATAAGAGGATGTTTAGACGAAAAGTGATAAATTTGGATAAATTAAGTGTCCAAATTTGGATGTCTACATTTTTCCCCTCTTTGAGATGGTGCTATGAAGTAGCATCATTTCAAAGAATATTAAAATATAGAACCTAGAAGAAGATGGTTAGATGGGGAAAGGTGCCCCAGTCATCAAAGGATTGATTGGGAAAAAAGATGATGGGGATGAAGATGATGATGAGGGATTAAGGATGTCTCCTCGAGAGGACATGCAGGTTGAAGAGAACATGAGTGTGCTCTCGAAATAGATGAGATGGGGGATATGATGTGAAGTGATGGACAAGAGAGAAGGAGAAGCGATAGGAGATAGATGAAGCAAAAATGGATTTTAGGACAAAAGGTGATGTTGCCCTAGTTAAAGTACAGGCCAAAATGGGTTGATGATGGATGGAGTGTTGTCAATGAGGGAATGAAGGATCCCGAAACAACACGAGGATAGGGAAGGATACATCCCACTGAGTGGTATTGATGAGGGAAGGATACGTCCCAAAACACCACTAAAGGATAGGGAAGAATACCTCCAGATGAGGATGATGAAAGTGTTGTTGATGAGGGAAGGATACTAATGGATGATGATGATGATGGGTCAAGGCTGGTAACGAGACTGGGGACAAGACCAAGGATTTGATTAGGTGATTTGTGCAAGATTGAATAGATGAGGAGAAGATTGATATGTGAGATGGAGAGAAGGATCTTAAGATTTGGTTCGATATCTAAAGATTTGGACTGCAGATGGACTAAAGCTCAGATTGGGATTAAATTAAAGATCAGATGAGGATTGGATTGAAGACTAGAATGATTGAAGGATATGATTGGATTGATTCTACACCGAGTTTTTGGGTTTAAAGGACGTAAAGTGTTGACAATCAGATTTTTCTCAATTTGGTAATTTTTAAAAATTGTCAAATTTTGCCGTTTTAGGAAACCTCATGGATATACTTTTGGGAGTCCAATTTTTTTCCAAGAAATACCCAATATTGAGATAGGATGAATTTCCAACTAACATCCCAAATTCGAGATATGCATTTCAAGTTATGAGTGAAAACAATTTTTCAAAATGCTAGAAGAAAACACTAAATTGGGATTTTGAGGGCCTAGATGAAAGTTTGAGGCCCCGAAAAGGTGGCAAAAAGGTTCCAATGGACTTCTATGAAGTCAATGGGGAATCCACATATCATCTCATAACGCATCCACTTGTCAAATTTCAACTCAAACGGAGACCCGAGTCAAAAGTTATGGCCTTCGAAAGTTTCAGTGTAAAAATCAAAACCCTCGAAAATATGTTTTTTGATAAATTTTTAAAAATTTCAACACATGGGTTTTGATGGCGGGGGGAAATTGAAAAATGGGTCGGGATTAGTTTTTTGAAAAAAAATAAAAATGTGAATTTTCGGGAGTCAAAGGTCGGAAGGGTAGGGATGTAGCTGCTTTGCGGCCGAGCGCTGCTGCCCCAACCGCGGGTGGAGCTGCCTAGTGCCCGGGCGCTCCCGGCCGCGACCGTGGGCAGAGCCACCTCAGGGAAGGGCGGAGATGCCTCGAACGAGGGCAGAGACACCCCGAGGGCGGAGCCGCCCTGGATAAGGGCAAAGATGCCCTGAGGGCGGAGCAGCCCCAAGGGCGCTGTCGCCCCAAGGCAGAGTCGTCCCAAGGGCAGATCCAGGCAAAGGAAGAAGGGGAAAAGGGGGAAAAGAAGGATGAAGGGACAAGGGGATTGTGATAGATAAGAGGATGGGGATTATGAAGGATGGGGGATACATGCAAGATGATGAAATAGAAAATGAAATGCAATTCTAAATGTGATTTTCCATCTTCGGAGCACTGATTTTTGCTATAGCATAAGACACGATACACCAAGGTATGAAGGACCAAGGCAGATTAGTGTCTAATGCATAAAACAAACACAATAGACAAAAAGGCTATCCCGACACCCCAAAGTGATAAAGAATTTGGTTAGGCCATGTATTGGGATAACTGCAAGCACAAAAGGATGCCCCAACGTAACACAAGATCACAAGGATCTTGGTGGGTATTACATGGGACAACCTAGCAGACAACATCAATAAAAGATCAAGATATGCCCCTATGATGACCGGTCATAGCACACCATGATATGATGGACCAAGGTGACTATGACGACATTTGATAGGGAGCTCAAATGATAACAAAAACCAAAAGCATCAAAAAGATCACAATCAATTTCAAAACATCCTTTGCCATAGGATCAAGGGGATGGATGGGGTTGATGAGGTCTGTTAGGAAGGATACATCCTACTGAGACCAATGATGGATACTAAACTAAAAGATCATTATGATGCAGGAGGCTCAAAATCGATTGGATCTCTTGATACTAGTGGATTTCGTTTGTTAAGAACTAGCTAGATAAGGGCATAGCATGATGACATGACAAAAGTGACATGACATAAGGTAGGAGACTGACACAAGACAAAAGACCATCACATCCTAGCGACTTAGGGGCTTGGGGGCCAATCAAAGATTAGCCTTGCCTATGTGAAAGAGTAGAGCCCTCGTAGTTCGACAAAAGACTGATGGCAGGCCATGGATAAAAGTATAAAGAGGAAAATGGAGACTGATAATGGATGACAAGGGAAACGTAGTTCAACCAATGAAAAGTGATGGATAAATGATGATGAGATGATAGAATAAGTGGATAAAAAAGATGGGACTAATATGACGAGGAATGATAGACCTATTGGACAAGATAGGATGACGACAATTACAAAGCTCAAGTATGGGATAGTTATCCAAATCATTAAAATGACTTGGGAGGATGATATGATAGATAGATGAGTGATGAAAAGTGATAGAGGATTGGAAAGATGTGAAAGAGAAGCAGGAGTGATGATGATTAGATAGATGGAATGGGAGTGCATGGGGAGAAGCCTATAACCATAGACCAATGACAAGGGATTATGAGATGGGATGAAGATAGAGAGAAATGAATAGGGAGATAGGGATGGGGGATAGAGGTAGGGATGGATAGAAAGATAAGGATGGGGAGATGGAAAGGGATGCGATAGTGGATGGATATGAAGACATGGATGGGGGTGTTAGATGGGGTTAGAAATCAAATAGTATAGATAAAAGTGACAGCCAACACTTCTAAACTATTAAACCACATCCAAACAAGAGAAAACAAATAATGGAGATAATAAAAAATGAAAAACATAAAAGAAATCACTCCCCATTATGGTTGATTCTTTCTCTTGCTCTCCTTCTTCTTGTTATGCAACTTCGCCCTCAGATTTGTTGAAACACTTGTGCAAAACCTGCAAATGGTAGCAAGAAAGTTGGAGAAAAATAGCTGTTAAAATCAAAATGAAGAAGGAAGGATGCTTTTATAGACAACCATTGGAATGGACGGTTGAGATTAATCTTCTAGAAAGATTCTAAGATCAATGGATGAGAATGCATGAGAGAGATGTTACAGAATGGATGGTTGAGATTAAGTCTCAGAAAATATGCCAAGATCAACGGTCTAGAATTGATGCACCAAGAATATGCCATGCATGGAAAAGCTATGACGTTGACGACTATGATGCCTGACAGCTATGACAGACATGCAAGGCATGCTGGCTATGACAGAAATGAATGTTATGACAGAGCATCTTTGAATAGGTGGAGGTGCATAAATAATTTATTTTAAATTATTTATTCAAAATGGAGGAAAATGACAAGTGGAATGGAAAATAAATAATTTATTCAAATTATTTATTTAGAGAAAGTGAAAAGAGGAGCATTTAATTAAATTTATCAATTTAATTAAATAGAGAGATGGAAATTAGACATGGATAATTAATTTGAATTATTTATCCAAAAGAGAGGAATGAAACACAATTAAATAATTTTGACAATTATTTAATTATAGAAGAATAAAAGGTCAAATAATGATTACTATTATTATTTGACTATAGATGAAAGATAAATAATTAAATAAAAAATGATTTATTTAATTATTGAAGAAAGGGATATATTAGCGACTCAAATAAATAATTTTAATTGATCAAGATAGAATAAAGATGAGAAGGTGAATTAATTAAATAATTAAAAACTATTTAATTAATAGAGGAATGCAGTCACACCTAATTGAATAATTAAAGTTATTCAATTATCGAAGAACAATGACCAAGAAAAATGATGCTCGCAGACTTAGGACATTTTTTAGTGTCTACATTTTGCCCCTCTTTGAGACAATGTAGCTTGTTGCATTGTTTCAAAGAAAAATATTGATCAACTGATACATGCCCCAAAGATATCTTAGTAAGGATTATGATAAGAATGATATGCCCCCTCGAGAGATTGATCGAATAGATTGTAAGAAGATTAATCTCTCGATAGATGTCCAAAAAGTGATTAGATATTTGATATTGCGTAAGTGATAAACCAGTGATGTACATTTTGATGAAAATGCACAGTTGATGGGCGCAACTGAACAATTGATGGAAATGATCAGTATAGCCAGGTTGATGAGCTGATAAAGCGGATTGAGCTAATTAAGTTGATTGAGAATTATGCTTACGCAAGACAAGTTGTTGCAATGATGGATTGATTGATTGATTAAGGGGACATGAAAGTTCAAAAATCCGGTTGATTGATCTGAGATTTGATTCAAGAGACATATATCAGTGAGTTAAGCAATTAATTGATTTCTCCACGACAAGAAAGATGAAGAAAATGAAATGCAAGATGGAAGAGAATGAAGGTGATGAAGCTTCTTGTACCATTTAAGTGCTTTTATCATCATTGGGCTTATTATGTCACAAATTAGTATAAGCATCTAGATAACATGAACATCTAGATGACCTGAATACTGTTTGCATTTTTATTTAGTAATAAAATATAAGCATCTAGGTATAAGAACCTTAGATGACCTAAATACTTATTGCATAGAAGACACTATCAAACAAGGAATGCTCTCATCCACATTAGACTCATAGGTCCTTGATGGTTTTAGACAACCATGTCCTAAGACAAGTCATCATGTGAATAAGAAACAATTCGTAAACAACAAACAAGTGAACATGCCCCATCCTTGCCTCTCTAGTCAAAGACATCCTGAAGAAGCTAAAAGACATGTCACTAAAGATAAAACCATAAAATAAGCAAAGATCAACAAACAAACAAACAAGAGTCCTGCTTCGATGTAAAAAAATGATTCTCGTTACAGTTTATGTGTTTTGGTTGGATTTGTAAGATGGGTTGATATTTATGTTATAATGTTTGCTTGATTGTCAACGTTTGCATGTTTTGATTTTGTTGAAGTTCAAAGTTGTGTGGTGATCTAAAAGTGTCACTGTTTTTTGGAATTTTTGATTTTTGATTTTTGATTTTTTTTGGATGTTTGGAATATTTGATTTTTTTGGATTTCTTTCAGACATTTTATGATTTTTTTGAATTTTTTCAGGACATTTTATGATTTTTTTGAATTTTTTTACGACATTTTATGATTTTTTTGAATTTTTTTTAGGACATTTTATGATTTTTTTGAATTTTTTCAAGACATTTTATGATGGAAATAGACGAGCAGATAGACAAAGAAGGTGGTTTCTCTGATCGCGAGATGCTCAATATCTTAACCCATAGCTAAGGTTAAGGAAATGCCCTAGTGAGGGATAGGACCAACTTAGTATGCGTAGCAAAGCGAGTAAGTGAGGGGAATGCCGAACAATTCACAAGCCATGGTGAGTGTGAAAAGGTCATTATGAAGTGGAGGATGAATGAAAAGATCAAGTAGAGCTTCAAAGGAAATAGAAGCAAAGCCTCTACACATGGTGTTGATTTCTCAGTTTTCACCATGGTACCTGCTCAAGGCGCCAACGAAGTGGTTTTCACCATTGAACGAATGAATTTCTCTTCTTTTTTCTTTTTTCTTTTTTTTTTTTTTTGTATTTTTTTCGGGATTTTTTTTTTCCTTTTCTTTTGTATTTTTTAGGACTTTTTCCTTTTTTTTTGTATTTTTTCAGGACTTTTGAAAAGATTTCCCTCTGAAGAATTTAGGTGTAAAACTTGCGAATGTGCATACTGTTGATGGGATCACTAAGCATTTCACCTTCCGGAGTAGATAACTGGTATGCCCCAGATCCATACACAGTAGTGATAATGTATGGACCCAACCAGTTAGGCTCAAATTTACCCTTCTTTTCTCTATCTTGTTGAGTGCGAGGATTTTCACGAAGAACAAGATCCCCAACCTCAAATGTACACGGTTTCACTTTCTGATTATAACTTCGACACATTCGTTGCTGGTATGCTCTAAGATAATTGAAAGTAATTTGTCTTCGTTTATCCAACAGTTCCAACTCCTGCAAATGGGAAACTCGGTATTCTTCATCACTGATTTGATTGCGCAAAGAGATGCACAAAGAGGGCAACTCGACCTTGATGGGAAAGATGGCTTTAGATCCATAGACAAGGGCATATGGGGTAGCACCTGTGGGAGTGCGGACACTCGTGCGATAAGCCCACAGTGCAGGATTCAATTGAATATGCCAATCTCGACCAGCTTCATTGACTGTCTTTTTAAGAATTTTGAGAATGGTTTTATTAAAAGCCTCAGCCTGGCCGTTACCTTGAGGATAGTAAGGTGTGGAAAAATGATGTTGTATATGGAATTTCTCACATAGTTCACAGACATCCTGATTTTTGAATGGACGACCATTATCTGTGATGATGGATAGAGGAATGCCATAACAACAGATGATGTAGTTCAGTATGAAGGTGGCTATTTGTTTTCCAGAGATATGAGTGAGAGGAACAGCGTCAATCCATTTCATGAAATAGTCGGTGGCAACGAGAATGAACTTATGAACATTGGAGGAAGGAGGATGGATCTTGCCCACGAGATCGAGTCCCCACTGATAAAAGGGACATGGTGTAGCAAGAGACTACAATTCTTGTGCGGGAGCATGTATCAAGTCTGCATGTTTTTGACACTGCTTGCATTTTTTAACAAACTGATAAGCATCCTTTTCCATTGAAGGCCAATAATAACCCATACGCAA
>VDFB02270651.1:329147103-329250505 GCA_007258455.2 Sequoia sempervirens
CCTCATCATTTTCAAATACATCCAATTGTGGTGGTCCCTTTTGATCAAAATCAATGAGTTCAGGGTGAACCAAGGGTAAAGAATCATGACTCGAGTCAAGATTTTGAATGGATTCAAGGGTACAAATATTATGATCGGGTTCAAGGGTAGGGACACTATCATAATCATAAATGTCAATGAAGTCATCGATGGCACTTTCCTCATTTGTCTGTGTAGCATTAGAGGACTCCACTTCCTTACTTGAAGCACACATGGTACTTAAGGTCTTATCTTTCTGCGCATCATATCCTAAACCAGGGACTTTTTGTGTATGAGTAGGTTGTATTGGTTCCAAGATACCCTGTTTCTGTAAGCCGAGAGGACTTTTACCATCATATCCCATTTGTTTCATAATATCAAATCCTTTACCATATTGTTCAACAGGTATCTTTATTCCAGTCTGTTCTTTTTTTGTATCTTCATCTTTGTATAACCAGTTTAGGAGATCAGCTTCTTCTGTTTCATTACAAAGGGCTCCCCATTTTTTGAAAGTAGTTGATTTACAAATCACTGTGGTATTTGCATCTGATGTGGTCTTAGTCATTTGTGGTTTGCCATAGATGTGGGGAGATAAAGGTAGCTTTCCAATGCAAAGGGCATGATTCAAGGTATATTCTCCCACTCCTTGTTCTTTTACCTGTATTTTGATCTCAGTTGCATTGGATTTTGAGGAAGATGCTTTTAAGGACTCAGGATCAACATATGCTTGGGAAGGAAATGCTTCACGATTGCTTGGGATTGTGATTTCAGTTTTAGGGCTTAGATTATGGCAATACATGAAAGGGTTTGGATCTCCTCGTATTGTGATTTCAACACCATTATGCGGGAATTTAATGCACTGGTGGTATGTAGAAGGTACTGCTTGCATTGCATGAATCCAGGGTCTTCCAAGGAGGATATTATAGGTCAGTGGGAGATCAAGGACTTGACAAACCACATCCTTTACCACAGGGCCAATTCTAATTGGTAGAGTAACTGATCCTTTAGATGAGCGTTCCTCTTCATCATATGCCTTTATGGTAATCTTTTTGCTTGGATCAACTGCATTTTCAGAGAACCCTAATTTTGTGATCAATTCTTGAGTGCAAATATTAAGGCCTGCTCCTCCGTCTATCAAAACTCACTTGATCTTAACATTGTGGATGAGGACGTCAATGTGTAAAGCTGCATTATGTGGTTGTCGAAGGGATGAATCATCATTTTCAGTAAAAGTGAGAGTATGAGGAGAGGTGATGTGTCCCACCATAGCTTGGAATTGATCTACATGTAGGTCTATAGGCACTGTAGTAGTAGCAAGCGCTTTATCTAAGATAGCTTTATGCTCAGGAGATAGGCGTAGCAGGTCAAGTATAGAAATTTGTGCAGGTGTTTTTCCTAAGTGCTCTATGAGGTTGTATTGTGAAACAGGTGTAGCAAGTTTTGCATTAGGACCTTTAAGGGTAACAGTGCCTTTGCGAGTAGTAACCTTACAATCAGGTTCTTTTCCTTTTATGATGAAAGTGTTGACATAATTATCGACCTCACTGATGTTATGTATGGTATAGTCATACTTAGCAGTAGTATAATTTACACCATCACCAGATTCAAGAGCCTTTCCTTTATCCCTGTCATGCTTAGGGAGAGGGTTTTTAAACACCTCATGATCAGAGTTACCAGAAGGAGTGTGTCCATCAACTGATATCTTACCATCATCAATAAGGTCTTGTATTAAATGCCGAAGTTTATTGCAACTATTAATCTTATGTCCTTTGTGTCTATGATAGTCGCAAAAGTGATCTTCATTCCACCATGGGGGTTTGACTTGTGGATTATATTCCTTTATTTCGGGTAGCGTTATAATATTAATTTCAAGAAGTTCTTTTAATGCAGATTCAAGTGATTGTCCCAATGGTGTAAAATTTCGTTTAGGGAAACTTCTTTGTTTTTCTTTTCCTTTATCTGAAGATAGACCTTTGAGATTGTAAACAGGGGATGATGTTTTAGTTGTTTTTGCATCGACAACTCCGTCATTGACTACATTCTTGTTCTTAACCCAAAAAGGGGTCTTGTTGTTTGAATTCGATTTTTGATCTTTGTCATTATTAAGTTTAATAATTCCATCATCAATGAGGGTTTGTTCAATTCGAAATCCCATTTCTATGGCCTCATCAAAGGAATCCAAGCATTTGAGGCGAAGTTCCCTTCTGATTTCTTTGTTCAAATTTTGGCAAAAGAGGTCAACCAATTCTTGTTCAGGAATGGAATAATGCAATCGTTTCGTTAAATGTCTCCATCTTTGTAAAAATGACACAAAAGATTCACCTTGTTTTTGTTTGGTGTTGAAAAGATTTGTCATGGTCACTTTAAGGTCACAATTGAAACTATAATTGGAAACAAATTTATCAGCCAATTCTTGAAAAGATTTGATGGTTGGGGCTAATCGTGAAAACCATTCCATAGCTTCTCCTCCGAGACTGCGAGGAAATAATCTCATAAGGTATGTTTCATCAACTGCAAATTCCATGGTAGTGGCACAAAATTGTCTTAAGTGGTTCTTAGGATCTCCTTTTCCATTATATTTGTCAAGTTTCGGTATGTCCCAATGGTTAGGAAAAGGTGGCATTGGTATGCTTGGATCGAAGGGATAAGGACATATGTCTTCAATGCAGAACTTGTGAGTCGATGTTTTACTGTTCTTGAGAGTATCCAATTCTTGTCTTAATGTTCTAAGCTCATCCAAAATAGGATCATTTGTAGGTGCAGGTTTTGATGTCTTTGAAGATCGCTTGTAACCAGGTTGTAGATAAAAGGGTCTATGATCTTTGATCCTACCATCATTGTTTGTTTTGGGATTCTTAGATTCACTAGATTTAGGCTGGTCATTCATTGTGAGTAATGATATGTCAAAATCAGGAGGCATTTTGATTCCTTCATCAGCAAGGGCCTTGAAGTATTGTTGTGGGTTACGTTTGACTACCTCTGTAAGAAGTTTAGTGAATCTATTATCGTTGAGAGCTTCATTTATGGTGGATTGTGTTATTTCTTCACTATCATTTTCACTTGTTTCACTAGTTGCAACACTAATGTGATCTTCCCCATCAAAGTCTTTTCCCCAAGGGTTCCCTTCTTCTTGAAACATTTTTGCTCGTGTTCTAGGGGTCATAGGTGATTTGTTATGATTTTCAATCCAAGGTAATGTATGAGACCTAAGACTAGGATGCAAATGAAAAGGATATGATTCTAAGATGGGATATGAAAAATGGTATGGTATGATATGACAAGCTAAGAATGAAAAAGCTAAAAGGCAACTCTAGGTCCAAAGTTGGTCATGATGTAAAGGCTTTACTTGTGCTATGATGGATATACACAAGGACCAATGATCAAGAGAGGGTACTTAGGAGATGATGGACTCCAAAAAGGATTTCCCTACTCAAGGATAATGGTGTGTTTCCCTAACTCAAGGATGGTCAACCTCAAGTGATGTGGGTGATAGATAGCCAATAGTTTGATTTCAAGACCTAGGAAGAGTAGCCTAAGTGCAAGCTAAAGGTTTTATTTGATTGATGATGAATATGCAAAGGGATAAATTCTTAGAACATGCAAAGGTTAGGTGAGGTGGTCTTGATATGCAAAGAGGGGTTGAACATGAAATAACTAGGTGGAATGATATATGTATGCAAGGACCATGTAATGTGACCTATGTATGCAAGACTACGAACATGCAAGAACTAGGATGAAAGGGATATGAATATGTAAGGACCATGAATATGCAAGGACTAGGTGGAATGCAAGAATTGAAAGATCAAAACTAAAGGATGATGACCCCAAGAAATCTAAGTGATAGGTTCATGTGGGATGTTTATGTTGTTGGACCTTTTGAGGTTTGCAAAGTTTGAGATGTTGCAAGTTTCCAAGTGTGATGTTTGTTTGAGGTCGATTGTTTGTGTTCAAATTTGTGAATGTGGTGAATACTGTTTGAAAATATAGAAAACACTTGACAAGCACAATGTTTTAATGTATGCAAACGCACATGAGACAAGCACAATCCTAATAGGCCAAGGGTTTGTATACTTGATATAGCCCACCGATATACCCCGAATTGGTGCTAAACACCTTTCCTTCTTGAGAGCGGATAGCTTAGAAGTTTGGTGGCATTGGCTCCCCTCCACGGCTCATTAACGTCATTCGAGCACACCAACTTCGGATTCTTGGGTCATCACTTCCTAAGAACTGCTATCTCTACTCAAGGGAGTCAGTAGTGAGTATCTTCGGGCATGATACTGTACCCTGCACTATACCAAGCAATGGCTGAAAATGGTTGGCTTCTAAAACAATAGGTGTCTAGTTAGGGCATCCGTTCGAGTGGCCACACACGGGGCGAGAGATTAATCACCAATTAGGTGGCACTCCAGCCTAAAGAGGTTACGCTCAACAGGGTTTATGGGAGTACTACTCCGTCCGTGTGACACATCCACACTCGTGGTACTTGAACTTTCCTCAAGCACCCATTTTATATCCCGGCTGGAAGTGGCTTGGCTTTAGCCTGTTACCGATCGAGTCGTCCCTTAAGGTGAGTACTTTTTCCCTTAAAGCAGACCCATTTCTAGAAATAATAATCGTTTCTCTTACACCCAGGATCACTCGAAAGTGCAAGGGGAGAGGATACTTCAATTATTAAGTCGTGAAGGTGACAAAAAATAAGGTGGGTCTGATTTTTTGATCACCTAGTTTTCACAAGGTGAGAGCATAATCACCTACCACCTTCAAGCACAATCAGAAAAAATCAAGCATATGTTTATTTTAATGCACCAACGGAAGTGTTCCTAAACTAGAAATCACAAACACCTTGTTTGAGAAATGAGTCTTCGACTAACGGAACTGCAAAACCACAAATTAGTAGTTTCATGCCTCCTTTCTTTGACAAGCATATGTTTTGATTTTCAATTCTTTGTCAAACGAACCTAGCAAGAGAAACCAAATTAACAAAATTAGTCACAAAACCAAAACTTGACCAAAATAAAAACCAACATAAATTTAAAGAAAAATTAATCTAGAAAAAAAATGAAGCTAATCTAAGATAAAAGCTAATTTAAAATTAAAAATTAATCTAAATTAAAAATCTAAAGTTAGAGATTAAAAACTAAACTAAAAGTTAGTAAATAACTAAACTAGAAAATGAAGAAACTAAACTAAACTAAGAAAAATAAGTCAAAGAAAACTAAAAACTAAGAGCTCAATTTTTTTGTTACTCCAAAAGAAGCAATTTTTGGGAGCTCCATTCAAAAGTCACACGCTACAAACAAAAGATTAGTAAACCAAAAAGAAACTTGAATGAAAACAACAAACTAAAAAAAGTGATAACATTTTCAAAATTAAACAAAACTTTAAATTGTAGATATCTGTGGAAAGCTAAGACATAAAGCTTCAAAACTCAGAAAAAGTTTTGCAAAATCCTACATAATAAAAGTATTATAAACAAAAGAAAAAAAATTGGATTTTAACCACTAAATCTTAAAAAACTGTGATCAGTAAAATGGACATAACTTTATCAAATCTTAATGAAATTTAAAACTGTTTAATGTTCTGGAAAGCTGAAAATGAGACCTACAAAACCCAGAAAAAATTTAGAAATATTTGATGTGTCCATGTTTTTGTACTCAAATGAAGATGACGGGTTTGCATATGCATTCTTGGCTGTAATCTGTAAAACAACAAAAATAAACAAGAACACAAATTTCTCTACTTCACGTCGGGTTCACCAAATATTAGATGGGGTTAGAAATCAAATAGCATAGATAAAAGTGACAGCCAACACTTCTAAACTATTAAACCACATCCAAACAAGAGAAAAAAAATAATGGAGATAATAAAAAATGCAAAACATAAAAGAAATCACTCCCCATTATGGTTGATTCTTTCTCTTGCTCTCCTTCTTCTTGTTATGCAACTTCGACCTCAGATTTGTTGAAACAATTGTGCAAAACCTGCAAATGGTAGCAAGAAAGTTGGAGAAAAATAGCTGTTAAAATCAAAACGAAGAAGGAAGGATGCTTTTATAGACAACCATTGGAATGGACGGTTGAGACTAATCTTCTAGAAAGATTCCAAGATCAATGGATGAGAATGCATGAGAGAGATGTTACAGAATGGATGATTGAGATTAAGTCTCAGAAAAGATGCCAAGATCAACGGTCTAGAATTGATGCACCAAGAATATGCCATGCATGGAAAATCTATGACGTTGACGGCTATGATGCCTGACAGCTATGACAGACATGCAAGGCATGCAGGCTATGACAGAAATGAATGTTATGACAGAGCATCTTTGACTAGGTGGAGGTGCATAAATAATTTATTTTAAATTATTTATTCAAAATGGAGGAAAATGACAAGTGGAATGGAAAATAAATAATTTATCCAAATTATTTATTTAGAGAAAGTGAAAAGAGGAGCATTTAATTAAATTTATCAATTTAATTAAATGGAGAGATGGAAATTAGACATTGATAATTAATTTGAATTATTTATCCAAAAGAGAGGAATGAAACACAATTAAATAATTTTGACAATTATTTAATTATAGAAGAATAAAAGGTCAAATAATGATTACTATTATTATTTGACTATAGATGAAAGATAAATAATTAAATAAAAAATGATTTATTTAATTATTGAAGAAAGGGATATATTAGCGACGTAATTAAATAATTTTAATTGATCAAGATAGAATAAAGATGAGAAGGTGAATTAATTAAATAATTAAAAACTATTTAATTAATAGAGGAATGCAGTCACACCTAATTGAATAATTAAAGTTATTCAATTATCGAAGAACAATGACCAAGAAAAATGATGCTCGCGGACTTAGGACATTTTTTAGTGTCTACAGGGGGGATAGAAGAGATTGGATGGATAAAGGGGATTGGCTAGGTAGATGGATAGATGAGGATGGGGAGATGGAAAGGAGTTGATGATGGATGGATAGGAAGATAAGAATTGGGAGATGGAAAAGGATGCGATTGTGGATGGATATGAAGACAGGGATGGGGGATAGAAGAGATTGGATGGATAAAGGGGATTGGCTAGGTAGATGGATAGATTCTAGGATGGATGGAGAAGGATAATGAGGTTAAAAGGATTGTTGGTATGGATGAGAAGACTAGGATGGGGAGACGTAAAGGATTGGTAGGAAGACAAAGATGGGGATATGAAAGGGATTGTTTGGATGGATGGGTAGGAAGATAAGGATGGGCATATGAAAGGGATTGTTTGGATGGATGGGTAGGAGGATAAGGATGGGAAGATGAAAAGTTAGATAGGATCGATGAATGATGTCTCCAAGTACTTACATCACAAAGGAAGTAGATGCCTCCACACTAGATATGTCATGTGTGATAAGGCAAAAGGGGTGAAAGACGAGTGGATGGGAAGATAAAGGGGATAGCTGAAGGAGGATAGGATGGGTGGACAAGGTAGTTTGATGAATGTAGGATGTTGGAATAAGGAAGGGATACCAATGGTAGCATGTGGATGAAGGGTAAGTAGGCCAAGAGGTCTCCAAAGCATGTATATATGTTTGCTCCTAGCTGTATCAAGATCACAAGGGGGATGGAGGGAGTGAGATAAAAGATGTGTAAGACAGGTGGGATGAAGGAGGTGGGGGAAAGGGATGCAAGTGCCCCCAATTGCAGAAGTAAACTGGATAGGGGACTTACGCATGACACCTTTTTACTAGGTTTTCATCATGGTACTTATCCAAGGTGCTTGTTTGCTAAGTTTTCACCATTGGACGAATGATTTCTCTTTACTATTTTATTTTTTTGACCATTTTTTGCTTTTTTCAATTTCTTTGGATTTTTGGATAAAATGTGGATGGAGATGGATAAGTATAGGGAGGTGGATAAGTGGATGTAGTAGACATGTGATAAGGATATGGGTGAAGGACTAAAGCATCGAATTCCATACGAAGTATTAAGAGCCCAGGTTTTGAAGTGACTGTCGGATGTTGGTACAACCACGGTTAGGACAATGGAGGAATTATGCAAGGGTGGGTATTAAAGGGATTTGATGGGGGAGATATGTGGGATAATGGATGGGATGTTGGAAAGTGTATGGATGGAATGATGGAGTAAACGTATGATGGGGAGGTGTGTTCAGGACCAACATTGGCACAGGTGATGGGGGGTGTGAAAGGATAGAAGGATTAACAGTTGGATGATGTGGGGATAATGGAGAGTGTAATGGAGGATGTGGAGATAATGGAGGAGAGGTGATAGAAAATTTTGGGACATAAGGACCCAAAATGGACTTAGGAGATGGAGGATTTTCATGATTAGCTATTGGAGTAGCAACTTTGGATGTGTTTATGGGGGCTTCATTTATTTTCTTTGGGATCCACATTGTTTTGATTTTTTCTTTGGTGGGCCTTTGTGGCCTACGGATTTGATTTAGATTTTGGATTTTATTTTTCTTTTCTTCAACATGTATTTTAGAGGGGACATGAGGAACTTTTGATTCATGTGGATGTTTAGATTTATGCATTTGTATTTTGGCATCCAAAGTGCTTTTAGTAGCAATGGGATGGGTGTGAATGGATGGATGATGGGGAGGACACATGAATGGAGGGATGGAGGTAGGATTTTTAGGATTATATGTGGATGGATGATGTACAGGTACATGCCTTTGTTGATCCTAATTAGGGAACATGAGAGTGGGATAGTTATGATGGGTGACATGGATAGGTGATGGATGGATGAAAGGATGAATAGGACAAGATGGGGGAGGTGATTTTGGGATATAAGGGCCCAAAATAGACTTAGGACCTGGAGGATATGTGATGGGGGTCAAGGGAATGTATGGACCCAAAATGGATGGAGCGGATGAAGGAGGAATATGGATGGTTGTTTTGAAGCGATATGATGGAGGAGGGGGGATGGCAACAAACAATCTGGTGGGGTTATGGGAGGATCCTTTTATCTTTTTAGAATAGGATCGGGGAAGATATGTGGAGATTGTACCAACATTTTTGGATTGTGAGTCGTGAGTAGTACATCCAAGATCTCGCATATACAAATGTTCTTTAGCTTGGATGGGCTCTATAATACATTGCTCATGAAGGCCTAAACCTTTTCCTTGATAGTTCATTCTCTTAAGCATTCAATCTAGGACAGGATTTTTGTTATTTTGGAAGAATGATGCGAGTCCATTATTAGGTGGAAGAGGAGGGTTGGTGTATATGATTTGTTTTTCTTCTGTGAGGAGACCACCATGGAGGAATGTGAGAGGAACAAGGGGATATGGAATAGGGGTGATGGAGGATCATGAGATGGAGATGATGGGGTGGCAACATCGTAATCGAGCAGAGTAAGTGGTAAGGGATAAAGAGAGGAAGTGGGTGATATGATAAGATTATAATTCATGGCATCAGGTGATAAGGGCTTGTGCGATAGAGTGATTAGATCTAGAGTTTCAAGGGGATCATGGGTAGGAATGGATGGACTATGAGCTTGAGATGAACTAGATGGGATTGTGGGATCTTGAGGTGGAGGAGGGGAAATGGTGGTATGCTTTGGATCAAACTCTTGGCATGACTCATCATGTGCGGGAGGCATGATAATGGAGTCTTGTTGGGAATCTTCAAGTGGGGGAGATGGGAGTATAGAGGATTCATGAGGTTCATTGGAATGGATTTCAATATGACTAGGAGTGGGAGAAGTGGATTGAATTTTGATATCTTCAATGGGTTGGGTGGATCTAGAAGTAGAGGGAGTGGATTGGACTTCGGTGTCTTCGATGGATTGGGTGGATCTCGGAATAGGAGATGGGGTTTCAATGGATTTAGTGGATTCAATGGTTTCAACAGTTTGAGCAGTGCTAGGGGTAGTAATATCAATAATAGGTGTGGTATGGAGAAGGGTCTCATCACTAGTGATCGTGGATGATGGATTGGGATGGCATGGTTCCATGACTTCAAGATGTGGAGTTGGGGATGGCTTCTTTGTTACGAGTCCTTGGAAAACTTTTGAAATGAGAAATTTGCATATGGTTGGCTTGGATGGGGTGGTAGAAATGGATGAGGGATTATGGATTGGTGGATTAGGGTTAGATGGAGGAATGGGATTGAATGTAGGACTATGAGTAGATGGAGGAATAGGATTGGATGGAGGACTAGGAGTAGATGGATGAATGGGATTGGATGGAGGACTAGGAGTAGATGGGGGACTAGGATTGGATGGAGGGTTAAGGTAAGGATATTGGAGTGGTGAATTAATACAAGGGGACATGGATTGTGGATTAGGACAAGAGGATACAGGTGGCGTAGTGGGACAAGAGGATGTGGGGGATGGATTATAATAAGGGTATTGGGATGGTGGATTAGGATGAGGATATGTGGATGTAGGATTAAGGTAAAAGGGTGTGGATGTAAGATTAGTATGGGAAAACTGGGAAAGAGGATTAGGATAGGGGGTCATGTATGGGGAATTGTAATAGGAATATTGTGATGGAAGATTAGGATAAGAGGATGTGGATGTCGAATAAGAGGATGATGTAGATGGGGAAGGGGAAGGTACTGGATACCCCTTGTCAAAGGTAGCATAAGGAACATGATTAGGCATGGATGAAGGCATAATGGGATAGCTCAGAGGAGTAATTGGATTTTGGAAAGTGGGTGGAGAAAGCTTACTAGAGATGATAGTGTCAAGGGGATCTATGTCATATACCTCTTGATTGACAAGACTTTCATTATCGTCGTCAATGTAATTAGGGTTTCCCTTGAATACTATTGATGGAGGATAAGGATTCATGATGATGACAGGATAAATAAAATGGATCAAAGATGATGGACTAAAGCTCAAATCGGGATTTAATTCAAGCTTAGATTAGGATTGGATTAAAGTTCAGTATAGGATGATTGGATGATGCGATGGGATTGATTTTGATTTTGATGGGATTCGGTAGATGGATGATTGGATCGGGTAGATGATTTGATGAATCTGATTAAAGTACTAGATCAGTTTGATTGGATAGGATCAAATGATTAGATGATGTTGATTGGATAATTGTGATTGGATGAACTTGATAGGATTGGTGTGCTTGAATTGATTAGATGATTGTATGTATTTGATTAGAGGAATGGATTGGTTTGATAGATAGGAAGAAACAAAAGGTACCACTAGATAGAGCTCAAAAAATGGAGCAATTTTGGTTTTTTGAATGAAGTTGATTTGATGGACAGTTTGTAAATGATGGCCCCAGGAAGTTAGGGGCGTGTCCACCCCGCGATGCCGGGCGTGGCCTCCCTAGGATGGTCAAATTTTTGATAGGTAGAAACAAAAGATACCATTGGATAGAGCTTGAAAAACTAAGCAACTTTGGTTTTTGGACAAAGTTGTTTCGACATACGGTTTGTAAATGATGGCCCCGGGAAGTTAAAAAGGCATAGTCAGCTTTTTGCGGTAAAATCAGGGGCGTAGTCAGCTTTCTACAGTAAATCAGGGGCGTAGTCAACTTTTTGTAGTAAATCAAGGGTGTGGTCAACTTTCTACAGTAAATCAAGGGCGTGGTCAGCTTTCTATAGTAAATTAGGGGCGTGGTCAACTTTCTGTAGTAAATTAGGGGCATAGCCACCTTTTTGCAATAAATCAGGGGTGTGGTCAGCTTCTGCAGTAAATCAGGGGCATAGCCACCTTTCTGTAGTAAATCAGGGGCGTAGCCACCTTTCTGTAGTAAATCAGGGGCGTAGCCACCTTTCTGTAGTGAATTCAAGGGCACAGTAAGCTTTCTGTAGTGAATTCAGGGGCGTAGTCAACTTTCTGCAGTAAATCAAGGTTTGGTTTTGATGGCAATGGCTATGGAAAGGACTCAAATAATAAAATAAGGCCAATGTATCAAAGATTTCATAGGTTTTTCACAAGAAAACACTTCAAGCAAGCACAATCCTATGATTAATGTTAAGGGTATGGCTAGGAAAGGTCTTAATCTAAGATGCACAAGGCTTCTAGGAAGTCCTCGATATACTCTCGATATGTGAGGCACAACTGTGAACACCAGCCCATCACAAGCGTGAGTCAGGAACCCCAGCGAGATACTGAAAGGTTCGAACCAACTCTTCACGTCTATCTAGGTATCACCCTAGCTTCAACACTCCGCCAATTATGACGTGACTAGATTGGGGTACAACTTTTGTTCTCTCCCCTTTATATACCCCGCCGGTACGCGTGGTTGGAATCATCCCTTGGGGTGATGAAATCCCCAAGAAGGTCCCACTAAAAAGAAGACACTAACCATTCCCAACTACTCCCCAGGCTCACACGAAGTGCAAGGGGAGAGTGAAAACAAATTAATGCCCCCTTGGGTGACACAATAATAAACAAACACAGCAAGCAATAAAGGTTACTTCCCCCTAATCAGAGTATGTTCAGACAACAAGGATAATTTTTTAAAAATTTGATCAAATAGATGGCCCCTGTAAGCAAACGTTAGCTATCTTATCCTTCGTTCTTGGTCGATTACACCATAATATGCTTCCAAACTATGTTGTTTTGGGGCGTAGCCACCTTTTTGTGGTAAAATCAGGGGCACTGCCACCTTCTTGCGGTAAAATTAGGGGCGCTTCTGCCTTTCTGCCGCAAAATCAAGGGCGCTTCCGCCTTTCTGCAGTAAAATAGAGGGCACTGTCGCCTTTCTGTAGTAAAACTAGGGGTGCTTCTGCCTTTCTGTGGAAAAATAAGGGGCAATTCCACCTTTCTAAAGTAAAACAGAGGGCACTGCCACCCTTTTGTAGCAAAATGTTAGAGGAAAAGAGCCTTTCAAAATGAAAGGGCATATCCACCCCTCTACAGGAAACTCTATCAGATTTTTGAAAAAAAAAAGTTGTATGCCCTACTGCAAGAAAGTTTTAGGAAAGATCTTTTAAGAAAAATGACATATACACCTAACTGCAACAAATTGTTTAAAAAAATCAAATTTTTAGATATAGGGCGTGACCGCCTTTCTGCAGCAGACAAGAGGGTGTGGCCGCCTTTCTGTGGTAAAATCAGGGGCGCTTCTTCCTTTCTATGGAAAAATCAGGGGCGCTTCTACCTTTTTACAGTAAAATAGAGGGCGCTACCACCTTTTTGCGGTAAAACAGAGGGCGCTGGCACCTTTTTGCAACCTTTTTCTACAAAATACTTAGCAAAAATGAAGGTTAAATGCAAGAACCCATTTCTGGGTCCCACCAGGTGTGCCAAAAATGTGTACCTTAGAATTTTACCCTATTCTAATGTGCAAAATATCTAAAAATGCAAGTGGAAAAACACTAAGAACACTTCAATGATTAGCCTAAAGAGTGATAAAACAAGAAAAATAGATGAAATAAAATGCCAATCGATTATACCTTGTTGTTGAAGACTCCTTGGTTGGCCCTTGATTTAGATGAATTTGTATGCTCCTTAGATGGCTTTTGATGTTACTAGATGCAAGATTGATAATGAAAAATGACTAAATGGATGGTTAAATGATAGCAAATGCTTGAGAATGCAAATTGGTAGCATAAGGTTGCTCAAAATGAAAGTCTTCTTAAAATTCCCTTGAGGGGGGGGTATTTATAGAAGAATTTGAATTCTCTAGAGAATTCAACGGTTGGAGAGATTCATCAACAAGGTCAGATGAAGGCTATGGTGAGTTGAGAACTCACAAGCCCTCACATCTTGACATGTGGATGGTGAAGTGGCTAAGAGGAGATGAGGTGTGAGGTGGAAGAGAAGTAATGGATGTGGAGGAAGTACAAGTACCTTGCAAGTACATTGGGAGATGGGAAGAATCTTGGTGAATAAAAGTGAATTTTAAATTCACAATGATTGAAAGAATCTAGTGGATAAGACAATGTTCCCAAAAGGTGGGAGTTTGTCACATGTGACTTGATGTGACAAGTCAAAGATTCTAGAAGATGCATGGGAAAAGGGGATTCTAGGAGGAATAAAAAGGAATTAAAAATTCCTTGGGGGATGGGGAGAGTTGACCAAGGTACTGATTAGGCTTAATTAATCAGTAATTAGAAGACAAATGAGGATTAAAAGCCAACTTGCAAAAGTTGGAGGATGTGACACATCTTAATCAAGGATTAGGCATGTGCACATCCCTAATGAAGAGATTAGGAGATGGATTAGGATTAGATGAAAATGACATGTGAGGAATTAAATAAATGTATTATTTATTTAATTTATTTGATGAAAGGAGGATTAAAGAGAATAAAGTATTTAATTATTAATTAAATACCTTAGGGATTTGGTAGAATTAAGGGTATTAATTAAATAATAGTAATATTACTTAATTAACTTGGATAAGAGGATGTTTAGACAAAAAGTGATAAATTTGGATAAATTAAGTGTCCAAATTTGGATGTCTACAGAAAGAACATGCCTTAGCTCTACAAAAAGAAAAAAATCCTATCAACAAGCCATAAAACAACAAGCACAACAAGCAACTTTAGTAGCTCAAGAAGCAGCCTTAGCACAACAACAACAACAACAACAATAACAAGCAGTCATCGCCACAACAAGCAACCTTAGCAACACAACAAGCCGCACAACAACAACATCAACCACGAAAAGAAACTTTATTAGCACAACAATAATAGTATGCCAACAACAAGCCCTAGTGGTGCAACAACAACAACAAGCCTTACTAGCTCAACAATGCACCCAAAAATAGCAAAAAGGTTCCTATTATCCTCATTTGAACATCGTCAATCCAAATGCATCAGGAACATATTCGTCACTTTGACAAAATCTCACACCTTCATACAACCCATATAAATCATCTATCATTCCACCATATGCTCCTCCACCTAATCTGCAAGATGATCTAGCATTACAATTGAAAGAACTCGCACAAGAAATGCGGGACATTTGCATGGGCAAGACAAAGAAGCCTCATACACAAAACTTGTGTCCTTACACATTTGATTGAAACATAACAATGATACCATCCCCTCATGGTTTTGGAATCCCCAAGTTTGAAAAATATAGAGGGAGAGGAAGTCATGTTGATCATATCAAAGAATTTAATGTCATATGCATGGAGGTGGCTTACAACTATTCATATCTAATGCACCTCTTCCCTCAAAGTTTAACAGGTACTTCTATGGATTGGTTTTCTCATTTGCCTCCTGGTATCAAAAATTTTCAAGAAATCATCAATAAGTTCATCGATCACTTCTCCTTGAATCTTGACATGGATGTTATTGTAGAGGATTTGTACACTCTTAAACAAAATCAAGGAGAAACCTTCCCTAATTGCTTACAATGATGGAGAAAAGAGCTAGTAAAAGAAAGTGACCTCTTCCTGATGAACAAGTGGGAATCATTATAGCCAACCTGGATCCAAATCTACCATTCCACTTGAAAATACAATGCATCAAATCATATGATGAGCTTGTTCCTAAAGCCCTTAACATTGAAATACCCCTAATCTCACAAGGAAATACTTAGGATTACACAGACAACTATCCTTTAAATAGTTCAAATGATAAGCCTCATTTATGGGCTAGGAACAAAAATGTAACAAATGATAGTGTAGTAGATGCTAAGGTCATACTTAGTGCTCCTAGACGTAATAACAATCAAGTTGCTAACATCCAACCAACTGTGCAAAAAATGGTACCACCTCATAACAATCAGATTAGTAACACCAACATGCAACATAGGAAAAATGGTAACATGAACAACTATCCCAAATGCAAGTACAAACATTTATCAGAACCAATCGAGATGATCATGAAGAAACTGGTAGAGCCAAATCTGATAACACTTCCTAACTTTGAAAACAACCAAGAACCACAAGAGAAGCCATCCTGGTATAATGAGCATGATCTCTGTGACTTTCATAAAATCAAAGGACATAAAATAGCAAACTGCATGAAACTCAAGAATATCATCCAAGATCTCATAGAGAGTGATACCATCTCTATTGAAGTACCAGCTAGGAAACAGGATCTGAAGATATACAAGACCCCTATGTCGGATAATAACAAAGAAAACAAAAATGACAAAGCTAAGGATTACACCAATGTACAACATATCTATTCCAATGTAGTCACCTCCTACAATAGCGTTATCACAGTTGTTACCATCAAAGGAGCTAGTACATAATGTGGAGTCACCACATGATGTGGCAAGCTAACTGTTCAAGGAGTTGTCCCATCTCAATCTAGGACACAACCTACTTTTCCCACATCTAATCCTAGCAAGTACAATCTTCTAGATCAACTTAAATAGACCCCTGCACAAATATCAATCTTAAAAATCTTAAGGTTATCTCCTACACATAGGGAAATACAAGAAAAAGCCTTGTCTAATTCATCTATTCCCAAGAACATTGATAGCGATAAGTTTCAAGCTATGGTGGGGAATATTGCCAACCATCTTCTCACCTTCTCTGAGCAAGATTTACCATCACAACCATCTCATAACCATGCTTTAAAATTTGAGGTTTTCATTCATAAAAACAAGGTCAAAAGAGTCTTGGTAGATGGAGGTGCTAGATTGAACATTTGTACCTTGTAGTTGATCAAGAATCTAGGCTATTCAAAAGATACTATTGAGAAGACAAAGAGTACTACCATCAGGGCATATGACGACCAAGAATGGTTATCGCAAGGAATTATTTCACTTCCAATCCAAGTGGGACCTCTTATTGTAGAAACTACATGCCAAGTACTTAATCCTGATCTTCCCTATAACACACTACTTGGCCAACCTTGGATCCATGCCCTGAAAGCTATAGCCCCAACCTATCATCAATGTGTACAGTTTCCTTTTGAAGGCAGATAAATCACTATAAAAGTCTTGAGGCTAGGTTTTATAAGATCCCAAAAATACCCAAAAATGATGAAAAACCTACACCATCAAGCTCATTTATTGAGTCATCATCCCTAGCCTCTACCTCAACATCGAAAATGCCCATTGCAAAAAGTATACTTGACCATAAAGCAATGATTCAAGATGATGGTTGTGGAGACTACAGACTATTAAAAGACACCTTTGTCTTAGGAGAGTTACCTATTTCTCCTCAATCCCATGGGAAACCTAGATCTAGCACTAAAGAACTACAAACAATCAAGATGACGGCTACTACCTTCACCAAGTGGGGAGATCTGAATCAAGAAGACATCAATGAGAAAGATATCTCTAAACTTCTCTATCAAGATCAATGACTTGATCCTGTTCTTCCCATGGAAGATTACAACAAAGGCCTATAGCTAATGTAGAGCATGGGATATAACAAGAATGAGAAGCTAGGGTAGAATGACAATGGTTTACTAGAACCTATCGCTCCCAAGAAATGAATAAAGAATCTCTACTTAGGTTATACTACTAGCAAGGTCACACTTATTGGCAAAGGTATTTCTGCTAAATGAGCAGAGGCTTCCTCTTGGTCACTTACATCGCATGATACAACCTTAGATGACTTTCCCCTTGATGTTGCTAACCTATTTGAGAACAAAACCCTCTTTATGATATCCATAACATCCTTTGTCTCAAATGACCAACCAACTAAAATATGCCTAGTATACCCATAACTCATTGACATGGACCAACAAGGACTGTCGATTGTAGACTTATTCAAAAATGATGAAGCGATCTTAGAATTCATGGGACTTCGAGAAAAATTATCATGGGTGGATCACAAAACAAGCTTCAACATAGAGCTTGATACAAGGGCATACTATGGGGAGACGATTGAATCCTTCTGTTGCAAAATAAATGAAATGCACCTAACATACAAATCCTTGAGTGAAAACCACTTAGTGGCACTCTCTGGTCCCAAAATAGTAAAAAAAAAGGACTCATTCGATGGTGAAAACCTCTTTGAGGTGCCCAAGGATGAGGGATTCAATCTCCCCCTTAGTGGAATGCATCCAGAGAAGTCAACAGTACTAGCAGAAAAGGCTACTCCAGTCAATGTGGGAACATAAGAAGCACCTAAGATCACTTTTTATGTTGAATCCTTGTTGGACAAAGAACAGAAGAACCTAGCAACATTCCTTAAAGAGAGAAGAGATAACTTTGCATGGTCATTCATAGATATGCCAGGTCTTGATCCAGAAGTGGTTGTACATCACTTAGCATTCTATCCCGATGCCAAACCAGTTAAGCAGAAATTAATGAAGATGCACCCTTAGATAACACTCTTGGTTAAACTAGAACTACAAAAGATTCTTGACATTAGATTCCTCTGATCGATAGATTGTCCTGAGTGGGTTTCAAACCTCATACTAGTCTCAAAACCCACTGGGGGCATCAGAATATGTATTGATTTCATAGATCTAAATAAGGAATGCCCAAAGGATGATTTCCCTCTTACCAAAATTGATCTCATTGTTGATTTAATAGTTGGGCATGAAATTTTGTCGCTCATGGATGGATTTTCATACTACAATCAAATCATAATCAGCAAAGAGGATCAATATAAAATGGCCGTTACTTGTCCATTGGGAACCTACTACTGGAATGTGATGCCATTTGGGTTAAAGAATGCAAGAGCAACCTAATAAAGACAATGACCCTCATCTTTCACGACATGATCCACAAAATAGTTGAAGATTATGTGGATGATATTTTGAAAAAATAAAAGAAGAGAAGTGAGCACATACAATTCTTAGGGCCTATCTTTGACTGGATTGAAGAATACAAGGTATTATTGAATCCAAAAAAGTGTGTGTTCGGGGAAACATCAGGGAAACTTCTTGGATTTATCATTTCACAAAGAGGGATATAAATCGATCCAGCAAAGGTAAAAGCTATCCTAGACATGGAACCTCCACAGACATTGAAAAAAATGAGAGGATTAGAAGGAAGGTTGCAATCCATCAGAAGGTTCATAGCCTAGCTATTATATAAGATTCATCCCTTTTCACATCTTCTCTATAAAGGGACAACTCACAAGTAGGCTTACAAATATGATAAAGATTTCCAGCAAATCAAGTATTATCTACTAACACCTCCAATGCTCATGTCATCAATACTGAACAAGCCACTAATCATATACATCTCAGCAACACTAGTAGTAATAGGAGTGCTTTTAGCATAAAATGATGAAAAAGGAAAGGAAAGAGCCATATACTACATCAGTAGAACCTTGGTAGGGTATGAGATGAACTATTCACCCATTGAGAAAGAATGCATAGTAGTATTTTTTTCTTCACAAAATTTTAGGCACTACATGTTGTCACACCAAATCAAGCTCATCACAGAGATTGATCCATTAAAATATATCTTATCCAAAGAAAATCTCATAGGATGAATGGATAAATAGGTAATGATCTTGACATAGTTTGACATAGAGTATGTGGAGCATAAGGAAATCAAAGGACAAGTGATCATAGACCAGCTAGCAGAAGTACCCATCTATGTTGATAACTCTTTAATATCTGAGTTCCTTGATGAATCAGTGTTCCTTATTAATCTCATTGCTAAGTGGAAGATGTACTTTGATGGATCGTTCACTCAACATGGATCAGGAGCAAGCATTCTTTTCATCACCCCCAAGGTGATTGCATCCCAAAGTCATACAGGCTATCATTTCCATGTACCAATAACATTACTTAAAGCAAAGCCTTGATCACAGGTCTTAGGATAGTAGTTCAGTGGTAGATACAAGAGATGAAATTATATGGAGAATCACAACTAGTTATCAACCAAGTCAATGACGACTATCAAAATAAAGATGAAAAGCTCACTCCTTATAAGAAGATGGTAGAGAATCTAAAAGATATTTTTATAGACATAACTTTTGAGAAGATTCCTCACATGAACAATAGAGCAACAGATGCCATGGCAACAATCGGATCACTACTAGACATGTCAAACAACATTCTCTATTGTGAATTCTTGGCAGAATAGCTTCTCGTACCAACTTTCAAAATCCATGAATCTGAATTTGTGTGTGTCATTTTTGGTCCTAGATCCCCATGGTACCATGACATCTTTACTTGCCTTAATAGAGGAACCCTTACATCTGATATCACCTCAAACCTTAAAAATACCTGTGTCAAAAAGGCATCTCGATTCATGATCCTAGGTGATACCCTTTACCGTTGAAGCATCAAAGGGACATTACTATGATGTCTTAACCAAGAGGAAGCCTTCACTACTTTAACAAAAATACATGATGGCATATGTGGGTCTTATTCTAGTGGTATGACATTAGCTAAGAAAGTGTTGAGCACAGGGTATTATTGGCCAACCATGGAAAAAGCTCATCAGTATGTGTAGAAATGCATCCAATGTCAACAACGTGGGGATTTGATTCATGCTCCAGCTCAAGAATTGCAGCTAGTGATCACACCATGGAATTTTTCACAATGGGGACTTGACCTCACAAGAAAAATCACTCCAACTTCATCGAATGGCCATAAGTTTATCATAACCGCTAGTGAGTAATTTACTAAGTGAGTTGAAGCCATTCCTATGACCTACATGACAGGGAAGCAAATAGCCAAGTTTATCATACTAACCTATTTTTTTGTTATGGTGTTCCTCAAACCCTCATCTCAAACTATGAAACACCATTCAAGAATAAGGATGTGAAAGAGTTGTGCCAAATATTCAATATCCAACACTGATTCTCTACCCCGTGCTATCCCCAAGGCAATGGCCAAGCAGAAGCAACAAACAAAACTATCCCAAAAATCCTAAAGAAAATAGTTAATGAAGTTGGTTGTAGCTAGCATCTACAGCTAAATCTCGCTCTTTGGGATTATCAAACCAGTATATGCATGCCTATAGGTACAACCCCTTTCTCCTTGGTCTATGGATCAAAATCCATCTTGCCTATCAAGGTTGAGCTCCCATCATTGTGAGTGTCACTACAGAATCTGATAACTGAGGAAGAATACAGAGTGTCTAGATTGAATGAGCTAGAATTCTTGGGTGAACATCATCTTGATGCCCTTAATCACTTGCAAGTGAATCAAAATTGATTGAAATGGAGCTATAACAAGAGAATCAAATGTTGATCATTCTAGGTAGGAAATCTTGTCTTAAAGAAAAATTAGAAGAATCTTCTAGATCAAGACAACAAAGGAAATTTTGAGCTTAATTAGTTGGGTCACTTTGTTATCATAGCAAGCTATAGATTAGGAGCATACCAACTGTCAACCCCTAAAGGTGAACCCTTGCAGGATCCAACCAACAAATTACATCTCAAAAAAATTTATGCCTAATCATGAAGGGTGTAAATCAGATAATACAAAAAAATCAAAAAATGCTCAAAATCCAAAAAACTGAGAAAAAGGATTGAAAAAATTAAAGAAAAAAATCATCCTCTAGTGAAAACCACTTTGGTGGCACTTTGGGAAAGTACCTTGGTGAAAACCAAGCAAATAGGCACCTTTCGTAAATAAAGCATCTCCATATATTCTTTGGCTCTTTTGTCCTATCATTATTTACATCGCCATTTATCCCTCATCTACATCCTTATCATGGCTTGTCACTGTAAGGTATCATGAACCCTTTAGCACTACTTGGCATATTCCCAAGGTCAATCCATCTTGCCTTTATTGAAGTAGGATAACATGTCACACTGGGGGCATTTCATTACAGATCACAATCGAGTTCTTGTATATCTTGAGGTCATTGGACATCTTATTAGAAAACACCAAAAACATTCATAAAATCTTATCTAGAAAATCCAAAAACATTTGCAAAATCCTATATATCTAAAATCCAAAAACATTTAGAAAATTGCAAAGGGAAAAATCCAAAACATCTAGAAAACATCAAAATCCCTAAAAATGTCGATCATCAAAAATCCAAAAAACAGAGTCCTCTTGTTGAACTACATTGTCTCTGAGCTTGAACATAGGCAAGGCCATCATTGATGTGCCCTCGAGACACCCTAGGTCAATCCTTTAGAAGTCCATCATTATAAACTATTGTCTTTCATCTATTCATATCTTCATCTTGTAAATGGGTCAAGTCAGTCAAACTACGTGGTCTCTGCATGTATAACGTAGGCAAGGCTACTCTTTGATGAACCCCTGAAGCCCCTAGGATAGGTCTCTTAGGTTAGGTTCTGGTTGAAACTTGGAAACTCGTGAAAATCCAAAAACATCCAAATATTTTGAGAAACCAAAAAACATCCAAATATTTAGAAAACACAAAAAATATTGAAAAATGAAAATCCAAAAACAATAGAAAACATTCAAAAGACCTAAAAAGCAAATTCAAAAAACCCTAAACAACCTCAGAAAATTTGAAAATCCTAAACATCCACATAAACTTTCAAAAATACCAAAAACAACCTCAAAACATTTCAAAATACCAAAAATATTGAAATATTCCAAAAAATCCAAAACCCATCCAACCCATTTCGCTTTCACCTGCAATAAATTTTCACCCATAATAAATTGATCATCACCTTCAACCTTTGGTGAAACAAGTAGAAAGCAAGTATAGCAAGTCATAAAGTGTGAACCCAAAAGTCAAAATCTAAAGTCTAAATCAGAGGTAAGTGCTTCAGTGAAGTTTATAGCAATGACTCATCTTACAATCATCGTCCTAGCATCAAACAACCCTTTGATCAACATGTCCTAGGATGTATCCTTCTTGTGATGGAAATTAGTATCAGACATCACCTTATCTAAACTTAAACTAGGCAAGAGCTATAGATAACACTAACTATTTGTCTTTGATCTTTTCTTATGATTTATCTCAAATGACCCATTTTGAGGACCTCTCGATGATGTCTAACAAAAATAATTTAGAGAGAAAGGAATGGGGCATCGATCATTATCTTTTTTTTGTTGTATTTGTGGGTACTCTTGTAAAATAATGTTGGTGCATACTTGCTTATTTGTGTGTAGGAAGGTTAGTTGGAGTATGTTGTTGACTATTGCATATTCTTTGGTCCAATATATTCTAAACTTCTAACTTGCATTCTAATAACGTTTCCGTATGTCAAGGTATGAACAAGAACTATCCTATCTTTTATCAATTCAAAATCCATTACACTAGATACAACGTCATCTTGGTTACCAATACCTTGATGAATCATGTTTATGTGTTATATCAACAATAAGGAATGACGAAAAATCCCAATCTCGAAGTGTGAGAATCTCATCCTGCATTTTGCATTGTCTTGTCACCATCTCTAATAAAGTCTTTATGGATCAAGTACTTGTTGGTTCTTTTGAAGCAATCATTGCAAATGAATGATCATTCATTCATTATTGTTCAATCTTCTCTCCACGCTAACCTGGTATCATGATAGTCAACAAAAACATCATCAATGCATCCACCCTATTGTTGGAAGAATGAAGAAGAATGGCTAACTATACATTTTTGTGTTGTCATTGATGTCACCATGTTATACAAGTTGTGATCATCAAGACTAAGTCATTGTTTGATCTGATATTTTGGTCCGATATCTAAACCGGTATACAGTTTATATCCTTTGGTATTATGGTTTGCAATACTCCGCAGTTGATAGTTGTTGCTTGTGGTTTTGGGAAATAGTTTATGGATATTGAAATCATGTATGTTCAAAATTTCTCATGCTTTGGTGCCCATATGGTGTATTGGCATTATTCTATTAATTGCATTTTGCTATTAAGCCTATCTCTAGCTGACCTCATGGATAATTGGTGGTATGGTGAATTAATTTTGTTATGAGGATGTATGTGTGACCTATCTTAGGTCTATGCTAACATGATGTAGTGTGCTACAAGGTTTAATTTATTTTTTGGAAAGAATTTGTGAATGCTTGAAGGTGACAGCTGGTATTTTTGGTAAACAAGGATTGCATCTAATTAGGCCGACTAATTGATGCTTGTTGATAAGTCAAATATATATATATGTTGGAAAATTTTGAAGTTTGTAGCAAGAGAATGAGGAATGACATTGATGTGAATGTGAAGAAGTGTGAAAATGATTAAGTGTGTTAAGTCAATCTATTGAGCATCACTAGAACTGTATCAACACTTGTTAGGTGCACTCTCATCAGTTCATTTCGGCTATGAAGCCAATTTTGTTTTGTAATCCTTTTTGTAGGCAGTGAGCCTCCTTGTGTAAGTAGTGAGCTTTTCTATCCGGATAGTGAGTCCTATTCTAGGTAGTGAACCTTATATATTTAGTTTTGCTATTACTTTATATTGTGAGTTAATCCTCACCATGGTTTTTTCCTTATTGGGTTTTCCACGTAAAATTTGGTGTTCATTTTGTTGATTTTTCTTTCTATTATCTACATTTCATGTTCATACTTAATAGCAGAATAAGTGTGGTTGTGAAGTTGACAAGTGTTTCAAGTTTTTTGTTTGAATTTTGTAACAATTGATTCATCCCCCTCTCAATTGTCCTACACCTTTTTAACACCTGTATCCGTGAACCATCAACATACATACATCTCATGCTCATCATCATAAAACATGCATAGAAAATATATAAAAAGAAATACATCCACATCATTTGTAACCATAACATCTACATATCACAATCATCCATCCATATCATATTGTGAAAAGATAATAAAAAAAGAACATAACATTGCATCCATCTGCATATCATGATCATCGCATATCACATAGGCATAAATAAAATGCATCCATACATGAAATAAAGTGAAAACATCACATCATGAATCATCTATATCTGTATCATATATATATATACATCAAAAAATGTGTCATAGTACAAAATTTGGATTAGTGTATGAACATCGATCAAGAGTAGAATATCCATGAGGCGATCAAAAAGGATCCCATAAATGTATATTTGTTAGAAAGAATGGGGAAAAATCAAAAAGTGTATATGCATCAAAAAGCTAACCCTAATGGCTACTACCCTATCTAGCCTGCCTCTCAGGCTGATCCTCTACTTAGGGGCACACATCACTATGCTATGATAAATCTAGTTGTCAAAGAGCCACTTGAACATCTCAATGGTAATGTTGTTTGTAATATGTAGCCTCTCTAACCGCCTCTCAATATAATCATGTTGAAACTATCTAACCATGAGTCACCACCATCATAGTCTCAATTTTTTGGCATCAGGCAACCTCCTGATCTCTCTCAGTAGTAATAGCTTGAACTCTATAGCACTTGATCTCTCTCCACTGTCACTATAACCACCTACTGTTGAGCCTAGTCTCACTCAACAATAATCACCAAAATCTGCTCATGGGCCTGATCCCACTTACTAATCAATATCTGCACCTACTATTGTAGCTATTATATCATAGCATCTCATGCATCTAGTGGTGGTGGTGGTACTCCCTGCTGCTGTACCTGTGGATAAACCTACAATTGAACCTAAGGATATTTTCCAACCAGAGGAGCCCCTAAACCCTATCCATCCTAGTCATCCTAGCCTCCCTTTCCCCTGCCTCTAGCTCCCCTACCTCTCGATTTCCCTCTAGGAGGAGCACCCGTTGGATTTTTCAATCGCCTAGGTGGGACAAACCATGCATCATATGTAGGAGTGGTCTGAGCTACTAGCTATCCTTGATCATATTCCCAAGGCTAGGCCACCAACTATATAAAACTCTCAATGACCTCTGGAGCAGGAATGGTCAATCCCCATGTGGGAACCTCTCTAGTCGATCTCACAAAGATGGACCTATATGCATCGTCAAGTATGTCTTGTACATCCCCAAACTAACAAACCACCTTGTCAAGAAGATATCACTTAATCATTATGTTCTCTCAACCCTACATATATCGGGTCTGTCTAGAAAAATATAGTTGTTGAATGTCATCGAACCATGGCAACATTTGAAGCCATGGGTGCCAACGGAAAACTGTAATGTCATCAATAACCCATCTCCAATATAGGAGCCCAATTTGTATAGTGTTCCTAAGAGTAATAGAACCTCTATATCTCCAAATGATGTGATCATCTAGCTCCATTTCTGCCATTTGAACAATCAGTCGAAGCGCAACACTGTGCTCCCATGCCCAAATGTGTAGCAGAGTCACCCCTGTACCAATGGCTCTCCCTTCACAATAGAAAAAATCATGAAAATAATGATACAAGGAGGCTAGCATCACAAGCCCCCACATAAATAGTGTCCTCCTATATAGCATCTGGTGCCATGCCAAGCCCCATCCTGGGCTAAATCCTCTGCTGCATCTATGAGGAGGCACCAAGCCCAAAATGATGGTTGTGATGATCAATATAAAGTTTTGCATATGACCTTTGTATGTCTCCAAGCCAATCTAAGATGTAACCAAGTCAATCTAATCCATCTCCATCACCTCAAGGCATGCATCAAATCTGACATTAGTATCGTAAATCACATGATCACTATGAATCAGGAAATAGAGAATCTGCCACACATCCTCCAAGGTAACTATCACCTCACCTATTGAAAGGTGGAAGGATTAGGTATCATTGTGCCATCTCTCACACAAATCTCTCATCATCACCAGATGTGTCCTAATCATGAGTGCATATGCAACATACCACAAACTGATCTCTCACAGGTGCTCCTAGCACAACTCTAATAGATCACCTAGTCTCTCTAATACAGTGGGCTTGTGCTCCCTCGACATCAATGGTGGGAAGACCTCCTACATCCATGAAGCACACGACATCAAGAAATCATTGAAATTTGATGTTGTTTGCAATTTCTGGCTCATAAATCACAATAGTGTCGCTATATTCAAATTTCAAATAGCGACACTTGATGCATTTCAAATTTCAAATTGGAACATGTGTCGCCAGATAAGTTGGCATCACAATTTAGCTTCTAGTCTAACCTAAACCTAATTTCTAAATTGGCACATGTGTCGCCAAATAAGAATACTTCACCATTTAAAATTAGGAACCCTAATTTTAAATCGAGAAATGCATCACTAAAAATTGATTTGGGCATCGCTGATTTTAGTTTGGGCATTACTATATAGTGACACTGCCATAATCTAAACTTCAAAGCATAATAAATGCATTGAAAATTCAAACTTCAAATCAAGTTTTGAATCACATACAAATGGACTTGCACCTGGTGGCCGCTAGAACACTCGAACTCGGTCAGAGATGTGCATGGGAAGCTCTCAGTGCACCATTTCGTCGAAGGGTCAGAGCTCAAATTGCAATAATTCCTTAAGGTGTGAATGCACAAAGGAATTGAAAATGACCCTTCTTGGCCTATTTAAGCTAGAAAATTAGGGATTTTTTTCCCTAATTTAACCTTGAAGATAAGGTTTATTATCATTTTCACCAATTTTTCCAATCTGGACTTAATTGTACATCATTTTTTGTGTTTTTGGCAATATTCTTACATCCTAGAGCCTTTTTGGACCATTGGGGCAGCTTTTTAACCTTTATCGTTAAATCAACCCAAAATTCAAATTTTCTACCTGATTTCTTGAGGGGGTAGGGAGTCAACTTTATCCTTCCATTGGGGCATCTAAATTTTTTTTTTTTTTAAATTATTTTTTGATTTAGGCAGCAGTTTTGATCTGAAAAGCATTATTCTTTGAACTGAAATACTAGGTACCTCACTTCAAAGAGGGAGAAAATGTAGACACTGAAAAATGTCCTAATCAATATCAAACACTTAAGTCAAATTTACTAACATCATTTCCTCTTTGACCCATCCTCTTTTTGCTTAATTGATTTAATTAGCCTAGCTAATTAATTAATTGCACCATTTTGATCTATTGGCCTAATTAATTTAATCAGGTTAATTCATCTCTTTTTGCACTAACACTTCATCTAATTAAATTAAATAAATCAAAATATTTAATTTAATTCCCTCAGTCATCTTATTTAATTAAATAACCCTAAGTTATTTAATTAAATATTGTTTCACCTCTCCCCCATTTATTAAATCATCTAATTTAATAAATATCACTTTATTCCTCCAAATCCCCTAATTGCATAAATTAAATCTTGTTTCATTAGCAATTAAACAAATTTTCCTCTGAACAAAGGGAATATTCCCATGGAATAATCGTTATCCCATTTTTTGCACAATTAAAACTTTGTTTTAATTTGTAGATTGCATTTTTCCTCACCCAAAGGAATATTCTAAGGAATATTATCTCTTCTCCAATCATCTCACTTGGCTTCTTGAACAAGCTAAACCTTCAACCTTTTGATCAAGTTACCTTTGACCTATGTGAGCAAGTCAAAAGTGTGTTTGTTTGAGGAAAGTGTGAGCCCTTAATTAAATCTCATCATGCATTCTCATCCATTTATGAGAATCCATGATTCATGCCTCTCATCCCCTTCATTTGGATTGTTGATTAAGCTTTTTGATCTCAACCATTCATTCCTCATTTGTTTTCCTATAAATAGATCACTATTTGAAGACAAATGGATCCATCTTTCAATTGCAAACTTATTATATTGAATTCACTTGCATCCATACTCTCAATTTACTCACTTTTGGATTATTTTAGGTAGTTTTCATTACATAATAGCTTAGATCATCCATTAATGGCTCCCATGCATCTATCTTAGTTTGTATATAAATTAGGGTTTTCATCTTTTAGCATAATTTTAGCATAGATTAGCTTAGAAATAGCCTAATCAGATAATTTGTAGCATAAAATCATGGTAACTTAGCTTGCATCATATTCATTTTTACATAAACTAGGTTTTCATACATCAATCACAATGGTTTCATTGATTCTCTTCCATAAAATTGACTGAAACAAGTTCACTAATCATGGGATTGGGAAAGGATCGTTGTTTCACATCAACACAAAACTAATTCCAAAATAGGATAATTTTAAGATGGGCTAGGTTAGGAATTTAACTATTTTTGTGTAGGTTGTAGATTTCATTTTCAATTAAATGCTTAGTTTAGATTTCTATTTTGAATGATATTTTTTTGTAGATGTAGGTATGTTTGGCGAATTTATGCTCCGATTCATCATGAGTCAAGTGTAATCAACCTTCACTGACATCCCCACTTCTCACAATAATCATTTGTAGATTATCATCAAGTAGTTCATCATCAAATAGTTCACTACATTTTCATTTAAACCCTTTGAGGGTATGTAAGAAGGCATGTTGACCAAATAGTCTGTTGTAAGCCTCGAAAGCAAGGCTTGTGAGTCTAGATACCCACTGGAGTGGCCAATTTGCATGTAAGCACTAGATATTAATAAAGATTCTTGATTTTGCATTAGTTTTGTGTTTATTCTGTTGTGTTGACTCATTGTTGCATGGTCTAGACTGTTCCTTCTGGAACCCTCTTACTGTGACTATACCAAGTGGTATCAGAGTGAGTTTTGAGTCCTAAAGGAATTCCTGGTGGTAAATAGATTGCTAACTTGAAGCAGAAAAAAAAAAAATAACCAATCACCGATTTTGAGGTAGTTAAAACCCTTGAGGCCAGATCGTTGAACTAAGTAAGTTGCACCATTTTAAGGGGAGATATTCTACTAAGGATAATACTTGCTATGGAGAATTTTGATGGAAGAATGGATGAGATGTTAGAAAATTATGTGTGAAATGTGAGTGCATTTAGATGCGATCGAAGAAGATAGAAGACAACGCTTAAACCCTAGGCAAAATGATGAAAATGATGACAAAGTAGATCATGTGAATCCAGTTGTAGAAGCCATAGGTGAAGAATAGGAAGAATCATATCAGCCAAAAATGTTGAAAGTAATCTCGAAGATTGGGAAAAGATCTAGAGTCAAAATTCAAAATTACACAGGAAATTTGAATCTGGAAGAATTGATCGATTGGATCAATGAAATGGAGGAATACTTTGAATATGAAGAAATCAAAGATCAGAAAAAGAGTTAGGTTTGCAAAAAAAAAGTTGAAGATTCATGTTGCATTATGGTGGAAAGAAGTCCAATTGGATAGGAATAGAAGAGGTAAGGAAAGGATCATCAAATGGGATCGAATGGTAACCCAATTCAAGAATTAATTCATACCAGTTGACTATGAACTGGAATTGCTGAAAAGACTAAAAAATATGAGACAAAGGGAGTTGACGGTGAAGGAATACACTGAAGAATTATACAAGATAATAATTAGTACCATTCATAGTGAAGCAAGCAAAGAAAAAGTGTAAAGATATATCAATGGATGAAGAATGAGAATTCAGGAAGAATTGAGCCTAGTAAAAATAACATCAGTGGAAGAAGTAAACTAAATGGAATTAAAGGTGGAAGGAAATCTAACCAAGAAATTTGAGCAACGAAGAAGTGAGAAAGGAAGATTTTGAAGAATGGATTCCAACCTAGAGAAAGAAGACCTTATGTGGATCAGAATAAAGATCCAAAACCCTATTGAAGTGAAGAAAAGGAGGTTAAACCACACCAAAAAGGTAGAGAAGACCAAAATTCCTACCCCAGTAATAGAGGAAGTCACAATTTGTACTAGAATGAAGGAAGATCTGAGAGAAGACCATTTAGAGGAACCTATTTCAAGTGTGGAGGTGAAGGACATAGAGCATTTTATTGTCATCAAGGAAGTACCAAAAAGAAACCTAAGCATACTAGAAGGACAACGTATGTAGAGGAAGAAAAAATTGGATCCCCTAATTCATATGGAAAACCTGACAAAGGTGAATCATTGGTGATGAGAAGAGATTTGATGCATGAAGAAGTGACCGAAGAACCATTGTAGAGGAAAATTTTATTTAGAACTAGATGTAAGTCTGAAGGAAAGGTATGTAAAGTTATCATTGAAAGTGGTAGTACTAATAATCTAGTTTCAAATGAGATGGTAACGATGTTGAATTGAAGAGGTTGAAACATCCAAACCCTTATAGAATAGCATGGATTCAAGATGAACATAAGGTGATGGTAAATAAACAATGTTTGGTGAAATTTCATATTAGTTCATATAAGGATGAAGTATTGTGTATTGTTATGCCTATGGATGCATGCCATTTACTATTAATGAGAAAATGGTAGTATGATAAGAAATTTATTCATGATGGAAGAAGGATTAAATTGATACCTTTGGAGGAAGAGGAGAAAACTAAATTTTGTGGCACTGCCAGACTATGTTTGGTAGATGGAAGAAAATTTCTTGATGGGTTGAGGCATCAAAACATGTGTTTTGCATTGATCCCAAAGAAAATAAATGGCCCAAAGATCGAGAACCCCACTAGAGAGAGTGAAGAAGTTGCAAAGTTGCTGAAAGAGTATAAGGACATCATCTCAGACAATGTACCAAACAATTTACTATAGATCCATAGTATCGGTCATTGGCTAGATCTAATAATGGGATCCAATTTTCCAAACAAAGAAGCACATAGGATGACACCGACAAATAATTCGGAGTTGAATCAACAAATACAAGAGTTGTTGAGGAAAGGATTGATTAGAGAAATTTTGAGCTCTTGTGCGGTACTTATTGTGCTTGCACCAAAGAAGGATGGAGAATGGAGGATGTGTACAAATTCAAGAGAAATTAATAAGATCATTGTAAAGTACCGATTCCCATTACCAAGAATGGATGACATTATGGATTTTTTGAGTGGAGAAAGATATTTCACAAAAAATGTTCTCAAAATTGGATACCATCAGATCAAGATCAGAGAAGGAGATGAATGGAAGACCGCATTCAAGACAAATGAAGGATTATATGATTGGTTAGTGATGCTTTTCAAATTAACCAATGCATCGAGTACTTTCACGAGATTGATGAACGAGGTATTAAAGAAGTTCTTGGGTAAGTTTTTCATTGTCTACCTGGATGGTATTCTAATTTTCAGTAAAACCAAAGAGGAACACTTGTTGCACACTAGGCAAGTACTGCATAGGTTAAGAGAAGAGAAGTTGTTGATAAATATCGAGAAATAAAGTTTCATGAAGATAGAGTTGTTATATTTAGGATTTATTATTTCTGTTGAAGGATTGAAAATGGATCCAAAGAAAGTGAAGGAAATTTTAGATTGGCCTACACCAATAAGCATTGGGGAAGTGGGATCATTTCATGGACTAGCTAGTTTCTACCAGAATTTTATCAAAAATATTAGTTGTGTTTGTAACCCTATGATGGAGACAATGAGAGGAGACAAGAAGGATTTCAAGTCGAATATTGGAGCACAAAGGAGTTTTGAATTGTTGAAGCAAAAGGTGACAACAACCAGTGTTAGCACTACCTGATTTTGATAAAGTCTTTCAAGTTGATTGTGATGAGAGTGGGAATGCAATAGGGGCATTATTGAGCCAAGAAGGAAGACCTATAGCTTATTTAAGTGAGAAATTGAATGATGCCAGAAGGAGATAATCAGTTTTTGAATAGGGATTTTATGCCATAATCCAAGCTTTGAAGAAGTGGATACATTACCTACTACGTAAGGAGTTTGTGTTATATACAGATCATCAATATTTGTAGTATTTGAACAGTCAAGGGAAGTTGAATCAGAGACAATGAGATGGGTTGAGTTCTTGCAGAGTTACACATTTATGTTGAAGCATAGGAGTGGCAAGTGAAATAAGGTTGTACATGCATTAATTGGGAGAAGGAATTTGTTGACAAAAATGAGAACACAAGTACTGGGATTTGAAGAATTGAAGCATATTTATGAGGAAAATGTATATTTTTGTGAGGCATGGAGAGCATGTAAAGAACTAGTAGTGACAGACCAAAGCTAGTGTTTGGACTACTTCATTCAAGAAGGTATATTGTTCAAAGGAAATTTGTTGTACTCCATTCCAAGAAGTTCAATGAGAGAAAATTTGATTAAGGAGAAGCATAGTGGAGGATTGGCAAGACATTTTGGAGTGGATAAGACAATCACCTTGGTGAGTGAACATTATTTTTGGTTACAGATCTATAAGGATGTAAGGAAGTATGTTCATAATTATAGAATTTTTCAAGTTGCAAAAGGGAACAACTAGAATACTGGATTGTATAAGCCTTTGATAGTACCAGAGAGACCTTGGGAAGATTTGAGCATGTATTTCATTATGGGATTACCTAGGACACAAAAAGGACATGATTCAATAATGGTAGTTGTGGATATATTTTCCAAAATGACACATTTTATTCCCTGTAAGAAGACTAATGATGTTGTGCATGTAGCTAATCTATTTTTTAAGGAGATTTTGAGATTGCATGGATTACCTAAGTGTGTAGTTTTAGATAAAGACACCAAATTATTTGGATATTTTTGGAGGATATTGTCCAGAAGAAGATGAAGACAAATTTAAAGTTCAGTTCAACATATCACCCACAAATAAATGGATAGACAGAGGTAGTGAATAGGATTTTGGGTAACCTATTGAGATGTTCGATCTAAGATAAGGTGGGAAGTTGGGATATAGTTTTACCATAGGTAGAGTTTGCATACAATAATTCAGTAAACTAGAGTATACGAAAGACACCATTTCAAATTTTTACCAGAGTAAGCCCTAGAGGAGTTGTAGAGCTAAGAGACATTAGTATGGAGAATAAAAGGAGTGCAAAAGTTGAAGAGTTTGCAAATTTCATGGACACAATGCATAAACAAGTCTAAAAGAATTTGGAGGAAATGAATGAAAAGTATAAGGAGAAGGAAGATGAACATTGGAGACATAAGGATTTTGTTGTTGGAGATGAATAATGGTATATTTGAGGAAGGAGATATTTCTAGTTGGCACGTACAATAAGCTGAAGATGAGGAAGTTTGGACCATGTAATATTCTAAGGAAGTTTGATTCCGAAAATGCATATGAAGTGGAGTTACCAAAGACATTGGGTCTATCACCTATCTTCAATGTTGTAGACATACATGAATTTCATAAAGGATAAACAAATGGCAATGGCAATGAAGTAGATTTGGAAGAGCAACTACCACATCAGGTACCAAAGGAAATTGAAATTTTTTTGGATACCACATCTGGAAGAAACACTAGGAACAAATACTATAGAGAATATCTTGTGAAATGGAGAGGTAGATCAATAGAGGATTCATCATGGATTTCTCAAGCTAAGGTGGGCTACCTTGGTTTTCCTCTTAGCCCTAGAAAGTGAGGGACTCACTTTTCTCCCAATCCCAAGTGTTTAATGCAAGAGCATACCTGGTTGTAAAGCAATCCTATATCAACCAAAAATAGTTCTTTCTTGCATTGCATTCAGTAGCAGTTTTAGTAGATTCATTCCAAATTATTTACATTCTCCTATTGGAAGTCTTCACTCTCAAAATTTCATTATATTAGCAAAAAGAGCATTTGAGGCTGACCTAGTCCAGATTCTTAGTTCAGACCTATTCAAAGATTCACAAGTAAATTCATCTCTGGAGGCTGACATCCAAATTTGAGCATTCATCAGATTATTAACCCTTATGGCTGATGTGGACCTATATTGGAGCTAGAGAAACATATTTATAAGAATTGTAATCCTTTATAGATTATCAAGTAGTTCATCATCAGATAGTTCACTACATTTTTGCTTAAACCCTTCGGGGGCATGTAAGAAGGCTTGTTAAGAAAATAGTCTATTGTACGCCTCAAAGGAAAGGACTACAATTCCAAATACCCACCCAAGTGGCCAATTTGCATGTAAGCACCCAATATTAATAGAGATTCTTGATTTTACATCAATTTTGTGTTGGTTCTGTTGTGTTGACTCATTGTTGCGTGGTCTGAACTATTCCTTTTGGAACCCTCCTACTGTGATTGCACCATTTTGACATTGGCATTAATATGAATATTAAACAATTTAATATTAATATCAAGATTAAAATTATTATTGATATTAGTAACATCGATACTATTGATAAAGCATAATATCAAATCATGTTATGAATTTAATCGATAGAAATATTGACCCATTATAAAGTTCATTATGATATGTCATCATTTTAAAGTAAACAATGTGTAATATAAACATAATTAATCTATCCTCAAAATTAATATTATACCATAAAGCATAGTTCCAATAAGCATGATAGATTGAAAAAGGATTCAATAAGATAATCATCACTAGGTGTTATAAAGATAATGTTATATTGCAAATACTAGTAGTAACATTATTATTGACAACATCAAACGTTAATGTCGTTGTTACATATTGGAATAGAACTATTATAAAATGGTTAGTCAACTTAGAACATGCTAATTCCAAACAAATTGAACCCCATGAGTATGTATGTTACCTCATAAATGGTGTATTGTATAAACTATAATTAAGTGAAATATAAATGTCTAGAGGTGCCTAGTTTCACCCATAGTATGTGTGATGTATCCCACACACTTATCGTACCTTTCCATACCCCTCCCTTGGGTGATGTGTTTGATTTCAATGTTTCTAATGTAAGATTACTGATTTGTGTAGACTTGTGACCATGTGTGTGCATGGTTGATAGGGAACGATGTATTTTGCATGTTGAATAAAAAAAATTGTAAGTTGTGTTCATGTCCTAAGTGTAAAATTTAGGTCATGCCATAAAGTATTTCAATAAGGAGGGTAAAAGATAAAGAGATGAAAAGGTCCACACATATACATTGAATTTTATTGATTTACTTGCATAGCTTGTTGAAATATCATCGTGCTTGCTTGACCTTGTTGAAACTTGTATAGTTCTCAAGGTTGTCTATGTTTAATCATTTGATTTCCTTGTCTAGAAGTATAATTAGTAAATTAACATTATACTTATTTTATTGTCAAAGTAGATCCTATTTTATTTAAAATAATGTTTAGATAAAACATATTGTGAACCTCTTAGGAACCTTTTATGTAGGATTTAGACGATCTATACCATTTTAACATGTATATAATCATTTATTTTTTTATAATGGCATGAAGATTACAAATATATATTTGTGATTGGATTAATAGTGTAAAAGGTTATAAAGGTGAAAATTGAATACCTCACACTTTTTCTCTTTCATTTTGGACTTAATTTTCTCATGTTTCCTCTAATGTAATTACTAGTGTCAAGTAAAATATTTGTGTGTGAAATGTGGGAATTGTTAGTAAATCAACACAAACATCAATGAGACATATTATAGTAAAGATTTGAATCAAATAAACTACTCTAAATTGCAGCAAACAAATCTTTAAAAATGTTTCATTGTCCTCTATCTCAAGGATTTATTAAACCATATTGGCTATCATATTTTATTTATGCAGTATGGTTGTTAAAATGACAACTTGAGAAATGAGATGTTATTCAACATGCAAGCCAATTAAGTTCCTACATGAAACTAATGTGATGAAAGCTATGATGCTATGATGAATGGACAATGATGTTAGATTATACAAAGTAAATGATATGATATGAAGCTAAGATGATTCTACATATGCTCAAATACTAACTATGAATATGCTAATCTAAAATGCAACTATAAAGAAAAATGTGATTCTAAAATGTAACTATGAAACAAAGCATGATATGAAATGCAATTATAAGACTCCAAATGCTCCAATACTCCAAAGATAATTCCTGCATGATAACTCTACTCAAATGAGGGATGCAAAATACTATGGAAAAGGGTTGTATTTATAGGCTTTTTGAAGCATCTTGTGATGTGGAAGCAATCGACGGTCTAGATTCAAACAAGAGGGATGAACGATGGAGATGGAGAGAATCAAGAAAGTGTTCCCTTGACCAAAGACAACATGCCAAATAGATGAAGGATTACCTTGACCAAAGACAACGTGCCAAATGGATGGAGGAATAAAGTGTGTGAAAAAAAGACCATGTGTTTGAAAGTTTTTTGAAGATAATTCTAATTAAAAATTAAAATTATTTAATTTCATGTGACCTTGGTGAGGTAGCATGAAAAGTTGTAGACATGTGCTTGAATTCCTAATCTAGATTAGTGAAACTAAATTAAATAAAAAAAGCTTATGAATTTTTTTTATTTAATTAAATTAGAGGAATATGATTTTAGATTTGGAGAATCAAAAAATATGAACTATATAAATAAATTGAGAATTTATTTATACGTAGATGAAATATTAATTAAATAACTAGTATTTAATTAATTAAATGTCTTAATCAATTTTTGGTGTATACATTTTTCCCCTCTTTAAAGTAATGTGTTTACATGTTGCTTCAAAGAAAAAATTGATACTGATACCGAGAAAAAAAAAATCAATGCCCCAGACATTGATTTTCAGGTATTGACAGATGTATGACCCCTCGGGAGATAATAATTTTTTGAATTTTAGGATTTTTTTGAAATTTTTTAAAATTTTGATGATTTTGCAATGATTTGATGATGATCTAAAATTTTTATGCTTCATAAATGATTTATCTCCCGAAAAATGATGTATAAGCCAATAGGTGATGATATGATTAATTAAGGCCCCTTTTAAAAATAAAAATAAAACATCCCCATAAAATGCCACTTAATTAACATTAAAAGGTTAAAAAGTGTGATTAGAAAGTTCATTTGTGCATTGTACAATTTGAAAATTTGAGAGTGAGAGTGATTTGTGCAAACTTGGAGCAGAATGGTGATCCCTTACCACACTCACCATTTTTAGCACGTGCGATGCCACAACCACTCGGTAGCATACAGACCTCTAGTAAGTACCCTGAAAAACTGCCTCGTACTTTGTTCATTTAATTTTTCCCTCCATTTTCATGTTTTGAATTCAGATTTCTTAGTTTAGTGCATAGGAAGACCGAAATAGCACATAGGGATACTGTTACAATGCATAGAATGAAGTAGCGCTTAGGGTTAGTGATTTAGCACATAGAGAAAATGAACTAGCGCATAGGTGATTCGGGGCATAGGTTTTCCGAAGTAGCACATCCAATAACTATTGTGGCACATAGGATAGATTAGCGCTTAAAAAAATTAGATTAGTGCATTGATGAGATGAACTAGTGCATAGGGTGAATTGGCACATCAGGACTTTGTTTTGGCGCATTGAGCATATGAAATGCCGCATATGCTAGTTTGGCGCATAGAACCTCTATTCTAGTGCATTGATGAATTCAAATGGTGCATAGAGTTTTTTAGCACATAGAAAGAATATTCTAGCGCATTGGTGAAGTTTTAGGTCAGATTGATGATATTCTTGATTAAACTCCTTGATGTCAATGAAGTTTGATCTCATCAGTGTTTGTGTTGATAATGATTGATGATGTTGATAGGTTAGATGTCCACTAATCTCATCATAGGTGGGATTCGATGATAGGATGAGTATAATTGACCTCATGATAGGCGAGGATCAATGATAGGTTGATTGATCTGATAAACCTCATGATAGGCGAGGTGCATTGATTGATTTGATAAACCTCATGATAGGCGAGGTTCAATTGATTGATGAACCTCATGATAGGTGAAGTGCATTATTTGATTTGATAAACCTCATGATAGGTGAGGTTGAATTGATTGATGAACCTCATGATAGGAGAGGTGCATTGTTTGATTTCATAAACCTCATGATAGGTGAGGTTGAATTGATTGATTGATGCTCACGAGTTTTGATCAAAGTATCACTAGAGCTGATTATATTGATAGGTTGATTGATTTTGATTGATTGATTTGACTAATTGATGTCGATTGATTGATTGACTAATGTAGATTGATTGATTTGTGTTTTTGTGATGATAGCAGCCTTTGATGAGTTTACAGATTAGGGAGTGGTTTCCTAGGATGTGGGAGTTGATTCGCCACTTGACACAGCCTGAGATAGCTATCATTGCACGATGTGGTTTGTCATCTCTTATGGATATTCGTGAGATCATAATTAATAGGGGGTTGCTAATAGCCTTAACTGAGAGGTGGCACAGTGAGCATAACACCTTCCATTTTCCCATTGGTGAGATTACAATTACACCTAAAGATGTCTACCAGATTCTACAGATTCCCATGGTTGGAGAGTTGGTTTTGTATGATTCACATGAGTAGGGCAGGACTGATGCTTTGCGTTGGGCTTTTGAGGATGATACCATATGTGGTTATGAGATTCCATGGAGGGACATGGTCGATGTGTATGCAACATTTCCTTCTATGTTAGTTGGATTCATTGGAGGGTTCCTTTGTCTTGACCGCAGGTCAAAGGGACTCTTAGTTGGATGGGGGTGGATTTTGGAGAGCATGATTGCTTAGGGGATGAGATATGCATGGGGCTGCTATATGTTGGTCCATTTGTATCATGATTTACACTAGGTAGTTTATCTTCGAGGAGCGAGTTTATTAGTGAGGGTCACATTGCTCTAGGTTTGGGCCTAGGAGCATATAGTAGTCAGTTGGCCCGTGGGAGATAGATAGTGGCCAGCCATGAGGTCATATGTTCACATTTATGTCGATCAACTTGCTCAACCTATGTTGGGCAAGGTGGAGTATTGGAAGAGGACATTGGATGATTTAGAGTTAGTGGTATGGCAGCCATATCTTGATTTCAAGCAATGGCCTGAGGATGATACCAAGATGCCATTTTTGTGTCAGTCCCTATATCTGATTGGTCATACCCATTTTATTATTGAGAGATTCATGTTGCTGAGAGTATTGAGATAGTATGGTAGGGTTTAGGGAATTCCCTAAGGGGTGGAACATTATGCACGACAATGGTTGGATGCTACAGAGTGGGGACTAGTTTTGTCTTATGATGCAGTAGTTGAGAATTTCTAGGGTTTACAAGCCATCCCTTGGGATGTTCATTTGGATATCACTGATACTCCAATATTAGCAGAGCATGCTTAGTACATGTTCCTGCATCCCTTCCCATGGATCACCATCCCTAATGATTCAGCACCATTGTTAGAGGAGAAGGGAGCAGTAGGTCTTAGGCGAAGATGGCAAAGAGAGGAGGGGGAGGAGGAGGGAGAGGATATCAATGAGGACGGTGATGGAGATGGAGATGGTAGTGAAGGGGGTGATGATGGAGGTGATGGGGGTGGAGGAGGGCCAATTCCTAATGTTGGAGAGATGAGAGTGCCTCGCAAGAGGTGATCATTAGTTGCCCCATCACAACAGTGTGTGGAGATCAAGCTACCATTGCAATAGCAGTAGACACAAATTGTTGCTCTACAAGTATAGGTTCAGATGTTGCAGGGTCAACTAAAGTAGGTTCAAGCTTTGCTTACACAGGCCCAGGGACAGATCGAGATGCTGACAACAGAGAAAGATGCAGCTAGGTAGCAAGTACAATAAATATAGGCCCAGCTTGCATAGGTACAAGCTTAGGGACAAACATAGGGACAAATGTAGGGGTAGATTACCATATTGACTATTGAGAGGGATGCTTTGAGACGATGGGTGGAGTAGGTAGAGGGAATCACCAAGAGGCTACAACAAGATACAGATACCTTAGATTATTTCAGAGAGGTTCATTGTACTGCACAGGAGTTCGAGTTCTATAGAGGTTGATATTATGATGCGGTTCCTCTAGAGCAGTGGGATAGCTTTGCACGGTCTCGATCTAACAAATCCCAGTCTTGCACTATTAGCATGGGTGTCATGTAGCCACTGCCTAGAGATTAGAGACATCCTGGTGTGGGTCCATTGGGTGCAGGGGGAGGTACTAGTCCTATGATGCTAGCACCGACTGGGGGGAGCACGACATAGCTCCAGTTTATGATTTTCTAATGTACTTTGGACATGATGTATACATTGATGTATATGAGACATTGATGATGTACCTCTTGTTTTCAAACTTTATGATACACTGCCATTTTTTATTTAATGTATCTCTTTATACTCTTGGATATCCTTCTACACTGTTACATTATGATTTTTTTGAGGTTATATGATATGCGGCGATGATTATGATCTGCATGTCTATATGATGTTATATGATGATGGATGCCTATGATGGATGTAGTTAATTTCTATGTTATGATGATGATGATGATGCCTATGATGGATGCATTTAATTTCCATTATTTATGCTATGTGATGTTGTATATGAAACTGATGATATGATATGCTATGGATGCAAATGATTATGCAACTAATGTGTTTTCTATGATGCTTTATGAATGATTCCTATGTGATGGATTTTATTATTCCAATGATATGTGATGGATTTGATGTTTTTGTACTTTTCTAATGCAAATAGATGATGCAAATAAATAGATGAATGTTAGATGAAATGATTGTATGATGGTTCCTCATTCTATGTGTTTATGATGTTTATATGGTGATGCTTATATGATGATGATTATGTGATGTTATGAAAATGCATGCAATGATGATTATGTTATGTATGCAATGATGATTATGTGATTTATGTAATGATGATATGATAATACATGATTAATGATTCTATATGCTTCATGGGTGATTCCTATGCTATATGAGATGGGTTTGATTATGCAAATGATGTATGGATGTAATGATGATGGGAGGACATATAGATGGTGTTTTGTAATATGAATTATGATTATGTGATGAAAATGATTATGTTTAACTGATTTTGCAAGACTTCAAAACCTCTAGGATCTTAAGCCTAAATGAGTGAATCTATACAACTTCCAAGAGTTGTGGGAAGGTTGTCGTTAGTTGATTATTTGTTAAAAAACCTAACATAGTTCTCAACTTTCTTGGAAATCTAAAGAGACTCACTCATTTAAGCTTAGTGGACCACTTTCCTAATGCAACTATATGAAATTATTTTTATTATGTAAATGAGATGCGATGCACATCTTTTTGTGTTTTCTAATGTATGAAAATGATGATGCAACTGATGTGTAACTATATGAAAATGATGTGTTTTTGGAAATGTCAAGTGTACTAAATCCGTTAGTGCTAGAGATAACATCATTGTGAAATTGCAGCTTTGGAAACCTCATAGATACCAATGCAAACTAACATGGATACAATCTACTCTAACCATGCAGATCTCATATGCACAAGTTGTCATTCATAACAACCAATTTGTTGAGCTTTTTATCATCATTGAGCCTTTAAAATGTTGAAAGTGAGTACAAGCATTGATGACATATTTAGACCATGATGACTTGAGTACTACTTCCATGATGTTTGATAGTGCAAGTTAACACAAGCATCTAAGTATAATTAAACTGAGATGGCCTAAGTATTGCTTGCATAAACAAGCAAGAGTTAACCGTTTTCCTATGCAAATTGTAGAGCACGTCCCATGACAATTTGCACAGCAATAATGATCAACTCACAGACAGCATACAAAGAAAAATCATACTCCTTCCCAGTTCCTCTAGTTCAATACATCATTGAGGTGTTCCAGAGATATGATAACAAAAATCAAAGTATAACAATTGAACATTTATGTTAGATGTGATAAACCCATCATTTAGAAGGAACATCATCCATTTGAAGTTTGCTTTTGGTCTAATTGATTTGGCTGTTTGATATGGATGGTTGATGTGTTCATGTTTGTGTGATTGATGTTCAATGTTGAGTTGCACTATGATCATTGTTTTGGGTTGTGTTGTACTACTGCTATTTGTCTGTTGGTTCAAGCTCAAATTTTATTGCCCCCAGTGAGTTTAGGATTTTTCCCCCAATCTAGGGTGAGACATGACCACGATGCCAGGATATGTACATGAGGCTTTCTGATGATAAGTAGATTGATGGCGAAAGCAAATGGAGAAAGTGAATGTCGACATGCTCAAATAGATGGAAAAACTAACCTATCACAAATAGCGCCTATTGCCAGGTTTTCACTACTTGTTTTTATTGCACTTTTTCATATTTTATGAATTTTTTTATTTTTCACTTTTTTTGTATTTTTTGTCTTTTTTTGATTTTTTGATTTTTAATCTTTTTTTAAATTTTTTGTGGTTACCTAGATGCTTGTTTTCTAGGTTTTCATCAAAGAAACCATTTTTTTAGGACATTTTTTGATGTTTTTGTATTTTTTTAGGACTTTATCCGATGCACTAGATGATTCAAGTGTAGAATTTCTTGAGATCTAGGCTATTGAGGGGTTCATCAAACAAATCCCCTTCTAGTGTGGACAACTGATATGCTCCTGATCTGAAGAATAATACAATGAAAAAGAGACCTAACCACTTTGGTTCAAATTTCCCCTTCTTCTCTCGATCCTATTGATTACGGGGGTTGTCTTTCAATACTAGATCACCTACCTGAAATGTTCTAGGATTTACTCTATGATTATAACTTCTGGATATCCTCTGTTGATAGGATTTTAGATGGTCTACTGCATGCTGATGGTGCTCATCCAATAGTTCCAATTCCTGTAACCTAGACACTCTATAATCCTCATCTGAAATGATCCCTTTTAGTGACACCTGGAGTGATGATAGCTCAACCTCAATAGGTAGAATGGCTTCTGATCTATAAACTAGAGCATAGGGTGTGGCTCCTATCAAGGTGCAGATGCTAGTTCTATAGGCCCATAGAGTTGGGCTCAGTTGAACATGCCAATCACATCCAACATCATTGATTGTTTTCATCAAGATTTTCAGGATAGTCTTGTTTGAGGCCTCTACTTGGCAGTTTCCTTGAGGATAGTATGGTGTAGAAAACCGATGTTGAATGTGAAACCTCTCACAAAGTTCTTCAACATATTGATTCTTAAAAGGTCTACCATTGTCAGTGATAATGGATTGAGGGATGCCATACCAATAGATGATATAGTTCAGGATGAAGGATGGGATTTTTTCTGTGATGGTGGTTAGGGGAACCACTTCAATCCACTTTGTGAAGTACTCTATGGCTGTGATAATAAACTTGTGTCCATTTGATGAAGATGGATGAATATTTCCCATGAGGTCCAATCCCCACTGAAAAAAAGGCCATGTTGATGCGAAAGGTTGCAGTTCTTGGGCTAGTGCGTGGATGAGATTGCCATGAATCTGACAATTTTGGTATTTATTGACGAAATGAAAAAACTCCTCCATACTCAGCCAATAATATCCCAAATGGAGGATTTTCTTGGCTAAAGTTAAACCACTTGAATGAGTTCCACAAATACCCTCATGAACTTCCCGTAAAGCCGTTTCAGACTCATCATGTTCTAGACATCGAAGGAGAGTTTTGTCAAGACCTCATCGATAAAATACATCTACAATAAGAGTATGTCAGGAAGCTTGATGAATGAAGTTTCATTTTTTATTTTGAGATAGGTCAGGTGGGAGGATATTGTCTTTTAGGTAAGTATAAATTTACCCATAGATGGAAGCATCAGCCTCAACTAGATGGTAGATGACTTGGGATTCTAGGTTGTCATAGGATGGGTTGAATAGTTGTTCCACCATGAACTCCTAACAAGCTCGTTTCTCAGGAATCTGTAAGAGAGAAGCAATGGTATCCATGGCATCAATAGATTTGTTGTTGCCTCTAGGAATTTTATCAAATCTTATTTACACAAAGTAATTTTTGAAGTCATAAACCATTCTTTTATAGGGCATCAGCTTGTAATCCTTTGTTTGATAATCATCGTTTACCTGATTAATGACCAGTTGTGAATCCCCATAGACATGCAACTTTTTGATCTTCCACTCGACTGCTACTTTGATTCTGATGATTAATGCTTCATATTTGGTTGCGTTGTTGTTGCAAGGGAACATCAACTTGTAGGATTTAGGAATGGTATGTCCTTGTGGTGAGATAAACAAGATTCCTGCTTCAACAAACTAATCTACAATTGTTTGTCCTTTGTTTGACTTCCTATCAACATATTGGATGTCAAATTCACTTAGCATCATGACCCACTTAGCTAGTCTTCTAGTTAGATTAGCTTTGCTACGGAGGTATTTCAATGGATCTATCTTGGCTATTAACTTGATGGTATGAGTTAGAATGTAGTGTCGTAATTGTTGGGTAGTGAACATTACTGCCAGACAAGCCTTTTCAATGAAGGTGTAATTGATCTCATAGCCATTTAAGGTTCTGTTGATATAATAAATTTCCCTTTCTTTTCCTATTGAATCCTCTTGCACTAACAAGGCTCCCAATGATATCTCAGTTGTTTCTATGTCTAATAAAAGTGGCTTTCCTTCTAATGGTGGTATTAAGATAGGTGGATTCATCAAATATTATTTTAATTGGTTGAAGGCCTCTTCACATTTCTTATCCCATCGAAAAGATACATTCTTATGTAGAAAGTGAGTGAAAGGACAGGTCTTGTCTGCCAGCTGTGAGATAAATCTTTGGATTGATTGGAATCTCCCTTGCAAAGATCGTAATTAACTGATGTTCTTCGGAGATGGAATCTCCATGATGGCTTTGAATTTTTTAGGATCTACCTCAATGCCATTTTCTGAAACTATATATCCCTAGAGTTTGGCTGAAGTCACCCCAAACACACATTTCTTTGGGTTCAGTCGTACATTGAAATTTTCCAGTCTGGTGAAGATTTTAACTAAGATCTCTAGGTGTCCTTCTCTGGTGTATGATTTGGCTAACAGATCATCCACATAGTCTTCGATGAAGGTGTGCATCATATCATGAAATATTATCATCATGGTGTGCTGATAAGTTACCTCTGCATTCTTTAACCCAAATGGCATGACATTCCAACAAAATGTTCCCCACAAACATGTGAAGGTTGTTTTTTCTTGATCTTCAGGTGCAAGTTTTATTTTATTATAGACGAAAAAACCATCCATGAGTGACAACATGCCATGCCCTACTCTTAGCTCCACAATGATGTCAATGTTTGGTAAGGGAAAATCATCTTTTGGGAAAGCCTTGTTGAGATCCTTGAAATCTATGTAGATCTTGATGCTTTTGACTGGTTTTGAAATAGGCACAATGTTGGAGATCCACTCAGCATAGTCAATTGGTCTAATGAACCCAACATCCAATAACTTCTTTAGTTCTACTTTTACCAATATGGCAATATGCAGATTCAATTTCCTTTGCTTATGCTTGACTGGTTTTACTCCTACTGGTAGAGATAGGTGATGCATGATAAGATTTGGATCAATCCCTATCATGTCAGCATATGACAAAGAAAAATTAATTTTTCTTTCTATGAAAAATTTGATGAAGTTCATTTTTTCTTGATTTGTCAAGGATTCTGCTAAATGGATAGTCTTTACTATTTCTTCATTGCCAATATTGCTAGACTATGTGAGCTCAACCAATAGTTTAGATCATTCCTAAAAGTTTTCAGGAAGTGTGTCAAATCTTCCATCCTTCAATGCCTTAGAGAGGTTTTCACGTTGGATATGCTCTATATTTTTACTTTTTTTGGATCTGATACTGGCCATTGAACGGTTTTCACCATCAGATCTATTCCCTGTATTATTCATTTTGTAGTTGGAATATTTGACACTCTCCTAGTTGGAAGATTTGTTATGACGTTCAATGGTGGAATCTATTTCGGGATTGGCAGAAAAGAGAAAGTTGACAATGGCCTCGTCATTTGTAAAGATGGGGATGTCAGACGACTTAGTTTGGTCCCAATCTATGAGTTTGAGATGTACTAGGGGTAAGGAATCATTGGATTGGCTAAAGTTAGAGGCCATGAGGGTTCCACTAATGGTTTCTTCAAATTATCCAATAGTGAAGTTGATGTCTATAGGGTAACTCTCCTCTACATTATTTGTTTCTCTCCAAGCTTGATCATCTTCACTGGAATCATCAATATGTTGTGATCCTATTTCAGCAGTCTATAACCTGAACTTTGACCCTCCTCGTGTATGGGTGTATACTTTTGTACCACATTGATTTCCTTATCATGACAAGACTCTTCAAATAGTGAATCCCACTCATATTCATTTGAATTAGTTTCATGATCATCACTAGCTTGTACTTGTAGGATTCTTTCAACAACTTGATGTCTAGTTTCTTCTCTTGATTCTTCTCTATACCCCAATCCTATTTTAGCCTTGGCTTGCATTGTGATAGGTTGTATCGGTTCTATGATGCATTCTTTCCTTTTACCAATTGGACCTTTTCCCTCGTACCCCATCTTTTCTAGGATTGTCTTTCCATTGCCATATTGCTCTATTTGTACACTTGAGGTGGATTCTTGTGATGATTCTTCATCTTTGTATAACTAGTTTAAAACCTCTTTGTCATCTAACTAATCGACTAGTGTACCTGCTCTTACAAAGATGACATCAAAGAGTGTGGTGGGTTGTGATGATTGCTATCTTGATGTTGATGGCTTCGCATATGACTTTGGGGAAGATGAAAGTTGTGATAAACATAAGGATTGCTCAAATGAGTATTCCCCCATGCCTTTTTCTTTTAATTAGATCTTGGATACTTGGTTTGATAAGGACTCAAGTTGAATTTCCTGATTTTTTCAAGTAGGATTACCGATACCCTTTTCTTTTGATTATTCCTTTATCTCAGGCTGGTTTGATGAAGAATTTGATGTACTTTCTTTACTTGAGGGATTGGCATCACCGATACTCTTATCCTTTGATTGGTCCTTTTGCTCAACCCACTTTGACAAGGCATTTAGTTGTTTTCTATCATTTGATGAACCCTAAGTTGGAACTTCCCTATTGTGTGGTACAAAATCATCATGGGTTGTCTTGAGGGTGTTATAGTATTGGGGATTGTTTGAATCAGCTACAATAGTGATTTCCTGTCCATTGAGAGGGAACTTCAGACACTGGTGATAGGTGGATGGTATTGCTTGCATGTCATGAATCCAAGGTCTTCCCAGGAATATGTTATATGTCAATTATGTGTCCAATACTTGGCACACTATATCTCTAACAACTGGTCCCACTTGAATAGGTAGCACTATTAACCATTGTGAAGATCTCTCCTCATCATCATATGCTTTTATTGCGATTTTCCTTCTAGGATCACTAGCATTTTCTGAATAGCCTAGTACATGGACAAGTTTCAAAGTATAGATATTCAAGCCAGCTCCTCCATCTATTAGAACATGTTTGACACAATGTTTGTGGATTAAGACCTCAATGTGGAGGGCAACGTTGTGCAGATAGGTGATGGATACATCAATGTGTTTGGAGAAGGATAAGTAGTGCAGTGCTATAAAATGTCCTGTTAGAATTGTAAAATTTTGAAAATTTTACGGTTGATTATATTCATGAACTTCAGAAATAGTCCTCACCATAAGCACAAAATTCTTTCTTCATAACATTTTTCCCATATTTTGTCATGTGGTCCAGTAGAATCCATCTAGTCCTTAATATTTTATAGTATAATTCATATCGGCAAGAGATGGTGAGGGTCTCCCCGATCCATAAAGCATCCTTACTAATGTCTATCTTTTTTAGTCTATCAACAAGAGTGCAAGAATTTCATACCAAAATATTCCATCTATAAACACATACTGACAGCATACAATTTATTGTCTCAACAAGAGAAGGATCATCTCAGAAAGTGAGCTATCATTGGAATAAGTCATCATAAATTAATATATGTCTCATCAACTGGTGCACGAAGAAATATTTCAGCCAAACTAAAAGTCATCAGAGTGAAGTCTTACCGAAAGCATTAGGTCTTGCTGACAAAGCGTAAAGGGATTCTATCAAAATACTATCGGGATGAGGTCATGTAGTCCTTTTGACCCATAAGTCACACCGATGAGGTGCTTCTGGGATATTTTCACCGAACAGAGCATGTGATTAATATTTATTGGAATAACAAGTTCGGCAAGAATATTAGCATCGGTGGGAGTCTTTTTGAGTTTCAAATTCTTACTGATAGAATTAACTTCATCAATGAGACTAATTTTATCAGTGAGAAATGTGAGAGTCACATTGAAGTATGGTTTCAATGCCGAAAAGGTGATTGTGTCTCAGCAACCAGAAAAATACCACGGGGTGTATCTTGGTAGGACACAATATAATCTATGGAACATCTCCCCGACTCAAAATTGTCACAGCGATACATAATACTAAAGCAATATCGGTGAGACTCTGAATGTCGATGAGACTACAGGACATTAGAGCGATGTATAGTTTTTAATAGTCGGTGAGACCTTGAGGTTTTAAGGAGACTACATGATGTTTCACCAAAAGGTTTAATGAATGTTGCAAAAGGATATTGCCCAAAATTTGAAAATATCTCACTGATAATACATTTGATGCAACAGTGTGAGTTTCAAAAAAGACTTCACTCGTGCTTTAGCTAACACATTAATGGCACAACGGAATATAACAAGGAGAATTCAATTGGAAGCATTAGTGTTGAAATGATAGCAGAAGAGTCAGCAAGGCGAACAAAGAACTAGGGTATCCTTCAAGTCTGAAGATCTCGAGCAGATTAAAGTAAGTGATTGCACCTTAGCTACTCTAATTTTAACTTTTGTAACTTTGAAGAATGGAGTCCCCTAGCTCAGGAAAATTAAAAAGTAGAAAACATGGTGAAAGCAGTCAACCTAAGGGAAAGAAAAAAAATTGAAATAGAACATGAGGGCACAAAATGAAGACTAAATCAAGACCTCATTGACCAATTGCCTGGCTCTGGACCTAAAGCCAGACGATCTGCTCAGCTTAGGGTAGAAATAGATAAAATGGATGATAAATGTAAATTCATGGGGGATGTTTGAACTCCAATAAGGGATATGAATTGTTCAATTTTCATTATCATCGAAGGAATCCTTTTGAACCAATATGAAATCAATGGAAGCTCAATTTGGGAAAAATTGTGTGCCCTAATGTATTTGTAAATGCAAAATTGGTAAAATTGTTAGCTGATCATTATGACCTGAAACACCAAGCTATATGTGACCCATCTAGAAAACCACAAATATATTTATCAAAAGATGCAGTAGGGGAGGTATTTAATTTGGAAGGTGTTTGTGATGAAAAGATCATTTGTGAAGAATTGGAAAAAGAGTTTTGGAGAATGGACATGATTTATAAGGGTTGTAGGTTGTCGGTTCACAGGATTAGACAAAGGGGAAAACAAGTTCCTCTAAAGGATAGTGATGGACCTCCTTTTCATGTTAACTTATTTGAACCTTATATGAAATATACTTATTTCTTAGTGGGCCAGATATTGGGAATGGATGTCCCAGAGTATATGTCAATTGTGCCGATGCTAATTTCTGTAGATATCCAATACCACAACTCTAGGCCCTTTAACTACACCTCATACATTTTTAAGGAGCTTGATTCTGGATTAAGGGCAATAAAAGGAGGGCCTTCTATTTTTCATCTCAGGACTCAGGAATTATTCATTTTTTATGCATATGGTGCTATATTTTGGAAAAGAGTTGGGACTGTGGCCCAAGGAGATGAGAATTTCTCAAACTGATAAGGAAGGTGTAGCATTACCTATTCAATTATGGACTGTTGTCTGGGATAGTAGATTTTCCAACTCTAGTTTTGTTCATTTTGAAGAATACTTTGTGAAGACATTGTACAAATTGTACAATCATCCATATAATTACTCTTTATCTGAAGAGATAAAGAGATTTCGTCAACCAAAGGATTTCAATGGGCCAATTGATCATAATTGGGGAGATTGGTATTTCTTGGAGGGAGCTACTATGATTATATTTTATGGCTTTGAAGATGCCCCATTCATTTTTCAAAAAACAATCCCTAACAAAATTGCATATTTGGAAATTGTCAAACAGATGGATTATTCTAGTGTTATGAATCTTAGTTCCTTTGGAAAGCAGGATTTCATGCCTAGTACATTATTGTTTGGTGATTTCACCGTGTTGGGAAAGGAAGTATACAATTTGATCCTTGATAAACCGTTGCAGTACAATATGAAGAGAGGACCACCCAGAAAGAACTTCGACCCAGAAGGGTATATTAATTCTGCTAAAATAAAGATAAACTTTGGAGGGTATCAACATGTGCCCTATCACTTTGATGATATGATCCAGAATTTTGATGAGGAAGAAGTAGAGATGGTGGTCAAAAGGTGTAATCAAAGGTTGCAGGATGCAGAGTTGTTGTCTTCCAGGGAGGAGGCATCCAAGGATAATATCCCACAAAGTCAACCAAGTAAAGTGTCTAGATTAATAACTCAACATTATATTTTCCCAACCTGAGAGTTGAGTATTGAAGAGAATGAGGAAGTAGATGCAAGGCATATAGAATATAGATCATTTGTATCAGATGATGAATTTGTTAATTCCCCAAAATTTAAAGCATTTTTGTATAAACAGAAGGGAAAAGAAATAAGGGAAAAGGTTGATAATATTACTACAGGAAATGAAGAGCAATTGTTGAACGATTTGAGGTGTGTAGATGAGAAGATGATAGGTACGACCCTTGAAAATGGGAGAAAAATGTTGGAAAATGCTGGTGTCATGATCTTTTTTGGGCTAGATCTCAATTTTGCACTAGTCTTTGTTAGTTTCTTAAAGGATAGTAATGCTACACACAAGCTAGATCAAGAAAAGGTAAAAAAAGTGTATGCAGGATCTAAATACAATACAAATGAAGGATTATTCATGATTTGGGCCTTATATCCACTCCATAGGAAATCAGTAGTTATTGACACTGAAAAGGAATTCAGGCATGTCATGAATTTAAAGGTTAGGGAGGCTGATCCTGTGGCTACAACATAAATTGGAATTAACATTGCAAAACTAAACAAGGCCCAAATTCAGATGTTGATTAAGGAGAGAGAAATGTACAAAATAAATAATGAAAGGATGTTGAGAGAAAATGACCACCTAAAATATTTGGTAGGTATTACAATGAAGTCAACCAAGATGCTTACTCAAGGTGAAAGCTCTCAGTCAAGAGATCATTGGGAAGGATCAAGTGCTTACTCCCAAGGAAAAAATGATGCAATTGGATAATCAAGAAAAGGTGGGCGAGTTTAATATCTTGGTTAAATAAACTCTAGGGTAAATATTCACACACCCTGGATGCATTAAAAGAACATAAAAGGATGGATGGACAGATTATGGAGAAGTTTCAAGAAAAAAACTAGAGAGATGTTTCTAATAGTGCAACAATTGAAGCTATAAATCATATTATGAATAAACATTGAAACTTCTACGAAGAATTGCAAGGGGATGAATAGGGATTGATAAATGCTGCCAAGAAAACACTGATTACATTCTTTGATGATAGAGGGGAACTAAAAGAAATGACCAGATGGAAAGGTGAGAGTGATTCAATACTAATGAAATCCTAAAGATAGCTACTGTGAAGGATACAACATTGGAGGTGAGTGAGTAGAATGAGAAGATGATAAAGATGGAGATCACAATCTAGAACAAATTCAGATATGCGAATACATAAGAACACCGAGATTATTTGGATCACCTCTCCAAAACTCATTTGTGGCTTAACAGAGTTTGATTATCTTCTAATCTATTGTTGTTTAAACATATGATATTTCTGAAAGGACGTGTCCTTTAGAAATTTGATGCATAAATATCTATTTTGTTAACGAAATAGAGATGATAGAATATAGAAGATCAAATAGAATAGGAAAAAGATACAGTAGAATACAATATTTCGCAAATATGAGACTGTGATGCATGTTTGAAATTATGGAGATATCAATGAGAATCATTTAATGTGCTGGCATATTTCTGGTATCAATTGTTTGTTGTGTTCATTGAAAGTATTACTGTAGTTGTCTCCAAGTTTAATGTTTTATGGTTATTTAAATTGATATAACAAGTTTATGATCAATTTATCAGTGCACATTTGATGTATCTATGTGGTTAATTAACTGGTTCTTTCAAGGAGAGATTAAATCCTTTAATTGATCATAGTAATCAGGGAAGTTCATCTGGATCATTAAGAAGAACTTGGTATTCGTAGTCTTGCATGTTTATACAAGTTATAAACTAAAATATATGCCAAACAATTTGAATGTTTTCCAGAAAGAAGTTACTCATTTAGATTTCATTTGACTCTGCATACCCAATAAGGCACTAGTCTCTGCATTTTCATCATTTAGTTTCATTCATTTTTTACATTTGTTAACTGAACATATTAGGTTTTAGTTTCAATATTACAAATCAAGTTGTATTTGTCCACTCCCATATGCCATTGTGGGTTAAACACTTCAAAAGAAATAAGCACAAGTCAAGTCTACCTCACTCATATAGGTACACCCACCTAGGTCTAGTAGCACCTGAAGAGTAGAAGGTCTAAACCATTTGACCTTGTCTGTTACCCTAAAACCTACCAAGATATTGGCAACCTCTTGAGGTATTTTTACCTGCGTTTTTGAGAGCTAAAAAATTGGCGACTCTGTTGGGGACTTAACTCAGAATCTGTGCCTTAGTCATAGAGTCAGAAATCCATATAGACTCCTATGGGAATAAAAAATAACAAACTCTTTCTCACTTTAAGAAAGTGAGTGGGAACTCTAACAAAAACATTACATCTACTCAAACATGAATGGGAGAAGATCTAAATATACAAGAGGTCACACTAGAAGTCCAGATGGCAACAGTAAGTGGACACACAAGGATGATAATATTGATAAGGGTAAGAAGATAAATGAGGACATGTGCATGAGGAACAAAGACAAATAATTGAGACCACATTGTGAAACATATGACCATTATGATACATGGAGAGATAGTTCAAGTGTAGAACCTTGAACCCGAGAGGAACAAAGAAACCCTTTTTACAATCCTCGAATACATGCAGAGTGGGATGCTAAATTTGAAGCTAAACAACTCATATGTCAACATGAATATGATCAAAGAATGGAGGGTAACCAAAATGAGTTCAATGATCATGTGATTCCTCAAGAAAATTATGAATCTTTAACTCATGAAGAAGTAAAAGCACAATTTGAGTTATAGAAAAAAGAGATAGAAGAACTAAAAGATAAACAAGAGAAAGTTCAAATGATACAAGCAATGAGGGACTTCAAATTGTAAAAGGCTCAAATTACTCCTTAGACAGTTGGTTGCCCAAAATATGTACAATCTCATAAGCAGGGCTATAATGGTGCAGAGCCTTCAGATCCATCAAAGGCCCCTCACAATTAGATAGGGAATCAATACAAACAACCAAACCATCCACAACATATTCCCTCACAATATACATATACATAGCCACCTCATAGTCAACATTATATGCCACATCATAATACACAATACAATAATCCAATGTAATAGTATCAGTACCCACCTAACCCTCCCCCCATCAATGCACAACAATGATCAGACAATTCAACCTGGCAGGGTTTCGATTATACCCTTACCCAATGGATGGCAGTTGGAGAAGTCTTGTCCTAAAGTTTATAGGGAGTAGTGCAATCACTGTTGAAGATCATTTAAGGAGCTTCAATGCTTTCATCCAAGATTTGGATGTACCATATGAGGATTTACACATGAGGTTATTCATGATGTCACTTACAAAAGAAGCTAGGGATTGGTTCAACAGCTTACCAACAACTTCTATCAATTATGTCCAATAGTTTCAAGATCGATTCCTCGAGCAATATGGGAATCTAAGTGCACCGGATGCTGCTCTTCATGAATTAATGTGGATTTAGAAAAATCATAATGACTCAATTTATGATTTCAACCAAAGATTCAATAAATTGAAAAATAAGATACCTCTTGCATCAAAGTTTCCAGACTTTGTAGCATTGAGTGTTTATTTGAATGCATTCGATCCTAAAATAGGGTAAAAATTGAGAAATAGGTTCCCAAGATATTTAGCTGAAGCCCAGAAGATAGCATTAACAATTGAAAACAATAGGAAAGCTGTTGGGATAATCAGTAAAAGAGACAACCCTAGGACTCCTCAACAAACCAATAATTATCATTAAAAATAGGAGAACACATACATAAATGAAAGGCCTAGGTTACATGACATGCCCTATAATACAAACTAGAAGGATGGAAAGCCTGTAATAGATAGGCCTAGAAACAAAGAAACTTCTGATCCATTAAGGAAGAAAGGAACATATATGGTTAATAACAATTATTTTTGTGAAATTTGTGATAAGCCACATTCCCCAGATTATTGTGTTGTATCCCAAAGAATGCAAGAAGGAATGCTAATGGGTAATAGTGGAGAAAATCACACAGTGTATTTGACTTCGAATACTTTTCATCGTGTTGAGGAGAGGTAATCATCCTCAGAGGATGAAGGTTATGAGTAGGATGTTTCAAATCAAAGGTACAATGTCCACGTGGCTGAACAACATGTTCTTTCTGACTCTGAAGAAGATTATACTGAACCACATACTATTGAGATGCCTACTTAGTGCAGTATGAGGAAAGTCACTAAAGAGGAGATAGAGAGATTAACCATTGCTACAATTGAAGAAGCAAACAGTAAGTACTGGTTGAGAAATAGGATAGTGAACGAGAAGGAAGGTGTCCCGAGGTGAATCTTTATGAAGGATCAAAAGGTGACACAAGGAGTTTTGAAGAAAACATAAAACAAACAACATGATAAAAGTGAACAAAAGCTTGTCCAAAAGGAGGAAGTAAAGGAATTACACAAAGAAATGCAAAAGACTAATTAACCAAGTAAAAGAGAAAAAGAAGAGAACAAAGGAGAAATTTCAGAACAAAAGAAAATGATTAAGGTGGAGGGTTCTTCTTTTGACTTCACTTAGGCTTTATCTCAGGTAAAAATTTATGTTCCACTACTTGAGATGATGAAAATTAAGGAATATAGGGACAGTGCAGTTCAATTAATAACAAATGGTAATGAAAAACATATAAATTTTGAAAGTAAGATGGCTACTAAAACTATTAATAAGCAAGAGAAAGTGAATATTCTAGAAGTGTGCCTTAATAATACATTATTAAATCCCCCACAAGTTGATCCTTTTTCACTACATTACTCATAAATAACAAATTGTTGAGGAATTGCAGGATAGAATTTGGCGTTGACATAAATATTATGCCAGTAGGAGTTATGAAATAGCTTGGCATGTGGGTGGATACTAATAGAGGCAAGTGCTATGCAATGGATAACAAACCTATTCCTGTGGTGGGTATAATGAAAGATGTTGAAGTCAAACTAGCTGCTTATCCTTAGGTGGCCTATAATATTGATATAATAGTAATTGAAATCCCTCCTCAGTTTGGAATGCTTCTATCAAGACAATGGATGGCCACGGTTAGGGGAAATGTCTAGTTTGATTTGTCTCATGCAACAATTCTAGTGAATGGTCAGGAAGTTAAGTTATACAGGGAGCCAAGGATGAACCAAGTTGTTGAATGTGTACCACAAGATCAAATCAATTATTTTTGTGATGTGGATCTTGGGAATTTTAAGATAGAGCCAACCCAGCCAAAATTAATCAATAGTGATCCAATTGAAAAGCATGTTGCACAAAATTGCAATGGTGTGTGGAAAATGTACTTTGATGAAGCTTGTAGCCAAGAAGGTAATGGGACAGGAATAGTATTTGTTTCACCTAAAGGTATTACATTTAAGTATTTGTTTCTATTAACATTTGAATGCACAAACAATGTGGCAGAATATGAAGCTTTATTAACAGGTTTGAATATAGCTATGAAACAAAAAATCAAGCTGCTGGCTGTTCTAGCGGATTTTGAGTTAGTTGTTTTACAAGTTAAGTCAAAATATGTAGCAAAACATAAAAGACTAAAACAATACAAGAATGTTGTATCAAACACAATTGAGTTGTTTGATGCCTTCTCAATTGAGTGGATTAATAGGTCAAAGAACATAATGGCTAACCTTTTAGTAAATTTGGCGCTAAAAAGAGATGATATTACACTGGCTAGAGTATCAAAAATTGAGTTCAAAACAAGGCCTGTTGTGCCTGATAACATATATAGTTGGCAGGTTTTTAATGATGATACTGAACTTTTGAAATTTCTTCACTATATAGATCAATATGAAGTCCAAGAAATTGATTTCAACTCCTTTTTTGAGGAAGTAGATGGGAAGCAGATAGTATTTGGGAAGGAAATATTATAGCTTAAAACAAATAAGCTTCCTAAAGGGCTAGTGGCATTGGAGAGGGTGTATGATGGAAGTGACCAGTCCCTCATGAAGCAAACACTAGTTAAGAGGGAGGATATTGAAGAGATTAACTTGAGGACTGAGATGGCACCAAGAAAGGTGTACATAGGGAAGAAAATAAGCCTGACAATTAGAAGAATGCTAATAGCATTACTGAGAAAATATAAACATGTGTTTGCTTGGTCTTATGAAGATCTAAAAGCATATAGGGAAGATTTGTTTCAGCATGAAATACCATTGAAGCCAGATGCAAAGCCATTTAGACAGAAGAAAAGACCCATTAATCCAACATTGGAACAAAAAATGTAGGAAGAATTGGAAAAGCTCAAAGACGGTGGCATCATCAAACCAATTAGCACTCGACCTAGGTCTCAAACTTGGTTCCTGTGAGGAAGAAAAATGACGATATCAGATTATGTGTGGATTTCAAAAATTTAAATGTGGCATCTCTCAAGGATAATTATCCTCTACCCAACATGGAGGCTATATTACATAAGGTGACAGGGTGCGAGTTGTTATCTATGATGGATGGGTTTTCAGGTTATAACCAAGTTAAATTTAAAGAATCTTAGTAGTATAAAACAACTTTTACAACCCCATGGGGGACATATGTTTATGTACGAATGTCGTTTGGTCTCATGAATGCAGGAGCAACCTTCCAAAGAGCTATGGACGTAGCATTTGCAAACCTAATTAATGCTATCATGGTGGTGTATCAGGACAACCTTACTGCTTACTCAAAGAGGGCTAAAGATCATGTAGAACATCTGGAAAAGGTATTTATTAAAGACTCAGAATATGGGATTAGTTTGAACCCTAAAAAATGTCATTTTGCAGTCACAGAGGGTAAGCTCTTAGGACATATTGTTTCAAAGGAGGGGATTAGAATAGATCCTGAGAGGGTTGAAGCTATAGATAAAATTCCAATTCCTAAGACCATCAAAGCCATCCAATCATTTTTTGGACAAATTAATTTTGTTAGGAGGTTCATTTCTAATTTTGCTGAGATAATTAAGCCCATATCAAAAATGTTAAGAAAGGGACAAAATATTTAATGGACTGTTGAGGCATTAGATGCTTTCATATCAATCAAAAAAACTATCAAGGAAGCTCCTATCCTTAAGGCCCCAGATTTTTCAAAACCCTTTCAAATATTTTCATGTGCTTCATTACACACTATAGCTGCTGTCATGTTATAGAAAAATGAGGAAGGTCATGACACCCTGTGTCCTTTTTCAGTAAGTCATTGGAGGGGTCAAAATTGAAATATGATATAATGGAAAAACAAGCTTTTGCATTGGTAAAAGCTACAAAGGCTTTTAGGACATATCTTGTTGGAGATAAGGTGATTTCCTATGTCCCTCATGCAGTTGTTAAGGATATTCTGACACAGTCTGAGGTAACAGGAAAAAGATGTAGATGGATTAATAAAATCCAAGAGTTTGATATGGAGATACAAATCACTAAACTAGTGAGAGGTCAGGGTTTGGTGAGGTTAATGGCAGAAGCGAATATTGAAGCAAATAAAATTTGCAATATAGAGGAGGAAGAGAATGCAATTGCGAGCATTTAGCATACTCCTTGGTATGCAGACCTCATGCATTACCTTAAATACATGAAGTGTCCAGAAGGATTGAGTGACATCCAGAAAAGAACTTTGAAGCTGCAAGCATCTAAGTATGTGTTCATGGATGGAGACTTGTTTTGGAAGAATAGGGACGGTGTACTATTGTTATGTCTAGATGAGTCACAAGCTAAGCATGTCTTAAGTGAAATGAATGAAGGGTTCTTTGGGGGGCACTACTCTGCAAAGACAACCGCACATAAAATTCTCTGGGAAGGTTATTTCTGGCCAAAAGTTTTTAATGACTCCTTTTCATATGTAAGAAGATGTGAAGCCTGACATAAATTCTCTCAGAAAATGAAGTATCAAGGAGCTTTACCACTTAGGCCTTTGTAGGCTGAAGCCCCTTTTCATCAGTGGGGAATTGATTTCATTGGGGAGATACAAGAGAAATCAAGTGGAGGACATAAGTGGATACTGTTGGCTACTGATTATTTTACCAAATGGGTAGAAGCAGTCCCAACTAAGCAAGCTACAAGTAAAGTTGTGACAAATTTCCTAATGGATAACATCATTACTAGATTTGGTACACCACTAAGATTGATTACTAATAACGGGATGTTTTTTAGATCTAATTAATTCAAAAACTTTTTAGCACATATGTAATTACCATTTCTTATGCAGCTCCTTACCATCTGCAAGCTAATGGTCAAGCAGAGTCCAGCAATAAAATTCTTCTTAAGATTATAAGGAGAATGCTAGGTCAGAACAAGAAAGCTTGGGATTCAAAATTAAGACTAGCTGTGTGGGCTAATAGGATCATTGTAAAAAATGAAATTGGAAAATCCCCATTTGAATTGGTGTATGGAACACAAGCCAAAATTCCTTTATAGAGTTTGTTACCAGTTTACAACTTTATCCTTCAAGAAGATTTGGATATTCCAGAACCTATGAAGGAGAGAATGGAGCAACTGGTTGAACTCGATGAGATAAGGAGAGTAGCTCAAAACCAGAACATGAAGTTGCATGCATAGATGAAGTATCTATTTGATAAAAGAGAAAAAGATAGGAAATTTGAAGAGAATGATCTAGTGTTGATGTGGAACGCAAGGTGTCGGGAGAAGGGAAAGCATAGGAAATTTGAAGCCTTGTGGCTAGGACTTCTTGTGGTTGTTGGAAAGAAAGGTGAAGATTCATATTATTTACAAAACATGACTGGTGAACATCAGGAGTTGCCTATGCATGGGAAATTTTTGAAGTATTTTTTCTCTTGAGAAATACAGAGGATTAAGGGTTTCCATTGCATGGACAATTCTTGACAATCCTCTCAAAATTCTATTTTCCATGCAAAGTAGCCTAGGAAATAAAAGGAACAGGAAATCCCAATACATGGACAATCCTAGTTTTCCTTCTTTTAAAAATAAATCTTTCCATGTACAGCAGTGTAGGGTCATATTCATTTCCATTTCCATTCATTCCATATTGCTCACATAATCCATCACCTTGAGTTTGGTCTACTCAACCAGAAGATCTGAATCCTTGTAATGATCTCACAATCATTCATCCCCAGGTGGAACCACTGTTAGAGCTGTAAAATTTTGAAAATTTTATAGTTGATTATATTCATGAACTTCCAAAATAGTCCTCACCATAAGCACAAACTTCTTTCTTCATAACATTTATCCCATATTTTGTCATGTGGTCTAGTAGAATCCATCTAGTCCTTAATATTTTACAGTATAATTCATATTGGCAAGAGATGGTGAGGGTCTCCCCGATCCATAAAGCATCCTTACTAATGTCTATCTTTTGTAGTCTATCGGCAAGAGTGCAGGAATGTCATATCGAAATATTCGATCTATAAACACATATTGGCATGATACAATTTATTGTCTCAGTGACAGAAGGATCATCTCGGCAAGAGAGCTATCATCAAACTAAGTCATAACGAATTAATGCATGTCTCACCGACCAGTGCACGAGGAAATATTTCAGCCAAACTAAAAGTCATCAGAGTGAAGCCTTACCGAAAGCATCAGGTCTTGCAGACAAGGCGTAAAGGGATTCTATCAAAAAACTATCGGGATGAAGTCATGTAGTCCTGCTAACCCATAAGTCACACTGATGAGGTGCTTCGAGGAGAGTTTCACCGAAGAGCATGTGATTAAGATTTACTGGAATAACAAGTTCAGAAAGACAATTAGCATTGGTGGGAGTCTTTTTGAGTTTCAAAGTCTTACCGATAGAATTTACTTCATCAGTGAGACTAATTTTATTGGCGAGAAATGTGAGTGTCATGCCGAAGTATGGTTTCAATGGCGAAAAGGTGATTGTGTCTTAGTGACAAGAAAAATACCATGAGGTGTATCTTGGTAGGACACAATATAATCTATGGAACATCTCCCCGACTCAAAATTGTCATAGTGATACTTAACACTAAAGCAATAGATATCGGTGAGACTCCAAATGTCGATGAGAGTGAGGGACATTAGAGCGATGTATAGTTTTTAATAGTCGGTGAGACCTCAAGGTTTTGCGGAGACTACATGATGTTTCGGTGAAAGGTTTAATGAAGGTTGCAAAAGGATATTGCCCTAGATTTGAAAATATCTCACTGATAATACATTTGACGTGACAATGTGAGTTTCAAAAAAGACTTCACTCGTGCTTCAGCTGACACATTAATGGTGCAACGGAATATAACAAGGAGAATTCAATTGGAAGCATTAGTGTTGAATTGATAGCAGAATAGTCAACGAGATGAACAAATAACTAGGGTATCCTTCTAGTCTGAAGATCTCGAGCAAATTACAGTAAGTGATTGCACCTTAGCTCCTCTAATATTAACTTCTATAACTTTGAAGAATGGAGTCCCCTAGCTCAGGAAAATTAAAAAGTAGAAAACATGGTGAAAGCAGTCAACCTAAGGGAAAGAAACAAAAAATTGAAATAGAACATGAGGGCACAGAACAAAGACTAAATCAAGACCTCATTGACTAGTTGCCTGGCTCTGGACCTAAAGCCAAACGATCTGCTCAGCTTAGGGTAGAAATAGATAAATTGGATAATAAATGTAAATTCATAGGGGATGTTTGGACTCCGATAAGGGGATATGAATTATTCAATTTTCATTATCATCAAAGGAATCCTTTTGAACCAGTATGCAATCCATGGAAGCTCAATTTGGGAAAATTGGTGTTCCCTAATGTATTTGTAAATGCAAAATAGGTAAAATTGTTAGCTGATCATTATGACCCGAAACACCAAGCTATATGTGACCCGTCTGGAAAACCACAAATATATTTATCAAAAGATGCAATAGGGGAGGTATTTAATTTGGAAGGTGCTTGTGATGAAAAGATCATTTGTGAAGAATTGGAAAAAGAGATTTGGAGAATGGACATGATTTATAAGGCTTGGAGGTTGCCGATTCAAAGGATTAAACAAGGGGGCAAACCAGTCCCTCTACAGGATAGTGATGGACCTCCTTTTCATGTTGACTTATTTGAACCTTATATGAAATATACTTATTTCTTAGTGGGACATGTATTGGGAATGGATGTCCTAGAGTATATGTCAATTGTGCCAATGCTAATTTCAACAAATATCCAATACCACAACTCTAGGCCCTTTGACTACGACTCATACATTTTTAAGGAGCTTGATTCTGGATTAAGGGCAATAAAAGGAGGACCTTCTATTTTTAATCTTAGGAATCATTCATTGTTGATGCATATGGTGCTATATTTTGAACAAGAGTTGGGACTGTGGCCTAAGGAGATGAGAATTTCTCAAACTGATAAGGAAGGTGTAGCATTTCCTGTTCAATTATGGACTATTGTCTGGGACACTAGATTTTCTAACTCTAGTTTTGTTCATTTTGAAGAATACTTGGTGAAGACATTGTACAAATTGTACAATCATCCATATAATTACTCTTTATCTAAAGAGATAAAGAGATTTCTTTGGCCAAAGGATTTCAATGGGCCAATTGATCATAATTGGGGAGATTGGTATTGCTTGGAGGGAGCTACTATGATTAGAGTTTATGGATTTGAAGATGCCCCATTCATTTTTCCAAAAACAGTCCCTAACAGAATTGCATATTTGGAAATTGTCAGACAGATGGATTATTCTAGTGTTATGAATCTTAGTTCTTTTGGAAAGCAGGCTTTCATGACTAGTACATTATTGTTTGGTGATTTCACTGTGTTGGCCAAGGAAGGATATAATTTGATCCTTGATAAATTGCTGCAGTACAATATGAAGAGAGGACCACCCAGAAAGAACTTCAACCCAGAAGGGTATATTAATTCTGCTAAAATAAAGGTAAACTTTGGAGGGTATCAACATGTGCCCTATCACTTTGATGATATGATCCAAAATTTGGATGAGGAAGAAGTAGAGATGGTTGTCGAAAGGTATAATCAAAGCTTGTAGGATGCAGAGTTGTCTTCTGGGGAGGAGTCATCCAAGGATAATATGCCACAAAGTCAACCAAGTAAAGTGTCCAAATTAAGAACTCAACATTATATTTTCCCAAACCGAGAGTTGAGTATTGAAGAGAATGAGGAAGAAGATGCAAGGCATATAGAATACAGATCATTTGTATCAGATGATGAATTTGTTAATTCCCCAGAATTTAAAGCATTTTTTATAAACAAAAGGGAAAATAAATAAGGGAAAAGGTTGATAATATTATTGTAGGTAATGAAGAGAAATTTCTAAATGATTTGAGGAGGTGTGTATATGAGGAGATGACAGGTATGACCCCTGAAAATGGGATAAAAGTGTTGGAAAATGCTAGTGTCATGATCTTTCCCAAGCTAGATCTCAATTCTGCACTAGTCTTTCATAGTTTCTTAAAGGACAGTAATGCTACACACAAGCTAGACCAAGAAACAAACCAAAGAGATGTTTCTAATAGTGCAACAATTGAAGCTGTAAATCATATTATGAATAAACATCGAAACTTCTACAAAGATTTGCAAGGAGATGAATAAGGATTGATAAATTCTGCCAAGAAAACATTGATTACATTCTCTGATGATAGAGGGGAACTAAAAGAAATGACCAGATGGAAAGGTGAGAGTGAGTTAATACTAAATTAAATCCTGAAGATAGCTACTGCAGAGGATACAATGTTGGAGGAGGTGAGCGAGCAGAATGAGAAGATGGTAAAGATGAAGATCACAATCTGGAATGCAGTCAAAGATGCAGATACATACGAACGCTGAGATTATTTGAATCACCATTCCAAAACTCATTTGTGGCTTAATAGAGTTTTATTATCTTCTAATATGTTGTTGTTTAAACATATGATATTTCTGAAAGGACGTGTCCTTTCAAATTTTGATGTATAAATATCTGTTTCAGTAACGAAATAGAGATAGATAGAATATAGAAGATCAAATAGAATATGAAAATGATACAGTAGAATACAATGTTTCACATATATGATACTATGATGCATGTTTGAAATTATGGAGATATCAATGAGAATCATTTAATGTGCCGGCGTATTTCTGGTATCAATTGTTTGTTGTGTTCATTGAAAGTATTACTGTAGACACCTAAAAATGACCTAGGCCTGCAAGCTTCATTTTTACCACTTTCGTCCTAACATAATTATGACATTTAATTATGTCCTTGGTCCACATTCGACTATTAATTAAATAATTTATAATTATTTAATTAATTCATGTCATTTATTCTTCATGATTATTAAATAAATAAATTTTATTTATTTATTAAATACGTCATTAATTGTCTAAGTCTTCCTTTAATTAAATAAATTTCTTAATTTATTTAATTTCCCTTTTTGCATTTTAGTTCTTCTTGATTATTAAATAAATGAATTATATTTATTTATTTAATACGTCACTGATTGTCTTAATTAAATAAATTGATTAATTTATTTAATTAATTATGTCTTATCTGCTAAATTAAATAATTAAATTTAATTATTTAATTGCTAATTAATATTCTTCTCATTTTAAATAAATTAAATTATTTAAAATGTCATGTCAATCTTAACTGTCAGTCCTTTTTGATAAATAATTTGAAAAAGATTATTTATTATCACTCAAATCCATAATTTGAATTAATTTAATTCAAATTGATAATTAATCTTCCAAAAATCAAGTAATCAGGCAGATTCTTCATTTTCCAAATCTTATCTTCAGTCCAAATCTTATCTCTTTGATTTTTCGAATCTGGGAAATCAGGCAATCTTATCTTCTTGATTTTTTGAAAATCTTTATTTTTCTAATTAATTGTCTCGTTTATTCTCCACCGTTGATCCGATTTTATTCTGACCATTTGATTAAGGATTTTTCCCTAACCCTAATTAGGGATTCTCAGGCTCAATCTGGATCGTTCATTTTAGATTCCTGTCATCAATTTATCTCAGTCGTCCATTCGAAATGGCCTTTTCTATAAAATGCCATCTTCTTCTCACTTTTTGGACACACACAGATGCTGACATTTTGCATAGTTATTATAGGCATTCATTTACTTTCACATTTATTGTCATAGGCAATTTTAGTATTTAATATAGTCATTTAATCACTTTGGGCATTTGTTTTAGACATAGGCATTGGCAATAGGCATAGGCATTTAGATTTTGAATAAAACAAAAAGAAAAGTGGACAAATGAAATTAAATTGGATCCCAAAGAAAGATGGATCAAACAAAGACACCAAGTCAAATACAAAAGTCAATCACAATGTGGAGCCACAAAACAAGAGGACTCCCACATATAACACATGTCCACCTCCTTCAAAATGGTCATCAATCAAGGCATATAAAAGTGTTGGTTCCAAACACCATCCCTCCAAAATCCGTCATCCACCATCCCAAGTTTGGAAAATAAAAAGTGATTCGTCCAAATGTCCAAACAATCTTTCCACGTCTATCATCATTCGTCATAACCCTACATCTCATTTAAAGTCCAATGATCCCACATCACAAATCCGTCACATCATGGCAGCAACTCTTTACTACAAGGACTCTCATGGCACTCTATTGCGATGTGCGTATTTTGATAAGTCCAACTCTAGTATCAGAAAGGATCACAATGACATTGATCAGTTGTATACAAGTGCTACGATCCTGACAAGACAACTCCTTTAGCAAGGTCATTATTGGCATATCATGGCACCAGTCTCTACATCGGCACCATCAGTGGATTCAGAACAGTTAGTGGTTATCTAAAGCATATCGATACCATCCTCGTCATTCTTCCTCATCTTATTTTGCACTGGGGCATTTTTTGACTTATTTTCTTTGTCACAATGCGACATGCTACATTATGACAAAGAGGGGCAAAACGTAGACACCTAAAAATGACCTAGGCTTGCAAGCTTTATTTTTACCACTTTCGTCCTAGCATAATTAAGACATTTAATTATGTCCTCGGTCTACATCTGGCTATTGATTAAATAATTCATAATTATTTAATTAATTCATGTCATTTATTCTTCATGATTATTAAATAAATAAATTTTATTTATTTATTAAATACTTCATTAATTGTCTAAGTTTTCTTTTAATTAAATTTCTTGATTTATTTAATTCCCCTTCGTCATTTATTTCTTCCTGATTATTAAATAAATAAATTTTATTTATTTATTTAATATGTCACTAATTGTCTTAATTAAATAAATTGATTAATTTATTTAATTAATTAGTCTTATCTGCTAAATTAAATTATTTAATTTAATTATTTAATTGCCAATTTCATATTCTTCTCATTTTAAATAAATTAAATTATTTAAAATGTCATGTCAATCTTAACTGTCAGTCGTTTTTGATAAATAATCTGAAAAAGATTATTTATTATCTCATAAAATCCTTAATTTGAATTATCTTAATTCAAATTAGTAAATAATCTTCAAAAAATCAAGCAATCGGGCAGATTCTTGATTTTCCAAATCTGATCTTCAGTCCAAATCTTATCTCTTTGATTTTTCGAATCTGGCAAATCAGGCAATCTTATCTTCTTGATTTTTTGAAAATCTTGATTTTTCTAATTAATATGTCTTATTTATTCTCCACCGTCGATCCAATTTTATTCTGACCATTTGATTAAGGATTTTTCCCTAACCCTAATTAGGGATTCTCAGGTTCAATCTGGATCGTTCATTTTATATTCCTGTCATCAATTTATCGCGTTCGTCCATTCGAAATGGCCTTTTCTATAAAATGCCATCTTCTTCTCACTTTTCGGAGACGCACATGCTGATGATTTGAATAGTTATTATAGGCATTTATTTTCACACTTAGTTTTTCATATGCAATTTCATCATTTATTATTATAGTCATTTGATCAATTGGCATTTATTTTAGACATAAGCATTGGCAATAGGCATAGGCATCTAGATTTTGAATAAATCCTTCAAAACTTGTTTTGGTCTTGTCATTTATCATAATTGCTCATACTCGAATCTGAGGGCATATTCATTTACTGCAAGCTAAGAGGTATAACGAAGGTGAAGCATGGAAGAGGAAGACTTATGGTAATATCATTCCTTTTGTTTTCATCATTTTCCTTTATACTTCGTTATTTTAATGGATTTTAGTGTTATTGATCTAACAACCTAACAAACCTATTTTTCCCTTAATTACATTGGTGAAACCGACATTCTATAGAAATATTTGTGTTTTTCTTTTTTTTGCTTTAACTGTTTTGCAAGTTACAGCCAATAAGTCATACAAAATCCCGTCACCTTTTTTTGAGTACAGAAAAATGGGCGAATAGAATCATTTAAAATTTTTTCTGAGTTTTGTAGATCTCGGTCTCAGCTTTCCAGAACTGTAAACAATTTGAAATTTCACTAAGATTTGAGAAAGTTATGACTATTTTACTATTCGCTTTTTTTTTAATTTAACTTTTAAAACCTGCGTTTTTCTTTTGTCTATAACATTTTTTTTGTGTAGAATCGTAGAAAAAAAATTTTGGGTTTTGAAGGTCTATCATTTAGCTTTCCATGGATATCTACCACTTAAAATTTTGTTAAGTTTTGAGCAAGTTATCGCTGTTTTAATTTTCTGCTGTCATTAATATTTTTTTATTTATTTTTTGTGTTACTAATCTTCATTTGTAGCGTGTGGAAATCACTATTCGGGTGTCAAAGATCATTGCATTAAGAGACTACTAATCTTTTGTTTGTAGATTCGAATGTCGAAGACAAGATAAACAAACATTGTGCTTGTTTTTCATAGATTAGCAAACATTTGATTTTGGTGCATATAAAAAAGAACATTCATGTCTTCTTTGATTGAGTGTGTTTGCAAGATCGTAGGTGAGTATGCTCTCACTTGGTGAAAACCTCATGATCAGAAAATCAGACCTATCTTTATTTTTTATTACCCTAACTTGGTATATCGGAGTATCCTCTCCCCTTGCGCTTTCGAGCGATCTTGGGTGTAAGAGAAACGGTTACCAACTCTAGAAATTGGGCTTTCCTGGGGATTTCATCACCCCAACGCGACTCAAACTAGTAACAGAGCTAAAGCCAAGCTACCCCCAACCAGTATATAAATGTAAACCTTAAGGGAAAACCTAAGGTTGCTTGTGCGGATGTGTCATACGGACGAAATTGTACTCCCTTAAACCCTGTTGAGCTTAACCTCTTCAGGCTGGAGTGCCACCTTAATGGTGATTAATCTCATGCCCCATGTATAGCCACTCGAACGGGGGTCCCTAACTAAAAAAATTTGTGTAGTAAGCCAAAATCCTTCTATTTGCTAGCGCAACACCGGTCGGTGTGAAGGCATCCACACTTTCGCAGTTTGTAGTAGATGTGATCAACTCACCATGGGAGTTTCATGGGGGTTGGAAGCTTGGTTGGTCTAAGAAGAGAGTGCACTGTAAGGGGGAGCCCATGCAACCAAGCTTCTGAATTCACACCCTACAGATATGCAGTTGGGAAAACCCGCGTGGAATCTAGTGAATATTGTCATGGCCTAACCTAGGATTGTACTTATTTGATGTGCGATTGGTTACATTCAAAACATTGTGCTTGTCAAGTGCTTGTTGGATTACTCAAACATTATACACAACATTCACAAATATGGACACAAACACTCGACCTTAGACAACTCAGACTTTTCAACAAGACATCAAAACACAATCTCAATCCTCATTTTGAACTTAGACTTGGTATTGTCCATCATAGTCCTCATTTGGTATCTAGACTTGGCATTGGTCATTTTCCTTAGTCAACATCTTCATTGTCACCTTAGCATTTGGCATCCTTTCTTGACCAATTTTATCACCTTGCATTAGTCATTTCCCTTAGAAAAACATCATTATCACTCTGCATTTAATATCATGACATCCACCACCTTGTCTTCCCTTCACCAAGATATGGATAGGCTTGCTAGTAAAGTTGAATACAAATTACTCTATAGAGGTCAATACTAAGAAGCCTCAGACTTTAGGAGACAATTTATCCAAGCCGAAAATCAATGTCTTTCGTACCAACAACCAATCAATCCTAGTCTCCATCTATCTACCCTCACTACCAAAATTCACTTAACACAAATCCGGCCATTAATTCACAACAAATGCCCAGTTATCACCCTTATCCTAACTTTGACAAGGGAAGTCAATTGTCCACTAGTCCATTCCATGTCTCCACATCATATGCTAGTCCTTCACCCATTAATCATGTCCAAGTCTGCATCCCTTATCAATCATCTACCAACTCATGTCAAGTCCCCACATCATACCATACCGATCCGGTCCAAGTCTCCATGTCCTATTTCAATCAACCTTACACCAATCCAGTCGAAGTCTTCATGTCATATCCTTGTCCTTCAACAGTTAATCCATTCCAAGACTACATGACATATCCAGTCCAAGACTCCCTATCATATCCGATCCAAGTCTCAACGTCATACCCTAGTCCTTCACATGCTACTCCAGTCCAAGTCCCCATGTCCTATCCTAGTCCTTCATATACTAGTCCAGTCCAAGTCCCCATGTCATACCCTTATCCTTCACATACTAGTCCAATGCAAGTACCCATGTCATATGCTAGTCCTTCACATACTAGTCCCGTCCAAGTCCCCATGTCCTATCCTAGTCCTTCATCCATTAATCATTTTCAAGTCATCCCCTCACAAGCCACATCTAGTCATGAAAATTCTGTCATTACTCAAAGTCACATCCCATCATCTACACTTGAGGATACATGTCAAAATGAAAGCCCAAAGCATGACCTTATAATGTTACCCTCATGTCAAGAACAAGGTATTTCATCCAATGACCATATCTTTTAGTCCATCCATGAAGTCCTTCAAGACAATCATGACATCCAAAACACACCTCTCCTTGACAACGACTATTTCTAACTATATCATCCATGACAACCCCATCTTTGACCAAGACCCCATCATTGACCAAGAATTCCAAATCCATGACAACACCATCTTCGACTAAGACCCTACCATTGAACAAGAAGTCCAAAATGATCCACTCCTTGACCTTTACGCCATTCATGATCAAACACTTGCCGACCCTATACAAGCCTCGACTATTGACACTTCCCATGATGAGACACTTTCCTTCATGGGACACATAGTCGATATTCCTCCAGAACAAGAATATTCCAATATGGACATATTTGAAAATGATCAAGCTATAGCTGAATTTACTGGACTCTATGACACTAACCATAATGATGGCTTCGACATTTCTTTGGAAGCACCAACAAAGTCATCTGAACCTAACATGTCACATGATCAAGACAAAGATATCAGTCAGGAATATGTCCAACAAGACAATGAAGCTAAGACACTTTACAACTAGGGTCATCTATCTTTATCAGAGTAGGCTTTCTTGCAGATGAAAATATTACAAGTGATAGTATCCACATACCTAATGATGGGTTAGCATCTTGCTTTCAAAACAACAAATACCCCATTGCAAACAAAATCTTTCAAAGCATGCAATATCAAGGCAAAGGACTAGGCATACACGAGCAAGGCATTCTAGAACCAATACAGCTTCAAGAAAATTATAGACATCAAGGTCTTGGTTATTCCTCGGATAGCAAATCAAACGATTTCAGTGGTACCTCCTCGATACTAGGGGCAACCTTGTCAGATACAAACGTCAAAATGAAATCCATGAGAAATCCTTTTCATAAGATTGTTGCCAACACCCCCTCCACCCACACCATGAACCGTCATTCTATCATGAATAAACATCCCCTTTGGAACCAACAAAAACAAAAGTCTTACAAGTCAAAAGATCAAAATCAAATCTCAAAGGCCATTGAATCAAACAAAAGGAAAAGTGGACAAATGAAAATAAATTGGATCCCAAAGAAAGATGGATCAATCAAAGACACCAAGTCAAATACAAAAGTCAATCACAATGTGGAGCCACAAGACAAGAGGACTCCCACATATAACACATGTCCACCTCCTTCAAAATGGTCATCAATCAAGGCATATAAAAGTTTTGGTTCCAAACACCATCCCTCCAAAATCTGTGATCCACCATCCCAAGTTTGGAAAATAAAGTGATTCGTCCAAATGTCCAAAAAATCTTTCCACGTCTACCATCATTCATCATAACTCTACATCTCGTTTAAATTCCAATGATCCCACGTCACAAATCCGTCACATCATGGCAGCAACTATTTACCACAAGGACTCTCATGGCACTCTATTGCAATGTGCGTATTTTGATAAGGCCAACTCTAGTATCAGAAAGGATCACAATGACATCGATCAGTTGTATACAAGTGCTACGATCCTGACAAGACAACTCCTTCAGCAAGGTCATTATTGGTATATCATGGCACCAGTCTCTACATCAGCACCGTCAGTGGATTCAGAACAGTTGGTGGTTATCTAAAGCATCCAAGCTATCCACAAAATTAGAAATACAAAAAAAAATTAAAAAATCAAAAAATCGTCACCCTGATGAAAACCTGGCAAGCAGGCATCTTGGTAACACCAAAAAATCCAAAAAGTCAAGAAAATAGTAAAGAGAAAAATTTCATCCAATGGTGAAAACTTGGCAAACAGGCACCTTGGATAAGTACCATGATGAAAACCTGGCAAACAAGCGTCATGTGTAAAATAAATTGTCTATGTGGACTCTTACACTTGGGGGGCAAGTCATCTCATTTCCCATGTCTTCCTCATGACATTGACATCCATCTAAGCCCTATCATTTTCGTCCATTTTCCCACCTACATTGGTCTTGACATAAAATTGGCACACATAAATCATGCTTTGGAAAAACTCTTGACATGTCTATCTTTCGGTCATACACGATTCACGAAACATCATGCCATCGAATATCATAGTCTTATTATCCTTATATGACATAGTCCTTTAAAATAATATGACAATTCCATTAGTCTCATGTGTCTCATCCATTACCAAGGCCACCTCTTATCCTTTCATGCCTGTCACCTATCTTGGCTTTCCCTTGTCAAACGGTCTAAGGATAATCATCATCCCATCTAGTCCTAACCAAGTCATTCCAAATGCAACGAGTCTGATCCATACAAACACATTATCCAAAATGTTACTTGACTGCATTCCTGGCCCAGCTGTAGACCTTCATACTTTCGTCACATTATCATCATCATCCTCATGTCATTTCGGGATGCGTCCTTCCCACGTCAAACAACGTTGTCATCACTTGTCAATTGGTATTCAGTTTGACTAGGGGAACAATCATGTTTCTCCTTGGATTCTCATGTGTAGGCATCAGTCATATGCATTTGTCACGATCCTCTTAAACGTCAAAATCCAAAAAAATCATAAAATGACAGAAAGACAAAAACATCACAAAAATTCCTGAAAAAAGACGAAAAAACATCATAAAAGTCTAGAAAAAAAAGACAAAAACATCACAAAAAGTCCTGAAAAAGACCAAAAAACATCATAAAAGTCCTGAAAAAAGACAAAAAAATCACAAAAAGTCCTCAAAAAACACCAAAAAACATCATAAAAGTCCTGAAAAAAGACAAAAAAATCATAAAATGTTCTGAAAAGAGACCAAAAACATCATAAAATATCCTGAAGAAAGACCTAAAAATCATAAAACGTCCTGAAGAAAAATAAAAAAACATTCAAATCAATGTCAAAATCCTAAAAATGGAGTCAAATTCAGTCATGTTAGTCAGTCCATGTCATTGTCGAACTACGTTGTCTCTGCGCATTTGCTACGTAGGCAAGGCCATCAGTCGATGAGTCCCCAAGACATTAGGTCAGTCCTTTTAGGTTGGTCCAAATAAAATCATGGCATTTGTCACAATCGTCACATCGGTCAAATAAGTTAGACGTAGTCAAACTCAGACACAAGACAGTCATTTGAAACATCAATGTCAAAATTGGTCAAAATCAGACAACACAGTCCAATCAATCGTACAGTCAACATCCATCAACTTGCCAAAACATATTAGTCAAAACAATGTCAATCTCGTCACTCTTTGGTCCTCTTCAAGATGTGTCCTTCTTGGAGTTAGACCTTGTCAAAATGTCCTTTGCTTTTTCAGGATGTGTCCTTCCTGACAATAGGCCCCGTCAAACTATCAACACCATCAAATTGGCAAAAATCTTAAATGGTCAAAACTGTCAAACTGACAAGAAATCAATTTTTGGCAAAGAAATATTGGCAAACAAAATTAAATGGCTGTTAATTTTTCTGGCCTGTCTTGTCTTATATTTTGACTATTTTGTCTATTTTTGTCTTATATTTTTACTGTCTTGTCTTTTTGGTCATGTTACTAGCTACCTCGAGGATGTCCCATGAAAGATTTAGAGGTGCAATGACGTCTCTTGACCTATTTTATTTTCTTTGACTGCTGTCTGTGGATTGTCTTGACAAAAAGACTAGGGCAACTTCGCCTTTAGTATGAGTTAGGGCATTCCTTGTCTGTGACTGTCTGTTTTTCAAATGGATGACCTTGCACACCTTGGTCTACATCATATCATGGTGTTTGTTGTCCATTTGCGTCATATTTACTGCCCAATGATGATTAAGAACAATAAATATTAAAGTCCTATGGCAATGTTTTGAAGGATTTGGTCTAGGAACTAACATGCATCTCCTTTTGTCTTCTCATCTATTACTGCACTATCATCATCCATATCTTTTGCACTAACATTTCTTTGTCTCTTCATATTCTAGTCTTCTCATTAATTTTGAGAGCACACCCATGTTCTTGGAACCTGTCTTTCCTTTCGAGGGGGCATACCGATACCCTCCTCATCATTCTTCCTCATCTTATTTTGCACTGGGGCATTTTTTGACTTATTTTCTTTGTCACAATGCGACAAGCGACATTATGACAAAGAGGGGCAAAATGTAGACACCTAAAAATGACCTAGGCCTACAAGCTTTATTTTTACCACTTTCGTCCTAGCATAATTAAGACATTTAATTATGTCCTCGGTCCACATCCGGCTATTGATTAAATAATTCATAATTATTTAATTAATTCATGTCATTTATTCTTCATGATTATTAAATAAATAAATTTTATTTATTTATTAAATACGTCATTAATTGTCTAAGTTTTCCTTTAATTAAATAATTTTTTTGATTTATTTAATTCCCCTTCGTCATTTATTTCTTCATGATTATTAAATAAATAAAATTTATTTATTTATTTAATATGTCACTAAGCGTCTTAATTAAATAAATTGATTAATTTATTTAATTAATTAGTCTTATCTGCTAAATTAAATAATTAAATTTAATTATTTAATTGCCAATTTCATATTCTTCTCATTTTAAATAAATTAAATTATTTAAAATGTCATGTCAATCTTAACTGTCAGTCGTTTTGATAAATAATTTGAAAAAGATTATTTATTATCTCATAAAATCCTTAATTTGAATTATCTTAATTCAAATTAGTAAAAAATCTTCAAAAAATCAAGCAATCAGGCAGATTCTTGATTTTCCAAATCTGATCTTCAATCTAAATCTTATCTCTTTGATTTTTTGAATCTGGCAAATCAGGCAATCTTATCTTCTTGATTTTTCGAAAATCTTTATTTTTCTAATTAATTTGTCTTATTTATTCTCCATCGTTGATCCGATTTTATTCTGACCATTCGATTAAGGATTTTGCCCTAACCCTAATTAGGGATTCTCAGTTTCAATCTGGATCGTTCATTTTAGATTCCTGTCATCAATTTATCTCGTTCGTCCATTTGAAATGGCATTTTCTATAAAATGCCATCTTCTTCTCACTTTTCGGAGACGCACATGCTGACGATTTGAATAGTTATTATAGGCATTTATTTTCACACTTAGTTTGTCATATGCAATTTCATCATTTATTATTATAGTCATTTGATCAATAGGCATTTGTTTTAGACATAGGCATTGGCAATAGGCATAGGCATCTAGATTTTGAGTAAATCCTTCAAAACTTGCTTTGGTCTTGTCATTTATCATAATTGCTCATACTCGAATCTGAGGGCATATTCATTTACTGCAAGCTAGGAGGTATAACGAAGGTGAAGCATGGAAGAGGAAGACTTATGGTAATACCATTCCTTTTGTTTTCATCATTTTCCTTTGTACTTCGTTATTTCAATGGATTTTAGTGTTATTGATCTAACAACCTAACAAACCTATTTTCCCTTGATTACAATTAATGTAGTTGTCTCCAAGGTTAATGTTTTCTGGTTATTTAAATTGATATAGCAAGTTTATGATCAATTTATCAGTGCACATTTCTTGTATTTGTGTGGTTAATTAACTAGTTCTTTTAAGGAAAGATTAAATCCTTTTAATTGATCATAGTAATCAGGGAAGTTCATCTAGATCATTAAGAAGAACTTGGTAGTCGTAGTCTTGCATGTTTATACAAGTTATAAACTAAAATATATGCCAATCAATTTGAATGTTTTCCAGAAATAAGTTACTCATTTAGATTTCATTTGACTCTGCATACCCAATAAGGCACTAGTCTCTGCATTTTCATCATTTAGTATCATTCATTTTTTACATCTGTTAACTGAACATATTAGGTTTTAGTTTCAATATTACAAATCAAGTTGTATCTGTCCACTCCTGTCTACCATTGTGGGAAAAACACTTCAAAATAAAGAAGCACAAGTCAAGTCTACCTCACTCATATAGGTACACCCACCTAGGTCTAGCAGCACCTGAAGAGTAGAAGGTCTAAACCATTTGACCTTGTCTGTTACCCAAAAATGTACCAAGATATTGGCAACCTCTTGTGGTATTCTTACCTATGTTTTTGAGAGCTAACATGTCCCACCATAGTTTGAAATTTGAAAATTTCTAGATTGTCCGGTATCATGGTGGCGACTAGAGCTTGTTCCAAGATTTCCTTGTGAGTGGGTGAAATCCTGAGAAGTTCTAATATGGATATTTGGGCGGGTATTTTCTGCAACTGATCAACTATGTTATATTGAGTTGTAGGGATAGTAGTAGTTGCTTTGGATGTGGAAGGGGTAGCTCCTTTCAATGTTACCTTGGCTTGTCCTCGTGTGATTGCATTGATATGCGAATTGTTTTGTCCTTCTCTGATTTTGATAACATTGATTTGATTGTCATTTTCAATGATGTTGATGATCATATTTATGGGCACAAGGTCATTGATTTGATGTGAGGTATTGTCGATATTGTGATGCTGATTTTCAATTGTAGCAATGTTTCTTTGGTTCCTAATTTTTATGTCCTTGTTTGAATCCTCAACCACCTCAACACAATGAATGGTAGAATCATAGACAGTTTATTTTTTTCCTTTGGTATTTGAAGAAGAAGATTCCCCTTTTTCATAGTTGGGTAGAGGGTTCTTGAACGCCCCATGATCATTGTTTGTTTGGAGTCCTTCTATAAATATCATCTTGTTGACAATTAATTCTTGTATCAAGTGTTTCAATTGCATGCAGTAATTGGTTTAATGTCCTTTGTTGCAATGAAATTCACATAAATGAGCATCATTCCACCATGGAGGCTTGACTTGTGGTTCCCAATTTCTTGTCTCTAGTAACGTTATGACTTTAGATTCAAGAAGTTCCTTTAATGTTGATTCTGATGATTGTCCCAAAGGGTTGAACCTCCTTCTATTTGAGGATGTCCGGTATGATGGTGTTCTAGATCCAACATTACCTTGATTTTTGCTTTGGTTGACATTTTGGTTATTGTTTTGGTTGTTGGGTGTGTTGTTATTCTGATTAGTTTTGGTGGTAGCAGCGGTTAAGTTGAATACAAATTTTGCATTTTGGTTGTCAACTACACCATAATTATTACCCACATTCTTGTTTCACTTCCAAAACTTGGGTTTGTCACTGCTATTGTAATTATTGGAGGAATTTGATGAGTTGTTTTCATTGTAAATTTTATGACTCCTCTCTTGATCAAAGCCTCGTCAATTTTTATTTTGTTTTCAAACAATTTTTTGAAGGTAGGTGGACATTGTAATTCCAATCTATAACTCATCTCATCATTGAGGTTGTCGATAAATATTTCTATCTTTTCTTTTTTCAAGTATGGGATTTGAATATCGTGCAAATAACCTTCTCCATTTTTGCAAAAATACAAGGAACGATTCACCCTTTTTCTATTTCAAGTTACAAAGGTCATTCATTGTGATGTCATGTTGAATGTTATAAGAATATTGGGTGATGAACTTGTTAACCAATTCTTCAAAAGTGTTGATTGGTGGTGTGAGTTTGGAGAACCATTCAATACATTGTCCACTTAGACTTCTTGGGAATAGCCTCATCAAGTATGTTTCTTCATATGAAAATTCAAGACTCATGGTTCTAATTTCCCTCACATGGTCTATTGGATTGGTTTTTCCATTGTATTTGTCATACTTTCAGAATTCACAATGTTTGGGAAAGGGAATCATGTGGATACTTTGATCAAACGGATATGGACAAATGTCTTGGATCAAGTATTGTTTTGAGGTTCCCCTTTGTATATCAAAAAATTGTTGTTGAAGGTTCTTCATTTGGTGAGTTAGAGCAACAACTTGTTCAATTTATTTTTCAGGCTATTTTGGAGGTGCTTTTAATTGATTAACATCAAAGTCACCAAGCAATTTGGCACCTTGTTTAGCCAACATTAGTAGGTATTTTTCCCCATTTCTTTCAAAAAAAATTTCTAAGCATTTGTGGAAATTAGGATCTTGTTCAACATGTTGAATGTCTTCCTTGGTTATTTCTTCACCTTCAGTATTGTTGATTCCATGGAAAGGATTCTCTTCAACCTCAGCCATGGTGTCTCACATTTCACTATTTTGGGTTTCGATGTTTTGAGTTTCAATGGTTAGAATTTCGATGCTTGGAGTTTCAATGTTTTTCTTTTCAATTTTTTTCCTTTCAATGTTTTGAGTTTCAAGTCCTTTTTCCTTGAGTTTTTGTTTTTGTAACCTTGTTTGAATGGGCATACAAGTGTTATAGTTTTCACTAAACTTTGATCTTGGTTTGGAAGAGTGTCAAGGATTACAACTAAGTCAAATAGAATGACAAATTATAATGATACTACGTTTGATTTAACTATATAGCTTTGTTTTGTGATGAAAGGATGATAAATCCTCATGATGAAACTAGGCTTAATAATCAAAGGTGTGAAAATTTTGATTATTTTGGAACTTTGAGATGTTAGATCTTGATTTAGGTTGAAGAATTCCACTTGTAGAGGTCAGTTTTAACAAGTTTAGACTCTATGGTACCTAAGGAATGATTCTAGATTGAAGAAGATATTGAATTTTGGTTCAAACTATGAAAGAGGGGATAAGTTTAACTCTTGGATTTTGCATTTAATTGATGCACTAAAATAGAGCCCATATGTGCTAAAATATTTGAAATATTTTCTAAAACAAAGGATGGATGTGCTAGAAAATTGCACAGATGCGCTATAATATTGCTTGAATGCGCTAGAACAGAGGGTCGATGTGCCAAAAAATTGCATAGATGCTCTGTAACAGAGGGTAAATGCATTGGAAAAATGCTCATATGAACTATAATAGCAGACAGATGCACTACAAGATTGCACAGATGCGCTATAACAACAATCAGGTGCACTAAAATGGAAATATGTCAGTTTCTTGCAAGTTTGTTTGATTTTCTAATTTTCCAGTCAAAGAATTGGTTGTTTCAAAGGATCTTTTCTGAATCAAGGTTTTCACTTTCAATGTATGATGTTTTGTTTGAAATTTTTTTAAAAACACATTGGTAAAACACATCAAACATGTACAACTTATGGCTGTGTAGGACAATATTTACCGGATTCCCACTTGGATTTTACTCCAGCTGCACCTAATTTTAGTTGATGATTAGATGCTTGACCCCACTGATTCCCCTCCATGGAACTCACTTCTATGGGGCAGCCAAGCATCAATACCCATGAATCTCCCATGGCATATTTCTCATTTCTACTAAAAGCCGCAAAAATGTGGGACGACTTCAAAGGTTAGACCTTCTACACCAGTAAATAGAATAAGGATTTTGGCCTTGCTACAACAAAGGGTTCTCGTATAGGAATTCCATTCATGGGGGATCATCCATATGGAAAGAGACCATTGTTTCCTTTCTTGTTGGAACAATCCTTGTGATCCTTGAACTTTCCCCAAGTACCCACATTTATATCTTGGTTGGAAGTTGCTTGGCTTTAGCGTGTTACCGGTTGGGTCATTCCCTTGGGTGATTATTTTTTCCCACAAGGTAGACCCTCTAAGGATAAAACAATAAAAGTGAATGGGTATGGCTTTTTGGTCACCCAGTTAAGGGGAGAGCATATGCCTACCATTCATCAAACATGAAAGACATGGTGTTCTTTATCCTTCTTAATTAAGCTAGATTCCTATCTTAACCAAAAGAAAGCATTAAATAACTCCAACCCCTACATAAATCATCAGTGGTTTGATAAGATTGTCTTTGACTAGCGTATAAAAGTACCTGCAAGCATAAAACACCAATCAGTTCTCAAATTTTTTTAGATTTTGTAAATTTAACTAGATGCATTAAAATAGTCATCCAATGTGCTAAAATATTATTTCAATGCGCCAAAATAGATACTCTATGTGCTAAAGTAACTCATATATGCGCTAAAAGAACTTATGAAAGTGCTAAAAGAAATGATGAATGCGCTAAAAGAAGTGATGAATGTGCTAAAAGACTCCCTGTATGCACTAAAATGATTAATGTATGCACTGAAATATTTTTTGCATGCATCGAAACAGACCCCAGATGCGCTGAAAGAGTTATCGTATGCGCTAAAACAAAAGTTGTATGGGCTGAAAGATTAATCGTATGTGCTAAAAGAAACCACAATTGTGCTAAAACATCACATCCAACATGTTAAAATGAAATTTTCCAAAAAAATGTTAGAAATGGGGTCTGGCCCCATGGTGGGCACCAATTTATGTGTATGCGAAATGTGGGAATTGTTAGTAAATCAACACAAACATCAATGAGACATATTATAGTGAGGATTTGAATCAAATAAACTACTCTAAATTGCAGCAAACAAATCTTTTAAAAAATTCATTGTCCTCTATTCTCGAGGATTTATTAAACCATATTGGCTCTTAGATTTTATATATGCACTATGGTTGTTAAAATGACAACTTGAGAAATGAGGTGTTATTCAACATGTAAGCCAATTAATTTCCTACTTGAAACTAATGTGATGAAAACTATGATGCTATGATAATGGATATTATGATGAATGGATAATGATGTTAGATTATACAATGTAAATGCTATGATATGAAGCTAAGATGATTCTACATATGTTCAAATACTAACTATGAATATGCTAATCTAAAATGCAACTATAAAACAAAGCATGGTATAAAATGCAACTATAAAGCAAAATGTGATTCTAAAATGTAACTATGAAACAAAGCATGATATGAAATGAAATTATAAGACTCCAAACACTCCAATGATCTAAAGATAATTCCTGCATGATAAATCTACTCAAATGTGGGATGAAAAATACTATGGAAAAGGGTTGTATTTATAGGCTTTTCGAAGCATCTTGTGATGTGGCAGTAATCGACGGTCCAGATTCAAACAAGAGGGATGAACAGTGGAGATGAAGAGAATCAAGAAAGTGTTCCCTTGACCAAAGACAACATGCCAAATGGATGGAGGAATAGTGTGTGAGAAAAATACCATGTGTTTGAAATTTTGTTGAAGATAATTCTAATTAAAAATTAGAATTATTTAATTTCATGTGACCTTGGTGAGGTGGCATGAAAAGTTGTAGACATGTGCTTGAATTCCTAATTTGGATTAGTGAAACTTAACTAAATAAAACAAGCTTATGGGTATGTGCAGGATCATCATGGAAAAAATAGGCCCTTAAGTGGCAAAAAATTTAGAAAAATCAGAGTTAGGCAACTTGATGTAAAAATTTGAATAAGTTATCTATACTATTTCAAAAATATGTAAGAATAGAATCTGTAGCAAATTGAATGTAGTTTCTAAACTACTAGGTTTATTTTTAAAATCTATTTGGTGAAAATTTGAAATTTCAATGTAGGAGTACTTAAATTTCAGGGAAAAAATAAGAAGTAGGTGTCTGTCTGACCACCCTAACCACAATAAAATGATAATATTTTTAATAAGATTTTAGATATAAGTAGATGACTCATGTCCCAATGTGATCAATTTTTTTCCAAGTAAATAATTAATTATGAATTTTTTATTACAACTTTTAAAAATATAAAAACTCATATGTCGACCACCTTAACTTGGTTAAAACTTCATGAAATTCATTTTTTTAATCCTATAGTATAAAGCATAGAATGTGACACATGTTTTGATTCAAAAATGTGATACTATTTAAAGCTATATATGTTTTCAATCAGCCTATCAATCGACTTTAGTCGTAATTCAAATCGAAATGAATAATAATTATTTATTAAATTCAAAGTAAAGCATAACTTATATTGGTGGAAAGTTGGGAATCTCCTTTAAAACCCTTTTCATTTCATCAATTTTGGGTAAAAAAAAGGTCGCCAGCCATATACCCTATACATACCCATCATATCGCCATTTTTTGGCCCATCATGATCCTGGATATACCCTTATGAAATTTGTTTATTTAATTAAATTAGAGGAATATGATTTTAGATTTGGAGAATTAGAAAATATGAACTATATAAATAAATTGAGAATTTATTTATACGTAGATGAAATATTAATTAAATAACTAGTATTTAATTAATTAAATGTCTTGACCAATTTTAGGTGTATACAATTTCTACATAAAATTTTGCAAAGAACTCAAATATAACTTGATCCTATCTCCCACATTCTAAGAGTTCATACTCAATTATATCTATGGGCATAGAAATGAACTTTTTAAATCTATGACATAGAAATGACCCTTAAGATTTTAAATTTAAATTTAATCTTGGTCACAAGTCAATCCCTTCCCAACTAGTTGTTACTTGCTAAATAGAGTTAAAATATGTTAATTTATGTTCTATGGTATCATATAAAGGAATAAAAAATAATCTATACTTAGGACATGTATAAAATATAAAGAATATTTTTCACAATTGTAAATCATAATCAAAGCATATCATTAGCATGAAATCTATATACACATATCCTAATTTCTTTTTATTTTTTGATCTTTTTTAAACCATTGGTTTAGATCAAGGGGCTTGAGATAAGGAGAAGATCCCAACTTATCAAGCTTCCAAATATGTCTATCACTACAATTTTATTTACATATATGAACTCTAGATAGTGAGACAAATGTTTTTTTGTAGGGGCATAAGGGCTACATTTAATAAGGTTGAATATATGCAAAATATGGTCAATTTTGTGTAGCAAGTTTTAGTCAATGCATGTAGAGATCATTTCATAGGCATAAAAATTATTAATTTATCATTCTCATGCTAATTGTCTTCCATATTTTTTATTTTTGACATAAAGGTGAATCATAGAGTAACATGTGCCATCATTTTTTAACATTGAGCCAAAAGCTAAGTAGATTTGTTTATTTTTGTGCATATTTAGTTTCAAATTTACTATTATAGTTTCAACTCAATAATCTAGAGTTATTTATCTATTTACTATTTTAAAAATAATTTATGCTACATTATCTATGAAGCTATGATTTACTCCCTTATATAAAATGGTGAAACTAACATTTAAAATCCTCAAGGACTTTTTCTAGGGTTTTGACCTTTATATTTTTAATTTTTAGGTCTACTGTTTTTAATTGTCATACTTTTATTTTTATTTTTTTAGATTTAAGATCCATCCTCACAAGCTTTATTTTTATATCTTAATTATGGATTTGGAATTCATTATTTGATACCTAACCGATCATTTTTCATGGAGTCTCATTGACCTTTATATTTTTCCTCTTTCTATGCATGCCCCATTCATTTGGATGTGTTTCTATGCCTTTTTTAACTTTATCCTTCCATCCTTGTTAGTTTCACATATTTATATCCTAGATGGATGTGGATGTATATTCTATGTAGGTGGTGTTCCATCATAAATTTCAACTTTTGCCCCTTTATGATGGTTATTATTTTTCCTTCTCTTTTGGATAGAATTCACTTGTTTATGAGTTTCATCTTGATCATTCTCTTACTATGATTAGTGATATTGATAAGAACCGTGATGTTTTATCTTTGAGCATTTTTCTATCATTGCATGGTGATGAGACATATGATGATTATTTATATGATATAGATTACTTATTGTCTCCTTCACATGTTTTGTTGCATTATGATTATACTTATTGTGTGATGGATTATGAAGATATTTATAAATTTCCTAGAGAGACACCTAGGGATGATATTTAACTATTTTTGATTTTTTTACCCTTGTGATGCTATTTTCAAAAAATTATGATAGCATTATTTATATATCCTTAGGTTTATCTTATGATGACTATTCTCTTGAATAAATAATTTGAAATAGAAAATTTCATTAAATGAATCAATATTTATTGCTATCACCAAACTAATAACAATATATTGCTAGTTGGCTCAAGGGGGTTGTTGGGAATAAATATGAAAATGTAAAAAAAATGCCGAAGTCCTAGCCCCCTTATGCATTTAGCCTTATTGTGCACATTATATATAACTAATTTAAGAAATATTCAAATGGGTCTTCCCTTGGTCAAATTTTCTAAATATTGTTCCTCATCATCCCCCATGTCTTATTAGATGTTGGAATCTGCAAAAAAAATTGTCCAGGGAAATTTATAACCATTTTCTATAGTTTTGGTGGAGTTGTACACTTTTGATTGAATTCTAGACTTATTTCAGTTATCTAGCATCCTATTCTAACCACTATTTCTTCATGGAATTTTTTCTAAGTTTATAGGACCCATTCATTCCTTCAATTTCCTTTATTTCATCCATTTGTGGGTTTTCCATGGATTTCCAAACTTCAAATTCATTGTCTCAATCTCCCAACATATGGTCCTCTTCTACAACACATCATTATCCCATTCTCAAATTTTGGTCAAGTCTCATATGATTTAAGGAATTTTGGGGTTCATCTAGACTTCTTCCCATTCTCTTCTTCCTCCTAACCTCTATTCCTTCTCTACTCTTGATTCTCACAACCTTTGATCCCTTTCCTATTTTCCTTTTGTGGACTTGTAGGTTTCTAATTGAATTATTTTATTTTCCCTCTACATATTGACATCCAAAACTCTTATTCCTTGATTATTTCTTGCATTATATCCAATTCCATTTTTGTGGAATCTTGTTGCACTTTTGGACCTCCAAACTTTAATTCTACCTCCTCTTCCCCTTTCTAGTTTCACATGTTTTTCTTGCATCCTTTCCAATCCCTTGTGCAAAGCTTCAATATAATTCTTCCATCTCCCCTTGACCTCATGATATCCTAATATTATAACCTTTGGTCCATTTCCACCATCTACCTCTTTCTCTTTTCCTTTTTTTTGTAGACTATTGGTTTCATTCAAACTTATTCCATTTTATTTTACACATTTATACCTTCCATCCTTTTATATTTTCCTACATTCCCACCAATACTTTTCCTACATAATTTTAGTGGACTTCCATACCACCATTTCAATGTTCTACCTTGACTTCCACTTCTAACTTCTAATTCCACAATGAGAACCCATATTTCTCCCAAAGTGATTCCTTTTATAAATTCATTCTAATATGGATATTTGATGGGCTTCTAATATTCAATTGTAATTTCCTATATTGACCTCTTCTCCCAAAGGGAACTCCGTACCCCATGTTCTAACCTCATCCCACATCATTTTTTTGCATTCCCTCTTGTTTAGCTCCACCATTCCCTAGAGTTTTCCAAGATGTAATTAATGGCCTAGTTTGACCCCTACAACTATCCAACTAAGTTTTTCCCATCTAAACAACCATTACTTATCCTTAGGTAACATATCTACATGAAATTTTAATGTTTAATGATGAATAGGTCTAATTTTCCATGAATTTAGTAGTTGATTTATGGTATTCCCATTCTATAGATCCATGGTATTTTTCTTCTCTTGCATGCCACATTTATGACCTATTCTTCGTCAAGTTTCTATAAGAAACCAAGCAACCAAGAAATATGCTATATATAAAATTTTGTTCTGTAAAGAAAGGGTAAATAATTTATACCTTCCACATGAATTCAAGTACCAAGGGTCATCTAGGGTTCCAACTCCTATAATACCTAGAGAGAAACACATTTTATAAATCACAAGGAGGTTGATATATTATAAATGATGTTAATTATTGAATTCCTCCATCATATTTATATATCTTTAGGGGAACTTCTATGTGACAAGTTGTGACAATATTCTAGCATAGAGTTTCCTCTTGCCACATTTTCTAGTATGATTATAATAGAGATTTGATGAAAACCACAAAATTCTAAGTCATTGCAAGCTTCATAATGGTCTATTTTTTTTATTTCATATGGATTTTTATAGTTTGGAGAGGAAGTACGAAGAATGTTTAGTTATTTGACATCATATCTTTGGTTTATATGTATATATAGCTCATATTGTAATGTGATTTCAAAGTGTTATTTCTCTTAGTAAACTTTAATTTTTTAACCCACTAGATTAGACACTAGTCTTGAAAGTTTATTATTGATCATCCTCTCAAAATGATAAACATCTTTCATTAGTAGTTTATGAGTAGGTTAGTTGTTTGTATGCTTGTCATGAGTTAGTGATTCATCCAATGAAGCATATATAATGATTCATAAGAGTTATTATAAAAAGGAATCATGTTTTCATACCTTCATCTTAAATTTGTGTAATGATGTTTTTTATTGAGTCTTAAAAGAGGTTTAATATTCAATAAGGTAGTCTTTAATTAAGTGAGAACCTTTGGGGCCAAGCATATATTAGATACTACTAAACCAATTTTAGTTTGTTTGTCCTTAGTTGTGATTAATCTTATTAAGAATACATCTAGGAACACCCTCTTAGGTATTTTTGAGCTTGCAATGAAGGATATGATATCCACTCTCAATAATTAGCCTTCAATCACTCGCATTATGTTGTTCAGATAATTAATCCACCTTTAGGATAAAATTTCTTTATTCTTGAAATAGATTGATTCCTCAAGGAGTTTGAGAAGGAATTTTATGAACTAACAAGGACTACCTTATATAAATATTTAATGCAAAATTATGTTCAAGATAAGTCTCTCTTTCCTAAGCACCATAATATATATTGCTCAAGTAAAGACAACTAATAGTTCCCAAGTCTAGCTTCAATGAGAAAATATTGGGACTTTAAGGGGCCCATTCTAAAGAGGAAAAATCAAGAGAAATAAATATATTAATGAGACTATAGGGCTACCAATCAACTTCAGATGGTAGGATTGATGGACTCCAGCTAGAAAGGTTTCTAGAGGGGCACAATTGGTTCTATAACTATTCATGTTTCTACATAGATGGATCCAAATCATTACTATAATGAATTAGTTGAGAAATTTAATGTTGTTCTTTATCAACCATCTTTCCAATAATAGAATGAGCCTCGCCCAAAGACCAACAATATAAGATGATTCATTCTTCTCTCTCTGTCATCTTCTTCTTTTTATTCCCACATTAAAGAACTATCTATGTAATAAAACTAACACTTGGCTAGTCACCTTACTATCTAGCTGAGGGAAAGAAGGAGTTATCAAAGTATTGGAAGAAGTTTCATCTTGGAAATGAAACTATGGTATATTTATACATAACATGCCCACATACTATACTATATCTCCCAAAAGGTGGTGGCTTGGTTAAGGCTTAGAGATAAGGTCACCCTTATGAAGCCAACTAGTTGGACTCCCTATCTCAAATTACATGTGGGATAATTAATTTTATTATAATTAGCTCAAGGTATGACTTAGAAAGAACATGCACCTGATCCTTTATTTAATAATATCTAATACAAAACAAATAGTTAGGACATAAGTTCCCTAAGATGCCCCCTCTTGAAATATTTTTCCTAAAAGATGATTATGGATAAAATATTGCTAGATTTGGTAGAGTGGCTCTACAATTACATATTTTGGCTACAAATATTTTCATTGTACTAACAAAATTATGATATTTTAGTGATAAATTTATAAGATGATAAATCCTTTTATATAAATCCTTGACAAAGTTGTCTAAATGTTAATGCATTAGCTAAGAAAATTCAATCATGATACATGAAAAATAAGAAGGATATTGGAATATTATAGAAGGTACAACTTGTATGCAACCAATCCAATTCCTTATAAAAGTGCACTTTTGATCTATCTTCAATCCTTCTTCACTTTCAAATCTACAAACACAAAGAGAGGGAAAATTTATTTGTTTTTGGTGAATGGGGGTTTGCCTTGGTCAAACCATATTTTGTTAATTAAACCTTGAAATGAAATGAAACATGAATGGAAGGAATGATGGATGAACAATGCTATGTTGCAACTCACCAAAATTTTGAATGGAGATCCTTAGAGGGATGAAGTCTAACACATCTCTCCAAGGTCTTGATCTTGCATGAATGGCTTGATTGGATGCTTAATTTGATAGATTGAATTTTGACTTGAATGTTTGAAACCTATATCGTAATGTTAGCTCCAAAAACATGCATGGAAATACATAAACTTTGACATCATGATAGGATCTTGAATGATGTTTTAGATGACTGAGAAATCTGCTCTTGACAATAATATTTACTCATATGCAAGTTTCCCTCTTTCTAGATGTTTTGAATTGATAAAATAACTATGTATTTATAGATGATTTACTAATTTCTCAACAATTAAAATTCAAAAGACGACAATTGCAACTTGAATTGGGATAATGAAAATACCACCAAAAACATATTAAAAATTAGGGTCCTAAACTTAAGGTGGACCCATTCACCCTTGGGTGAATGGGTCCTAGGCCTCAAACCTAAGACACACCAATTTCAAGGAAATTTGATTAATGCTTGTAATTGTTTAATACAAGTTTCCCTTTCGGAAAACGAGATTAATTAGGCTTTTAAATACATAATTGGGACAATTAGAGGATTAATTATGTTCAATTAAATTAAGGGACCCAAACATAATGTGAAAATGTAAAGGAGTACATTTTCCTACACTACATTTAGCCCCCACTTCAATGAGAGGATGAGCCTTATGCTCAAACTCACACTAAAGTAGACAAATATATGTCAAGATGGGTCCAAGTGCACAAATATCGATGGGATAGGACGAAAAAGATTGAGGAGGTAGCCAAGACCCCATGGTATAAGATCCCATGGAAAGCCAACATAAGTACAAAGGGACACACATGAATGTATGATATGAAGCAGCTGGACAAGATACACAAACATACAATGTCAAAATTAATGCGAGGAAAGAAAGATGGACTAGCAAGTTGTATTATGCCACATCCATCAAATACACTCATAAGGATATAAAATCACTTATGAAACACATGGATCCACAAACAAGCTAGTTGTTTTATGCTCATTGGCCATGAAAAATATGCTCACAAGGGCTAGTGTAGTCTGATATACACTAGGTGAACCCCCAAGACAAGTGGTAATGAGAAATTTATACCATGTCTACAGGCTCCCATATGTCAACTATACCAAAAATTATACTCCCTTATAAATTTGATAAGGTGCCACAACATGATCAATATGCTTTGCTAATGTTACACTAAATTCAACTTCCATGAACAAAGTGAAGCAAAAAAATCTCCTCAGGTGGTGAAAACAAAATTCACCTTAGGGGGTGCAAATAATGTGATCACACTTCCTAGGAGATGTATGTTATCATCACTAAGAAGGGACATGCAAACAATAAACGGGGGACAATATGCCCCCACTTAAAATTTCAACGTACTTTCTATGTTTGTATTTTAAGTAGAAAGAGAAGAAGATTGGATCCTTTGAAAGAATTCACACCTGCAAAAAATATTTATCCTTGCCCCTAAATGATAGAGACAAAGACAACCACAAAGAACTATCATGCTTCTTCCAAGAGAAATATGGTTGCACCTAATATTGTACCATCATGAATGGCAATGAGCAAGACATGTAAAGCTACTAATTCCACATAGTGATGAGCAACATGATAGGATGAAAATCATTATGAATTAGAGGAAGTAGGTGCATCAACACAAGGAAGAGCACCAAAATCCTTAATATTTTGAATTTTATTACTCAAATCCTTACATTCATTAGTAGAGAGGCCATGTATCTGATGATATGAACAAAATGAACTCTTGTAGAATTTATTTTGTGTTCTTGGAGGAAGAGTAATCAAGTGGGATTTGAGAAGCCTTGTCAGGTAGCCTCTCGATCAATACTAGGGGACATTCCTTTCTTAACACAAGATGTCATACACATAGTATATGATAAAGTATTAGATGAGGATGAAGATAAAGTTTGGAAACCTAGACCCTGCTTAGAAAATTACGATATAGAATTCACTTGATTTCTATCATTTTCTTCCATGTTTTCATTGTATCCATGTTTAGAGAGGCTTTTGTATCCAAGACCATGACATGCTTCCACCTCAGATGAAGAGATTTTATGCTTCTGAGAAGGATTGGATTCTCCATGAGCACACAAATCATTTTTAAATTTTGTAAAGTTGTGTATCTTCCTCTCATGAGAGATGGGAGTTGGAGATCCCCCATCACCATCATGGGGTGATGTTGTTTATGTAGAACCAAGTTGAGCAAATAAAACACAAGTCTTTACATGTAGATTGTGAGATTTTGTACTCTCACATAAATGAGGGTGTAAAATCTAATGAACCCCAATCATCCCTAAAACTGTGTTTGAAGATAAATTGTTTGTATATGACTCTTTGGACTTTGAGGATGAGATTTTGGACTCTTCTTTGAAACAAGGTGTAAAATATAACAACCCCCAATTATCATCTAAGAGTTTTTTTGAGGATTACCATCAACTTGTATAGGTTCTACTTTGGAAGTTGGAATCAAAGTATTAATAGCTCGTTGGAAGTGTCATGATCATGTTGAACTTGTGAATTATAGCTTTGTTCATCTACTTCAACTATGTATATTTTTTTGTTATATTCAAACTTCATCTCATGGTGAAGAGTAGATGAGACTCCTTTAATGGCATGAATCCATTGTCTCCCTAGGAGAAGGTTGTATGAAAGAGGTCTTGGCATGATATGGATAGGTGTAGGAAAAACTATAGGTCTAACCTCAATGGGTAATGTCATCATTCATAATGGTTGCCTATTAACATTGTCAAAGCCATGAATATTAACATCATTAAGTTGAATAAGTTTCTTGTCCATACCAATTTTATCTAGGAAATCAATGCTACAAACATTAAGACCTGATCCATTGTCTATGAGGGTGCACCTAACTATAGTTTCATTAATGATCACCTTTATCATTAAGGCCTCATTTTTATTTTGGATCTCAAGCGAGGGTAATTCAAGTTGAGGGAATGAGATATCCAACTGTCACTTGCATACAATCAAATAAGGTTGCTACATCATTCAATTTAATAGAAGATTGGATGTCATTTTTCTACAAAACTTCTTGGAGGATCCTATTGTATGTTGGTGATGTTTGAATCAAATCCCAAAGGGATATGTATATTAGAGTACAATGAAATTTTTCAACAAGATCATACTCTCTACGACTGCATTGAGGAATGTTATATGTGTGATCAATTGTGTGATAAGTTGGTTGCTACAACACATGTTTACTATGGAGTTTCCTCAAAAAGTTTAGGATAACACCTAGAGTTAATGGAGGTCTAATAATAGGAGGTGACTTAGGAGGCTCACTAATTAAAGGAGATCCAATTTGTGCATTCATAACCTCAACTGAGTTACCCAGATGACCTTCTAGTGAAGGGGGATCTAATGTGAACTTAACATCTTCATCTATGCCATCCATCTTATCATTTTTTCAGAGAAATTTAGCATTGAAAGAGGGACAAACAAGATTCTCATGATGCTCAATAATTGGGTCTTCTAACACCAAGATACCTTCATCACAAGTAGGAGAGGTATCAGGAGAAGAGCAACTAGGATTGCCATTATTGTCTATGATAAACCCCTTCTTGCACCAAAGCTTTAGTGGATGATCTAGGTGAGATGAAGTCTCAAATAGCTTCATATAACATGTCAAATTCATCACAACTAAAGGGATTGAAGGATATGCTTTCTCCAACCATTTAGTGTATGGTTTTTATTTTGATATTTTTAGGGTAGTTTTTGGTTTGCAATGATTGTAAAATTCAAATTAATCTATCTAAACTATGAAATGATGCTGAAAATAAAGCAAATGTATATCGATCTAAAACTATACACAACTGAAACATGCAACAAAAACCCCAATTTTCAATGCCTAAACTAAACGGATGATTAGACCTAATGCATGAAATAAAAATTCCTAAAAATTGACAGACTGAAACAATGGCTTACTAGCAGATCTAAGAAGTGCAAAGGACCACAAAAATGCACAAAAAAGATGGTTTTGATAGGCCCTCAAGGACTCATTCTCCCAAGGGCGAATAGGTCCTTGTATAGGGTTTTAAAAATTAAAAAATTCAAATTATGAGTTATTGCTTGTTTTCTCTATTCTAGTTTGCAAACTGTGGTTTCTGTGATGATTTTTTTTAGATTTTGGTGTGTAAATGCAAGTGAAATAAAGGGAAAAAAAGTGAACAAAAATGACACTTTTTGAATGTAATTTTGACTAATTTTTTCTAATGTACCCAATAGAAAGTACACTAATATGAAAATTACTATGCAAAATCAATGTAATATGCATGCAATTTTTTTTATTTTTCAAATTTTAAATAATGCAAAATACAAATTTAAAGCCCTATATGAGATGCAGACTAATGCAATTTTGAAAACCCTAGATGAATGAAATTATGTAGCAACCTCATTTGATTGTATGAATGGCTTGATTGGATGCTTGATTTGATAACTTGAATCTTGACTTGAATTTTTGAAACCTATATCACAATTTTAGCTCCAAAAACATGCATGAACATACATAAAATTTGACATCATGATAGGATCTTAAATGTTGTTGTAGATGATTGAGAAATTTTCTCTTCAATGCTCTTGAAAATAATATTTTCTCATATGAAAGTCGCCCTCTTGCTAGATGTTTTGAATTGATAAAATAACTATGTATTTATGGATGATTTTCTAATTTCTTGAAATTTAAAATTCAAAATCTGACAATTGCAACTTGAATTGGGATCATAAAAATACCGCCAAAAACATATTAAAATTTGTGTTCCTAAACTTAAGGGGGACCCATTCGCCCTTGGGAGAATGGATCGTAGGCCCCAAACCTAGGACACACCAATTTCAAGGCAATTTAATTAATGCTTGCAATTGTTTAATACAAGTTTCCCTTTTGAAAAAATGGATTAATTAGGATTTTAAATGCATAATTGGGCCAATTAGAGTCTTTATTAAGCCAAATTGAATTAAGGGACCCAATCATAGTGTGAAAATGTAAAATAATACATTTTTCTACACTACAGGTAGTGACACCATACCCTAAATTAGGATCCTTTCATCATTACAATGTTTGGAGAATGAGTTCTACATCCCCCATCTCATTATACTTTTCTTCCCTCACATAATGAGGCATGCTCTTGTTTTGTTGCATGTGCAAGGTTGTTGAGTGCACAAAATACACTACCATGTGTAGTGTGTCAATATATATATATGTTCAAGTGTCAAATACGGGCATGATAAATATATCCCAAGATGAAATGTGCTAAAATTTGCATGGCTCATATAGAATCTAGTAAATTTATGTGGTATAAATGCATAAATAAAGACATGTGTAAAGCTCAACATCTAATGTGAAATTCCAAAAATTGAATCCAACATGTGAACTATTGAAATGGGTAGTATTGGATAGTAAAACAATGACAACATAAAAGCCTACATTGAAATATTTAAAATGCCTTTATAGATAGCAAAATATAGTATTTTACGAATTCCAATTGGTTTGATTATGTATTGAGTTCCATTTTGAATGCTACAATACCTCTATAGGCCCTCCACCCCCCTTGTATATAATAGGGAGGGATCACCCTCAACGTTCAACTATCTAGATAGAATAGATAGGGCCCATGGGTGGCTAGACAAAGGAACCAACTACAAGCACACATAACAATAGCAACAACCCTCCCAGTAGGGAATTCTTGATTATAGTTTGTCATAGTAGAGCACATTTTTTTCTTGTAGAAAATGATTTAAATTTGTGTAAATGACTTATAGTCTAGTATCTAGAATAAAGCTAGAAACTTGTTATGTACCTTGAAAGGCTTTAAGCATGTGTTTGATATTTTATGTTTGATCTTGATTCCATTTTTATATTGATAATGTTTTGTATTATCATCTCAATATTTAATGTGTGTTTGGTGACACTTATATGATTATCATTATATTCTAAAACTAATTAAATAATTTAGTTTTAGTGGTTTTGTTTATATATAATGGTCATAATTTAATATTATGGTTTTAATGTTCTAAAATTATGTTGAACTAAAATGGGTTATATTAAGTTTTTATTTTTATATAATTTACATGAATTATAAGATTATGATGAGCTAAAATGGGTTATATTAAGTTTTTTATTTTTAAATGACATGTTTTCAATATGTGTACATATGCTAGATTTGATTCTATTTTTCGTAGTGGTTATATTATGTAGCTTCAATTATATGCATTATGTAGGTATGACTGATGTTTTAAGTGATTGTAAAAATATAGGATTTGATCTATGGAGAACTAATATAGAGATGGTCGTATGTGTTTAATTATTCTACCATATTTGGTTTAGAGTAATGAGGCATGACTATGTGTTTGACTAGGGTGTTAGTCATCCAAATCCTTCACAATTCTAGATTTCCCAACTATACTTAAACCCTCCTTGTTTTAAATTGAGTTTGGAAATATAGGATTTGACCAATAAAACATTAGACATGTAACTTTGTGTTAGACTAGGGTGTCAGTCATCCAAATCACTCACAATTATAGATTCCCCATCTATACATAAACTCTCAATATTCTAAATGAGAGTGAAAATATAATATTTGACCAATAGAAAATTAATTCAAAGATGGTTGAATTAATATGTGTATGTGTTCAATTATTCTACCATACTTTTTTTTAGAGTGATGAAATATGATTATGTATTAGACCTAGCCATCCAAATCACTCACAATTCTAAATTCCCCAACTACACATAAACATGTGAATGTTTTTTTTTTCTTTAATTTTGTAATTTTGTAATTGTGAAGTCCAATTCCCTGATTATTTTAGTTGCACTTATTTGAAAAAGAAATTAAATGTTAAAAATAATGTATTTTATCTCCTTTTAAATATATAAAACTCTTCCAACTAAAACATAAGCAAAACAACACCCATGAAGATAAATCCAATTCAGATGTTATCCATCCACAATTATATTAGTCTAGTTTAGATATAATTGATACTATGTGAATAAATGCATAGTTGTTGAGATACCTATCTAGGAAAGAGAATTTAAGGACTATTCTTGTATGACAAATTTTTTCATATGTCAAATCAGTACTATATTATGCAGAATGGACTCTTTTATGTGATATATTTGCTTCTAATTAACTGTAGCTGAAAATACACTAGCAGCAACAATTTGCTAAATATATATATATATATATATATATATATATATATATATTAGAATTATAGAGATTGTTGCTACATATATACTTGAAAATATAGAGAAGATAGTAGAGATATGGTGTCAAAGTCAAATATAATGGGAGAAGATTTATTATTATTTATAGGTATGCATTAAAATAAGAATATCAAATAGATTTTTTAAAATTAAATCAAATATTGATCAAAATTTATAACAAATGGTGGATAAACTCTGAGAGTTTTCCAAAGTAATGGTTCAACTAGGTCATTGTCAATAGATATAGCATCAAAAGAAATGACAGCTAGTGTCTAGTTCAACTGCTACTGCTAGTTATTAGGTATATATAAGCTGTAAAGATTACAATGAGAAAATAATGCTGTTCGAAAGGAGGACTATGAAAGGAATGAAAAAAACAGCACTAGAGACACGAAGAGTACAACTCACAAGATATCTGATTAGCCATCTCAACAAGTTAAAGAATAACAAAGAAGGCTAAAGCAACCAACATTACAATATATTAGGAAGGGGAATTCAATTGTATCAAACAACTTCAATACTTTTTCAGGTACCCATTTTGAATAGACATCATCAAGCAAAAATCATGAAAAATAAGCATAGTATTTACATCGGTGCTCTTAAGGAATCATGAAATGTCAATTACACTATTGATATAAGTTTATGATAAAACATATGTACTATGTAGAGAACACTACAAGGCATCACACTTGTTAAACTTTATGGTTGATACACTATTTGATGTCACATGTTAGTTGAGTGACATTTTCCACATTCTCTAAAAAAATTGTTTGTTTAATATGGTATTTTCTTTTCGAAGCTTGACGCTTCATTAAAATAGTAATAATAATTAAAAATTTAGACCTATTATGTTTTAAGTTAGTCTAATCTAACTAGTAAAAGTTGATTCCTTCATTATATATAGGTAAATCCAATATTTATCTAAGAAAGGGCTAGCATACAAATATCATACTTTATCACACTAGCAATTGGCACTACATTTGAATAAAGCCTCTACAATCTCATTCAAGTGATGGTAGCAATAAGGCCTCAAAACATTTGTCCCATCACAGTGTAAATGGGCTTTTTCCTATTTCCTATACAAAATGATAGTTTCAATGATTATGTGCTATCTATTTATAGATGAAGACATGTTTTTAATTGCAAATTGGTATTAGTTTGTATTGGTACCTGTGTTGTAAAGTATAAGCTATTATTTACACTCGTAAGTTAATATTTTTTGCTTATGAAATTGGTATTTGTTTGCATTGAAATTTTTGTTGGGAGATATAAGCTAATGTTTTTTAATCTATTTATAATAATTTTTAAGCTATTTTTTTGTTTTATTTTTAAAAACTTATTGGCTCATGCTTTTGGATTGGACAATTATTTTTAATTTTGTATTAGTTTATATGGGCACAAAAAATATGCAAATGGTGTGCCCTCTACGCAACATGGCATTGGTAAAGCAGTTCACGTTCTTTGCCTATGCTTTAACATTTTGCATACATGCATGCATCCAAAATTCCAAGTGCTAGAGGCATGTTGTAGCATGGTGTGATGTAGGCAAGCACTAATAATGAGATTGTTGTTTGGATTTTTCTATTGGGAGGGCATTCAACAGTAGTTGTTCTTCCTATTTTTTGGCATCAAAGGTGAGGTTTATGTTTGATTTTGTTTAGGTTTTTTAAATGAAATTAGTTGCTTGCTTTTATTTATGATTAAAAAACTACCTTTGGTATCCCTTCATTGAAATCTTGAGTCTCATAGCATATGGTCATTGTTTCAAAAAAAGAGCAAAGGGTTTGGGTTGGGGCATGTGAAATCCTACCATTGTTGTCAACCCAAGCTTCTTTTACAGATCTCGAGCTTGGTCCATTCTAGGCTTTTCTACCTAAACTTTTCTCTAACCTCATGTAGGTTTCTAGTGCTTGGGACCCACTGATCTAACAAACAAGGCTCAAGTAGGTGCCCCTCCAAGCAAAGCTAATAATTGGAGTTTTTAAAGAATTTTGTTTCCACAAAAATCATATATAGATAGATTACATGTGTACCACTCAAAGTCAAACATTCATAAGGTATCGATGTGCATAAAATCCTAGGTTTCAAATAGGAATCAAGAAATTTGGATGGGTATGGGTGATATGAATAACTATTTTATCCAACCCACTATTTGATGCAAACTAGTAAGTGACCCAAACTAACATATCCTATATGATTAGGATTGATGTCAACAATTAATATTTAAAAAATAAATTGTTTTTGTTTTTGTTTTTCAAATTATATTTATATAAGCAATATACTAGCATTGACATTATTCCACATGTTTAATTACAATGATATAAGTATGATTGTTATGAACTTTTTTCTGCTACCAAACATATTTTCATTACCTTCTCCATATCCAAATTATATTTATGCATAGTTAAATACCTTATCATGCTATTTTTAAAGTTAGATTCTCTTCCAATTGCTTGAAGCCCTCTAGTACTTATGTACATAGTTATAGTCCTTTTACATTCATTTGTCTCTGTTAAAACCCTTTAATTGTATTTTTTTGTAGAGTAAGATCATCCTTAACCGCATAGTCAAATTCCTTTACATTTATTGGAAAAGTTAGATATTTTTCTACCTCTTGTAATAGGTGCAATCTCTTATAGTACACTCTTTACATTTTTGCAAATAATTTTAGCAAGTTGTGATTATTCTCATTTTAATGCTTGACATGTTGCTCATTATTATCTTTTCTATTGCACTTATATGTTCTTTAGATGATGCAATCATGGTGATGAGAGTACACATTATCAATATTTATGATGTGTTAGTTTACACATAGGGGGGAGGACCCAGTAGTTGAGCACCGTAACTTCACACTTCTCAAAATCCTATGTGGAAATTTCAAAAAATTCCCAAATTTTTTATAATAGCTTCCTTGGTAATGCCCCTACTTATAACTAAGGTTTCAGGGCCACATCATCAAATATGATGCCACATCAACATGTTTTTTGTTGAGGTGTCCAAAAAGGTCCAAAAAAAAGTGAGATTGATACTTGTGCACCAAATCATGTTTTATTGGTGTGTTGATGTGACATCACATGATTTGTTGCTTTTCAGATCTAAGGAATACATATTATTCAATTATTAGTAGTTATCATCAACACTAATAACTTTAAAGTCACAACTATTGGTTCAATATTGTCAAAAATATTGACAATTAAATCAACAAATGCTATAGCAACTATCGGAACATGCTCAACTACAGGGCCCTTTCCCCTATTAGTATCTTTTGAGTGTTTGAAAAAGTAAGTGCACAAAGATGAGGGTTATGGTTTTTATGATATGTCTATTTAGATAATAAATAAAATTTATTTTAAAATTATGAAAATAATATTTCGATTACTACATATGGTTATAATTAACTTTTCATTACAAACATTCGAAAAACATTTAATTAAATTAAGAAAGAGAGGGAGCATACCTCTCTATTATATTTCATTCTTAAAAATAAGAACACTTTGATGTGTTCTAAATATTTAATCCACATAAGCTTTAGGATTTTAAAAAATATTAACATTTTAAATATTATATTTGAAAGGTTACAATTCCTTGGATATTTTAGCATAGGTAGCTCAAATAATATTTCAGTTTATGTAGCTTAAATAAGGTATTTTAGTTTAGATTTTGATTGCCATTGATGAGATGTGACACTCTCCTTCCACACTCTTTTTCTGGTAATCTTTCTAAACATGGTAGTGATGGGATGCAATGACTTTCCTTGATTGTGTGTGGAAGAAGATTCCAGAGTAGCGTGCATTTTCCAAGTTCTTTATGGAAATTATAGTGAGTGATGTGAAATAAAGGCTGGTCTTGAATGGGTGGGAGAAGATTATAGTGCAACATGATTTTCTTGATGGACTCTCTTTCAAGGAGTGATGGGATGTAATGACTCTCTTTGAATGTTGAGTGAAAGAAGATTACATTCTAGTATGTATTTTCTATGGACTCACTTTCAAATTATTTATGAAGATTATATTGAGGAGTGATGGGATGCAAAGACTTCTCATGAATGTACGAGGAGGAATATTATAGTGTAGCATTCTTTTCTTGATGAAAGAAGAGGACTGATGTGAAATAGAGGCTTGTCTTGTGCATAGTCTTAAGAAACCAAACATTTTCACTATTTTAACTCATCTTGGTATCAAGCTTTATAAACAATTTTTTAAAAAAATCTTGTATTTACTTGTTGCTTTTTGTTTCCTTCTTATCTATTCTAATTGAATCTATTCTCAAGATTCCCATTGAGAAAACATTCTTTGGAAGAGATACTTGGAGAGTTCAAAGATTTTTTAGCAAAAGAAAATATATACACTTGAAAGTTGTTACTCTTATTAATGGTATGAAGGATCTACTTATCTCAGACCACAGAGGCCTTGATTTACTCTGAGGTATAGTTAACATAGTAGAGACCAATGTACCCTCGTACACTTCTATCCTAGGGAACCCTCAAGATATCCAATAAAAAATCATTGGCACCCAATTATATGTTTCAATGTTGGGAGTGTCTATGCATATGGTCGAAAATAGTCCTTTTGTACCCTTTATTACCACTATTGATAATACAAATATTGTGCCCTTGGATGGTCCTAGGATCAAAGTGAATTCATCCCTTTTGGATTTGAAATACCTATATCCAAAACTCGAATCTCCAATACCTCATCTAGTTAGGCTTCGTCAATCGATCTTATCCTTAATGCTTTGTTACAAAACATGGGACATATACAATCATAGTTGGCTAACCTGGCTAGCTCTACATCTCAATCACATTGCAACCATATTATTACCATAGTCCTTTATCCCTCGCCATCCTAAATTTCCTCATCCCTCAAGGGATGGAAATCTTAAAGTTTGACAAGTACAATGGCAAAGGTGACCTACAAACCCATGCCTCATCTTTTACTGCCATGTGTACTAACTTCCTTTATTAGGATGCTTTGTTAGTAAATCTATTCTTATGATCTCTCAAGGATGTTGCATTGGAGTAGTTGTGCTCACTTCTTGACAACTCCGTCTTCTCTTTCAATCAATTGGTTAATTAGTTCTTACAATAATTTTGTTGATGGCTAAATTGACACATGCAAGAAAGAAAAGTATGTTGATTCATCCAATTAGCTAGACTCATTATTCTTCAAGGAACTTCTAAAATAAACTATAGAATAAATAAACATGTAGCCAATACACATTTTCATTCATTCAGATTACAAAATCATTAGTAGATTGCATTTCATCCATTACAATATGAACTCATAGCAAATAAGAAAACTTTATTCATTCCTTTTGAAGAAATACAAATCAAATGGTTAACCAAAAAATGTCATTCAAGAGTATAATCTAAACTAGGGTTAAATTTGGCTAACTCTCTTTGTTTTTAATCAAATAATCATCATTTACAAATCTAGCAAGCTTCACTAGTGTACGAAAACTGATGTCTTCAAACAACTCTTCTAAAACTAAGGATGCTGAAAAAATCTACAAACTACTAATCTTCTAACTTCTAACTTATCTAATCTAATCAATTTTCTAACCAAATGTCTAACCCCTTCAAATGAGCCTGATTTTACATTTAATAACTTAACAAATAAATCATTCCTACCAAAAAAATACATGCAAAAGTGAAGTTTTTGCATGCATGCAATTATTCCATAAAGGCATATTTTATTTTCAGCTTCAAGTTGACTTTAGTTAACTTCATTTGGCAGTTGTATTTTCCAACTTCACTCTAAGTTCTTCATCTTGCATGATGTAAAGCAACATATTTTTCCAAAAATCATGCCAAGTGGGACCACCATGCCCTCATTTTACTCCCAGTTTTATTTTTTTTTAGAAAATCCCACTTTTTGCATCTGCTTTGCAAACCATCTCATCATTTTAGATCTTTGAATATTAACCACCATGAAAGCCATCGTCATTCCGACCCTCAAAAGCACCTACAAATCATAAAAGTGTATTAATTAATTAATTAAAATTAATTAATTCATAAAATTTAATTAATTTTGAAAATTAATGGATTTCAAACATTCTAAAATATTTCAATTAAATGCATATAATAAACTTTAAATTTCCAAAACCTTAAAAACCTCGCATCTTTTTAATTCAAATCAAATGTGCATATCACTCAACCCTCAAAAATTCTAACATCTAATTGGTTGAAGCAACACCTACAAATTGCCTTCTTAACCACTTTACATTAATGCCTCGTAATTATTACACATCCTTAAATAGTACTATAAAATGTACTAAACAACACTCATCTAGTATAGGAAAAATTAAAGCCTCCAATATTTTATTACTTTTAAAAAACCACTTGATATTGCATATTCCAGATAAAAATGTGTATTTATTACTAAAAATTTCTTGCCTCTCTCAAACTATGTGTAGGTTGAAAAAATGACTCAAACCTTTTCAACCAATTAGATCCTTGATAATTTTCATTTAAAACATCTTTTGCTATAAACTTTGCATCTTAACCCCTCAAAAAATTCCAAAACCCTCAAATTTATTTCACACAAAATAATTCCCGCACTTAATTCACTAAAAGGTACATAAATTATTCACCCCTTAAGCAATTAGGAATGTGATAGTTCCTTCTTGTCGGCAGGTACTAGAAAATTATACTTATTACATTTTAAGTTAAAATCTAATATAACCAATAAAAGATTATGCTTGCATTATATATAGGTAAATTCAATATTTATCTAAGAAAGCTTGGCTAGCATACAAATATTGCACTTTATCACACTAGCACTTGACATCACAATTGAATAAGGCCTCTATAATATCGATTCAAGTGAGGGTAGCAATAAGGCATCAAAACATTTGTCCAATCACAATGAAAATAGATTTTTTTCCTTTTCTTAGACAAAATGATAGTTTCAATTATTAGTTATTATCTATTTATAGGTAAAGATTTATGGTTTTTATTGCAAATTGGTATTAGTTTGCATTGGTACCTATGCTGTAAAGTATAAGCTAATGTGTTGCAGTCATGAAATTAATATTAATTTGCATGGATACATGAGCTACAAAGTATAAGCTAATGTTTTGCACTTATGAAATTGGTATCTATAGTTTGCATTGGAACTTTTGTTGGGAGATATAAGCTAATGTTTTTTATTTGTTTATCATGTTTTTTTAAGCTAATTTTTTGGTTTTGGTTTTTTAAAACCTCATGCTTTTGGATTGGACAATTATTATTAATTTTGTATTATTTTTTATGGGCACAAAAAATATTTGAAAGGTGTGCCCTCTAAATTGCACAATGTATGTATAGCATTGGTAAAATAGTTCACATGCCTTGTCTATGCTTCAACATTTTTGATACATGCTTGCTTCCCAAATTCCAAGTGTTGGAGGCATGTTGTAGCATGGTATGATGTAGGTAGGGACTAATAATGAAGTTGTTTCGATTTATTTGTTGGCATGGTGAATTTGGTGATAATTGTTCTTCCTATTTTTGGGCACCAAAGGTGAGTTTTTTGTTTGGTTCTATTTAGGGTTTAAAAAAATTAAATTAGCTACTTATTTTTAATTTATGATTAAAAAGCTACCTTTGGTATCCCTTCATCAAAATCTTGAGCCTCACAGCATGGTCATTGTTTCAAAAAATGAGTAAGGGGTTTGGGTTGGGGCATTTTAAATCTTGCCATTGTTGTCAAGCCAAGATTCTTTTGCAAATCTTGAGCTTGGTCCATTCTAGGCTTTTCTACTTCAAATTTTCTCCAACCTCATGTAGGTTCCTAGTGTTTGGGAACCATTGATCTAGTGAACAAGGCTCAAGTAGGTGCCCCTCTAGGAAAAGCTAATAATCAAAGTTTTTAGAGTATTTTGTTTCCACAAAAAAAAAGTGTATATAGATATAGATTACATGTATACCACTTAGAATCAAATATCCATAAGGTATCGATGCCCATAAAATCCTAGGTGTTAGATGGGAATCAAGAAATGTAAATGGGTGCACGAGTGATATGAATAACTATTTTATCCAACCACCATTTGATGTAAACCAGTAAGTGATCCAACCTGACATATCCTATATGATCAAGATTGATGTGGGTCAAGCCACAATAGTGGTTTACAATTGAAGTGAGGAAGGAAAACTCACAAAAATGAATGCATGGAAAAAAACTTGATTTCAGGGGTTTGTACGAACCTATTGGTTCAACCAAACCCATTAGGGGTTCGCTAGAACCTGGGTTCAGGTGAACCCTTTCAATGTTTTCCTGCCAAAAAAGTCAACAAAACCCCTTATACAAGGGGGGTTCGAATGAACCCTAGTTCGAGCAAACCCCTAGGGGTTCGCTCGAACCCCCCTTATTCCTCATCCCCCCCGAGACACAAAAAAACCCTGAATTTTGGCACTTCGGAGCTCGGGTTGAGGATGAAAATGGATGAATCTTCACAAACCCAACTGGAATTAGGTAGTCCTCAGAATGAGTTATCCATTGAATATAATTTTAATATGTTTTGGTTTTATTATGTATTTGGTTTTTTAGTTTTATTAAACACAGGTTTTTCATCAAAAATTAAGGTCTCTATTCTGCACATGTGGAAAAATAGTAGATTATCAAAAGAAAAGTTTGAAAAATATGAGTGCACCAAATATTGAAGTCCTTGATCCAACAAAAAAAAAATGAATTTCGATATATAAAAAAAAAGTTATGCATTATATGGTCACACCATGTTTGAATTGTAATTGGTTTGACTTCAAAACTCAATTAAAAAAAAAATATTCAATACAAAACTTTCTAACCAAGTGGAAGCACTAAATATCAGAGTTATGAATCTAAATTCAAAAGAATTAGAATTTTATCCTTCAAAAAGGAAAAAAGTTATGCATTATAGGTGTCGTCCACTTTTAAAATGTTGTTTTTGAAAAATCGGTTTAGGTGGGAGATGGAAAAGTGCAATTATCTAATTCGAAAAATTGAGAAAATAATTTTAGAATCACAAACAAAATATGGCGAG
>VDFB02270651.1:329250605-329430430 GCA_007258455.2 Sequoia sempervirens
TGACAGAAACAACAATAATTTGTGTGTGTCCCTCTTTTGAACCCCTTAATCTCAACCATTTTCAAAATAAATTAGTAGTTTAGAAAGTAGACTCGGAGCACTGTGGTCCTTGTTTTTGTTCCATCAAAAAAATTTGAGTGTAGCTATCCTTAATTTCACGTCCAAGGTCAGTATTTCCTGATTTCAGAAAAAAAGTGGCCACTTAAGCCCCTTTTTTGGGAACCATCTTGGTGCACTTACCCTTATAGTTGATATCCATTTTGAAAGGTTAGATTTTGGACTTTTATTTGCATTGATTGAATTTTGAATTAGATTTGTATAATTTCAGTTAGTTTTTTATGGATTTTTTTTTTTCAAAATAGGGTTTTTGATTAAATTTTTATGAAAAACTTGGGTTTAAAATGGATTTTGATTAAAGATGACTATTTTTTATGGATTTTGATTTTAAAATAGTGTTTATGTGTTTGTATTAAAAATTACATAATCTTATAGATTTTTGTTAAAAAGTAGGGTTTTTTTTTGGATTTTTTTAAAAAACCAGGGTATTTTTACAATATTTTCATTTTCATTGTCTAATCTCAATTAGATTAATTAGTTTTTAACTTTAATCAGGCATTACGGCTATTGAGAATGAAAATGCACAAATTCCAAATGATCCACCAGTTGAGAATGAAAATGCACAAATGCCAAACGCTCCACCACCTCCGCAACCATCAATTGAAGACTTAATTGGTGACAAATTATAGCAATTGAGGGGCATTTCTAAAGTTTATACGAGAATCCCTCGATTATCCGAGATGTCAAACGCATTGAAGGAAATAATTAAAAATATAGAAACCCTCTCCACCAAACATAATGCCTTTCATTCATGGTGAGAAGACATGAGGGAATAGTATGCATGTGGATTGTCTTATGATGATGTGAAAGATCTCAGAATAACCAAAGCCCAAATAGCCTCTTTATTTTTTAACCCCCACACTGGTTTTCCAGTTAATGTTAATAAACCAAAAATTTCTATAAAATGGTGCACGCATAGGGACATTATAGATAACTTTTGGGATTGTTGGTGTATGGTTTTTGATAAACCACTGAACAACAATTGTGATATACCATTTTACTTTATTAAAAAATTATATGTTGAATTTGTGTTAGGGCATCATGTCAATTACTTTGACAGTAAACCCTTCCAGGGCGTTGGTGGAGGTATGCCCCAAGATAGACCAAAGGAAGTTAGAGTAGTCCCATGCCCATATGTTCCCCCTCCTCCCCTTCCTCTACCACCTCCAGTATATCATCCAGATATTATGCAGGATGCAGCCACACAGACTATCCAGGCTATTCACTCTTTGAGTGGTCTTTTGGTTTTGCATGCTTCTACAGTAGCTCATCCACATTCTGGTGATGTTGGCGATGGCTCGAGTGCTACTGCATCATCCTCGTCAAGTTCACATATTTGTGTGCCACATACTTGCTCTATATGCCACCAGATATGCTTGGGTCCTCTTGTACAGCCCACCGAGCATCCCTTGAACACTTTTGATTATGGCCTCCATGATGTGGACATTATAAATCAGACGCAGGGGAGTGGAGCATGCCCTATAGAGTCCTCTCCTACTAGAGAGGGGGACATTGGAATACTAACATAGGTAAGATTTAAGTTGTAAATTCATAACTTGCATTTGTTTTTAAATGAATATTAGTAAGAGATAGTATAAAGTACTGATATTTATTTACATGGTCTATTTAACAATTGATGTTTGAGGAGGAGCTCACACAAGTGACTGATAGCACCCTTAGGGCCATTTTATTTGGCCTTGACACACACACAGTATATATTTTCGCATTCACTCGTTTACATTTTTTTATTATATACTTGCTTGTCATTTGAACTGTCATTAATGAAATTATATAATAACTTATATGTTTATCTTATTTTCCTCTTGTAGGAAATACCAGTGCGAGTGAGGTGCAGCCTTGTCCCTATGGATGCTCTCCTCTACTGTTGGTGCCTTTCCCTGATCAGTCGAATGCAACAAGAATATTAAAAATATTATCAAAATTAACCCAATAAACTTATGAAAAGACATAATAATAAAATATTTTTCTCATATCTAATTTGTACAATTACAATGAGGTAAACCTGTCGGGTAGAAGCACCTGAAGATGCATCACAATTTGTGCTCTGGGCCAGAGCCTTCCTTGTATGATCAATGTCCTACTGTGAAAAAAATTAAATATAAAAAAACATTACTGAAATGAAACCAATAGACTTACGAAGAAAAAATATAATAATAAAATGGTACATTGGAGTCATTAATTGGAGGTTGGGTAAAATGGTATATAGTATGTACCACCCCCATAGTAACTGTGTTTGTATCTATGCAATTCAAATTGTAATTGATTAGAAACTCTTCCCCTACAGTTATTGATTTTATTGCACATACGAATACACAGTTTCCCTCACGCGCCTCGAATATGCAATTAGGTTGTTGATTTTCCTACATGAACCAAACTTTGTAATGAGTGTTAAATGTGACTATGGTCCACCAATTACACAACCAAGGCCTCCAATGTATTCTCTAATTGTAATCAAAGGACTTTTTCTCTTCATTAAAGTAAATAAACTTGAAGGGAAACACCACCAAGTGGTTTATTAGACACCTACATGACTAAAAATAGCAACAAATTTACATTTAATGCAAATTTCCATTGAAATTTTTTGTACTGTGCAAAAGAATGGTTTCTCCATAGATAATATTTTGGTTTAAGTTGTCTTGAAAAAGATGGATTAGAACACTACTAGACATCATTCAAGTGCACATGTGAGGTGGTTCAGCTTTCCACTGATAAACTCCATATGTCTAAGTGGTTAAAGGGGAGGGAGTGTGTACTAGGCTTGGTTAAGTCATCATAAGTTTATGCTTTGGCAATAAAAATTGTTTAAGTCATCTTAAATCTTCCTATGTCTAATTCTAGGAGACTTTTGGTATGTTTTAAAGTAGGATGAGTGGTTGCATCAATGTTCTAGTTCTCTATGACAAGGTTTCAAGATCTTCAAATAGTGAAAGTTAGTGCTCATAGTCATTTGAAAGAACAACATTTTGATTATGTATGATGGTAGGATTTGATAACTTAAAAGAATTGTCTACCCAACAAAATTAAAGTTAAAAGAAACTTTTTCAGTTTAAGGGGTTACCACTTTCTTTCATCTTTGCATATTGGTTTGATGTTTCAAACAATGCATTTCTTATCCCACTTCTATCATATTGTATTCCCATCCCATTGCAAAGCAAAAAGGTTAAACATTTAGCAATCTACCATTCTTAAGCAATATGACCTTATTTCTTGAATCAATGACAAGTAAAAGAGGGTATAAGTTAGCATCAAGAACTATTAAGATCTATTATTCTAAGAAATAGGGTCATGATAAAATTGACCATGACTTGGCTATCACAAAGTTAGCAAAACTTGCTAACTTTGTATTCAACTATAATGAGGTATTTAGTCATTATGATTTGATGGGTGAGAAACTCTTAATAGGTACTAATAAAGATATACCTACATATATACTTGAACTTATGTTGAGATTAAGATGGAGTTCCTTATGACCACCTTTCCTAACAATTGGTAATTAATAGCAAGTATATTGAATATGGTGGATATATGTATGGTGGATAAATGTATGCTAAGCTTTATGATTAGTAATACACAAAATGTGATATACTCAAAAGTAGACTATTTTGTAATATTACATTTATGGATTTAAATTATTTCTACTAACTAATGTATTTTTCAAATAATAATTGAATGCAGTAAATGGCCTTTGAGACCACTTTAAGAGATTGTATTTATGTATGTGGTGAAATAGAGGCGAACTCATGTGGGTTCAATGTTTTACTTGTGATATGTATTTTGATCTCAAGACCTATAGGACCATTATATAGTTTAGTAGATCCATTAGGGGTATTGTAATCAAATTAACTAGCCTAGGGTGTAAACCCTTCAAACAGTATGCATTAGATCAACATTTTGATATTTTCTAAGTGTCACAATGTTGAACCAAGATTGATATAGGACTTAAATTCTTAGCATCACAAGTATGGTTGAGAAAGAGACTCTACAAGGGCATTTCAATCCTGATCAATGGTAGAGGCATCTGCAACTTTAAGTGGGCAGGTTAGTAGCTATGTTTTGATCCATCTGCAGAGTTGAAGACTAAAAAAATTTCTTGGGCATACATGCTAGTCAAGGTATGGTTGAATACAACTATTTTATTTATTTTTTCTTATCTTATACCATTTTATGAGAATGGGGGTGCCAATGTATGAGAATATCTTTGGAAAGGCATGAAAATTGTAGGTTAAAGAGAATGGGGGTGCCAATATAAAAGATATAAATCACTTACATTACTCATTGTCCCTTGGTCGTCAATTTTCCCTGAGTGCCCTCAACCTTGTTGCTCTGGCTTTCCTCCTGCCTTGTTGCACTAATCTATGTGTGCTCCTGCACGCACATATTGATATGCAAGGTTTTCGCTCCTCCAAAATCTTCCTGATTGCTAGTATTGACCTTTCACTTCTCCAATTTGATGAGCTACAACCTGAAAAATAAGGTTTCAATGAAGGTTTTAGAGTATGTTAATTAAAATCAAAATTATGGCACCATTTAGGTTTTAATATTCTACATAGTTAAGTATATATTAACTATATTTTACATAATAAATAATATAATTATTCTACTTATTATAATTATATATTATATTCTTTAACAAAATTGTTAAATACATATAAAATTATTATAATTAATAATTAACAATAAGTATATTTTTATATAATACAAAATATAATAATTCTCCTTTAAGACCTCTTCAATGTACCCATTGCACACTTAAAGATATGTTTCAATTTTTTTTCCTTAAAAACCATATTTTTACCTTCCACAAGGTCAAAATTGTCTTTTACCTCCTTACCGTAGCCTCCAATAAAGCAACTCATGGTAGTGTGGTGGGTAAAGGAAGTAATACATTTTATACCACAATACCATGGAAGGTTGATGTCTTGCCCACGGTAGTGTGGGGTCATGGTTAATACTAATAGGGGGAACTGCTATACCGCGAGGGGTTGAATGAAGCCTGTGGTAGAGCGATAAGCTAAGAACAAAGGTAATAATGCACTACCATACCACAATATAATACAAAATATATAATTAATATAATAGTGATATTAGATTAAATTATATATAATATAATTATATTTATTATTATATAATAGTATATATAGGCTTTTACCTGATATTTTAGAGGATTTTACCATTACACTATAGCTTGTTTACCATTAAATGGCAGTTGAAACTTGTTTTCCAATGACGCAATAGTGGTTTCTAGGCATGAGATTTGTTTCAAGCTCAAAACTCACAATATATGTAGCCTATTAGCTAATACAAAGAGAGAAACTAAAAAGATAAAGAATGAGAGAAAGAGATGAACTTAGATAGATAAGGGGAGAGAGAGAGAGAATGAGAGAGAGAAATATAAGAGATACAAAGGAAAAGAGAGAGGGAAAAGAGAAACTAAAATTTTATTGGTTGTTTCATGTCAAAAATCCAAGGATGGCATGTGTCCTTGGGGAGTTATGCTCAAGGTAGCATGTCATTTGATTTTAAAAGATATGATAATTCTCCTTTAAGACCTCTTCAATGTACCCATTGCACACTTAAGGAGACAAAGATATGGAGAGAGAAAGAGAGAAAGAGAAAGGAAGAGAAAAGGGAGATAGAGATAAGATATAGATAGGTGGAGAGAGAAGAAAGAGAAAGAGTGCAAGAGAGAGGAATCAAAATGAGACAAAGGAGGATCAAAGATAGAAATAAATGGATAAAAAGAGGGATACAAATAAAAAAGAGAGAAGAGAGAGAAACAAAGATAGAGATAGAGATAGAGATAGAGATAAAGATAAATAGAAATAGAGAGATAAAGATGGAGAAAAAGATATAGAGAGATAGATATAGAGAGAGATATGTAGACATAGAGGAATAAAGAGGGACAAACAAATGTAGAGATAGTGAGGTAGATAGAGAAAAAATATAGATAAATAAAGAGAGAGAGAAAAGAGGAGAGATACATAGATAGAGATAAAGTAACATAAAGAGATAGGGAGATAAAGATAAATAGAGAGAATAAAATATAGAGAGAGAGGGAGATAATGAGAAACATACAAATAGAAAGTGAGACAAAGAGATAGAGAGAGGTAGAGAGATAAAGAGATAAGGATGAATAGATAGAGATATAGGGAGGGTGATTGATATATCTCTCCTTGTCGCTCTCTATCTCTCTATATCTCCCACTATCTATGTATCTCCCTCTATCTATTGAGCTATCTCTCCCTCTCCCCCATTTATCTCTCATTCACTCCATCTATCCCTCCATCTCTTCTGCTCTATATCTCTATCTCTATTTCTCTTTTTATCTCCCTCTCACTCCTCTCTATATCTCTTTCATCCATACCCCTTCCCTCCCTCCCCCTCTCTATCTCCCCCTCTCTATCTCTCCCTATCCTCCCTCCCTATCCCCCATCCATCTCTCTATCTCCACCTCTCTTCCTTTCTCTTCCCATATATCTCCATCTCTCTTTCTCTTCCCATATATCTCTATCTCTCTCTCTCTCTTTCTCTCCCCATCTATCTCTATCTCTCCATACTTGTTTCTCCCTTTCTCTATCTCTCCTTATTTCTCTCTCCCTCTCTCCATCTCTATATACTTATAACTAATTTTTTTTGTTTGTCTATCTCTTTGTATCTCTCTCTCTCTCCCTCTCCTCTCTCTATATCTCTTTATATCTCTATCACTCTAACTCACCATCTATTTCTCTTTATCTCTTCATCTCCCTCTCCCTCTATATCTCTCTATCTTGTTCTCACTATCTCTCCCTCTTTTTATCCCTATCTCTCTCTATATTTATCTCTCCCTCTACCTATATCTCTCTATCTATTTGTATCCCTCTTCCTATTTGACTCTATCTTCATCTCTACCTCTATTTTCCTCTCTCCCCCTTTATCTCTATACATGTCTCCCTCTCTCTATCCATCCATCTATCTCCCTGATCTTGATCCCTCTTTATATATTTATCTCTTCTATCTATATCTATCCCTCTCTTCTCTCTCTCTTTAACTCTCCCTACCCTTCTCTCCTCTCCTCCTCTCCATATCCCTCTCCTTCTACATATCCATCTCTATCTCTATCTTCCCCTCTATCTCTATCTTCTTACCCCTCTATCTCTCACTCTTCCCCACTCTATCTCTCCCTCTTTCTATTGCTACCTCTCCATCTCTCTCTCCCTCTCTCCTTATTAAAAGCATAACATGAGCCTGTTGGTAATGGAGCTTGATCATCTTCCTAATTCAGAGGTTTTATTTCAATCATGTTTGGATCCCTGTAAGTGGATGCATATTTTATTTGAAGTTATCATTTCTCCATTGAGACCTTTGTTGTACAAACAACATCATTTTCTAAATGTCCTACCAATTGACTATTAGTTGGCTAGTATATTATTACTAGATCAATCAAGAGAAAATTGATATATAAGTACTTCAATTTTATTTTATTGACACTTGATAAATGCAAGATTATAGAGGTATTATGTTTCTCAATTGAAGTAAAGAAAGTGGTTGGCATGGAAGTAAAATATTTTAGAAACTCATAAATGATACATATATAGATATATCTTCTTTATATTATCCTTGTAATTAGTTATGTATCTTCAAATATAAAAAATTAAAAGGAATCAAATGTGTATCATCTAATAATAACTTATAGAAAATATCAAAAAGATCAATAATAAAACTATATATATTAAATAAGAAGCCATGAAAGCATACAATAGTATATGTTGGTAAAACTATGATATATACAAGAACGAAATATATGCATACAATGTCACATGTCACTATGCGGGGTCAACATGAGGAAATGTTAATTTTTTGGGAATGAAATAACCAAAGATATGATCAAAGAATATCTAATCATAAATAGTCGTAGAGTAATTAGGATTTGATGATATGGAAATTTCTAGGAGAGCTACAATAGTTGTAACATCATGAATTAACAACATTAAAAAGTGCATCATGAATTAATTATGTAATGGCATAAAAATTAAAAACATCATGAATTAATTATGTAACCATATAAGTCAAATATAATTCTATCAAGAAATCAATATAAAATAGATAATATAATCGCATAACTCATATATTTCAATGTCATTGATCTTCTTCTTCATCCAACTCTTTGTCTATATAATCCAATCTAGATTCAACATTGTAAGGATTGGTCATAGCATCATCATTGTCATTGATATTAGTTTTGATAATGTCATCATCCACACGGATATCATCTTCATGAACATTAAATCCTACAACATCATGATCTAGTTCCTCTTCTTTGACATCTTCATCAAGAACATCATCAACTAATTGTTGATCCTGATCATCATCTACACCATCTTCTAGTTTTTTGGTATCTTCTTCTTCCACCACATTATACTTTACCAACCTTCCTCTTGGATCATGTCTAATAAAAAATGACCAACCCGGTTTACCTAGAACCTCTAAGTAAAATACCTGCTCACATCAGCTTGGAAGAACATAGGGCTTATTTTCAGCTTGCTTGATCAACCTTGTATTAACCAAGGTAAATCCATTATCATGTTCAATAACAGTTTCTTGGGATCATTTTCATTCAATCGTAGCTTGTACCATTGGATGATGAACAAAAATAATTTGAAGGATTTAAAGTCACACTCAATTATGTCATCCAAAATCCCATAGTATCGATTTTCTAAGACTTTTGGATGTATGTCACTTCTAGATGAAACATTAGTCACCTAAAAGACTGCAGTTATCCCAGAATCACAAGTTTTCTTTGTGTCATCCAACTTTTTGATTCAAAATTTATGACCATTGCACCACATAGCCTTGTGGTGTTTCACCTACAATATGTCAAACATGTAAAAATTATTGCATTGTTAGTTGATAAACATATTTATTCTTGGCCAAATGTATGCAAAGTAAAAAAAAACTCAACATATATACATCAATATAATTGAAAATAATTAAATAATATGGGTGATTAATATATTTATACGTAATTGTTTCTCTTAAACCATATGCTAAATCAATTTCCCTTGGTGTAACATTGGAATCTCCATTAGAATGAGCTTCTTTAACCAATGAAGCCACAACTTCCCATGTTAATGTGCTACCAGATTGTTGACATCATTCAATCCATACCATCATCCAATCAACATTTTTTGTGACGTACAAATGTAGTGCATCCCACTCTCGACCAATTGTATAAAAAAAATTAAAATTCACAAATGACATATAATTAGTTAATTTCCATGGTATATGACCTTAATTTATAATTGATGTACCTAAAAACCTAACATCCCACTAGTAATGGTCTTATTATATTTCATAAGAAACCTCTAAACTATATGTATCCAAGACCCATTGTTCACACATTTCAAATTGAAGAGATACAACATATCGGCCAAATAATATTTATGTCACCCCGATCATGTTTTATGTTTATATTGGAAGGATACAATATATCAGCACAACAACTAGCAAGCTTCACCAATAAAAACATTGCAGGAATGGCCTACATGTGTTGGAACTAGAATTTTCATTCAAAATTTTGATGGTCCTTTCATATGAAATCATTTTTTTTCCTTCAAAACTATGTTTTTACCATCCACAAGGTCAAAATTTCCTTTTACCGCCTTACCACAACCTCCAATAAAGCAACTCGCGGTAGTGCAGTTGGTAAAGGAAGTAATACACTGTATACTGCAATACCGCAGAAGCTTGATGTCTTTCTTGTGATAGAGTGGGGTCATGGTTAATACTAATAGAGGGAACCACTATACCGCAAGGGGTTGAAATGAAGCCCGTGGTAGAGTGGTAAGCTAAGAATAGAGGTAATAATGCACTGCCATACCATGGAGGTTTGGAATGGATCCCGCGGTAGAGCGGTGAAATAAGAATAGAGATAAGGAGGAACCGCTATACCGTGGGGGGATGAAAAATGTCATGCGGTAGTGTGGTAATTTTTTGTTGGAGCATTAAATGAAGGCTAGTCACATCAATCAGCATCGAAGTATGAAATTCAGCTCTGTATGAAAGATTTGAATGATGAAGAACTTAAGATATGAAATTAATGCAGTATGATATCAAAATTTAACAAGGAAAATTGAGAATTTGTGTGCTCATGCTAGTAGAAGCTTAATACAGGCGAAATCAAAGTACGACAGTGGAAGAATTTCTGCAAAGCGAGCAAAATTTTGGTTAAGTCTACTTATCATTCACTAAAATTTAAACAATGACGCCAAAGAAATCAGAGGTAGGAACTAAAAAGGAAGAAAAATATAGTAGAATTTCATTGCAATTGCCATTACTTGCCCTGTTACCTAGTTCAATAGATAAGGTTTATAAGAAATTATTTAAGGATTTAGCTCAGGGGTGTAGGGACCTAATAATTCCATAGTCTGGGTGGAATTTATATTGGTATTTTTATAGGAACAAAGGTGAAAGTGTTCTAGTATCAAACCCATGGACTTTTGACATAGGAAAATTAGTTGTTCCTAATGTTTTTGTTGATGTCGAGCTAATCAAAGCCTTGGAAAATAGATATCATGCCCCCAAAAAAATGGCCAAACTTCCATATGGTCAATGTTTGGTAGATATCTCGAGGGAAGCTATAATTAGGTGTTTTGACCTAAACAGGCGGGTTGTCACTGAAATTGACTTGGCGAAACTGGAGCAAGAATATAGAAGGTTGAAAAGGACCTATAGAACTAATGTACTCCCCTTACACATGAAAAGGGGTGACAAAAACAAAGTCCTACCCATTCACTCTTCAAGACTTGAACCCTTTCTAGTGTCTGACTTTCAGACCTATTTCAAAAATACCTACTATGTATTATGTCAAATTCTTGGAGTTGATGCAAAGGAGAATATGTTGATAGGGTTGATGATAATGGCCATGATTATCTATCATCCTAAATCAAATGTGGAGTTTGATTTTGCTTCATTCATTGAGGAATATATTCATGAAGGTTTGATACAGGTTAGGGAAGCCAAGGCCCCCATAACTTTTGGAAAGTACTCCTTATTATGTCATTTGATTCTATCTTAAAATGAAACAAAATGGACAAAGAGGATGAAATTGAGAACACATGAGAATGGAGTTATGCTCCCAATACAAAATTGGTGTTATATTTGGAACAATAAATGCAATGAAAGTGATTATGTTGTATTTAGGGATGATTTTGTCATCAGATTGACTACTTAGCTTGGTTTTCCTACACCAAGCCACAATCCCTAATGGATGTCATGAGACCCTTGCAATACAAACTGGATCAAGGTTTTACACATAATTATGTTGATTGGTTTTTGATGCCACAACACACCATCATTAGGGTATATGGTGTTGATTAGGCCCCTCATATTTTACCAAAATTTTTGCCTAGCAGAGTATTTTTTTTAGAATTTATGTGGCAAATGCTCTACAACATGAATTGATGAAAAATTAGAAAAAAGGCACATTTCTACCTAATTTGACAGTATTTGAAGAATTGTCAATTGGATCAGATATGTTGGAGGAATTGCAGAGATTTATAAAAGCTAATTTTGCTCTCAGATCAAGGAAAAAGATACTATGTGATCTAGAAGGCCACATCAACAATATCAGAAGAACCCTACTGACAAACAAGGCAATAACACATGAATTTGATCTAGAAGAGGATGTAATAAGAAACCTAGTCTATTTTGTAGATGTGTTTGAAAGAAGGAAAATATGGTTAATGATGATGAGATGGGAGGATCAAGAGAGAGGAAAAGATAAGGAGTTCAAGGGGTTTTTTGATGAGGAGTCAGATTTGTTGAAAATAATGCAATTAGTCCTTGGTAAATTTGATGAATTATCTAAAAAGGCTCAAGAAGAGAAATCAGCCCCACTTCATACACCCCAGCCACTATCATCCACAACCTCTACATCACATACACCACCTTCATCACCAATTCATCTATCTCCTCCATCTTAAACAAATGAGCCTCCTGCCAAGAAATAGAAGATTGAGTCACTAGTGGACTATAAGTCAAGTGATGAAGACAAGAGGAAGTATTAACTTTGGCTGAGATGAGAGAGGTTGCAGAGAAACAAAAAATACTTGAGCCTCATGATCCCAAGATGAGAATATCAGAGGAGGCTATTGATGAAATGTAGAATGATGAAAGAATTATTGCTTCCTTGAGATTCATGGAGGATGATGACTTTATCCATACTAGGGAGTTCAAATATTTTCTTCTAAAAATGAAGATGAAACAATTTGATGACAGACTAAAAATTAACCTCATTGGAGCTAATGATTCAAAACATGCAGAAGTGCAAGCACAAATAATGGTACAGTTAACTATTGACAATGTCAATATTACTCCTAACGAAGCAAGGGAGTGAGTGTTGAAAAGTAACATGCTCATTATACCAGAAATGGATCTCTCCAAAATGTTTATGTTGGATCAAATTAGAGCTCAAGATGATCCCAAATTGGTTGCAAAATTTGATTCAGAAGGAGTATCAAGGAAAGGATATAATCCAACCACCCAGACCCTTGCCCTATGGACGAAACAAAAAAGCACAAGGAAGCCTAGGCTTCTAGATGTGGTGCAGGAAATGAGAGGGTCTACTCTGGTTAGAACTATGAAGGACACTACTCCCACAAAAGCAACAACCATGACAATGCATTCAATAATGTTTACAAGAGATGTAGTGGAAAACATGGAAAAGAAGATGACAAAGTATGAGAAAGGACTCAAACTATCAAATGAGGAGATAAATAAGTTATTCATTGAAAATGTTATATTGAAACAACAATTGAAACAAGCCACAGATGAAAAGGGGAATGAAATGGTTGTATATCATCCACCTGCTTCAGTTGAAGATCCATAGATTCAACAATTGAAAGAAGAGGTTGAGAAACTAAAGAATCATAATATGGATGATATCAAACAACACATCTTGAGTACCTTGGAGGAAATATTAAAACACAAAGTTGAAGTTTTAAAGGAGAAAATAAGTGGAGTTCACGAGGGCTTTAGTCATTTGGTAAAAGCTTTGGAACAGATAAATACCAATTCCCCTATCTTAGAAGAATTGTAGAAAAGATGGCAGCCCACTTACCATATCTTAACCACTATGTGTAAAGCCACACAAAGAGATCCTAATTCACCCCCAAGGTTAAAACCTACTCAAGAAATGGTAAAAGGAATCGTTGATGAGCATAAGTATCTGATTGATATGAAGAATGTAGAAAACAAAAGGAATTCATTTGATTCAATAAAACACAGTTTTAGCCCTCTGATCATTAAAGGTGATGGTCAAATAAGGGATGTGGATGAATGGAGAAATGAATTTGATCAAATGGTTCCACAATGTTTGACACATATACAAGGTGATGGTAATATCAATCTAGAAAAAATTCATGCTTTGCTTGATGGAATTATTGCATTGGATAATGGTTATACAAAGTTTGTTGTAGATGCCAAAAACTTGCTCAATAGTAGATGGAAAAGCCACCTGTCAAACTTCATTGCTACACAGGAATACAAGTGGCCTAATGATTTAACCATAAGCAAGTGGCAGGAGAAATACCTCGGTTCAGATGAAGATTAATCACTATCAATGATGATTATCATAAATTAAAAGCTTTGCACAGGTTTTTGGTGACTCAGGCTTTTACTCAGAGATTAACAAAATTATCATGTGTTAGTTGTTAATTGTTTCAGTTATATTTTACACATTAGCTAAGTTTTGTTATAAAAAATCATGTCTTTTGGTCTGAAGCTTGTTGCCTCTCCTATAAATAAGAGAGACTAGGACCAAGAAAAAATTATTAAGATAGGAGTAGATAGAAGTAGGAGCATATGGATTGATACAATGTTTACATCATAAAGGACCAAGATGCACGTGTAAATTTTTTGATGAAGTTAATGGAAAATATTTGATTCAATGGCTCTATGTTGGTATCAATTGTTTGTTAAGTTAATTGAAGATATTGCTAGATTGTCTCCATATTTAATATTATTCTATTGTTTAAATTGATATATCAAGCATATTTTCAATTTATCAATGCACATTTGTTGTATCTGTGTGGCATAATTAATTGGGTCTTTCAAGTAAAGATTAAATTCCTCTTGATTATTCACAACAACTTAGGAATATTATTTTGGATTATTAAAGAATTTGATAATTGCATCCATGCTTGTTTATACAAGTTATAAACATAGAAGTGCCAAATAGTTTGAATTATTTCCCATCATAAGTCACTTGTCTCTGATTCTTTCATTTGGAATTATTACCAAGCAGTGAAAGACTTATTTTATGGAGTAATACAATACTAGTACTTTTCTATTTGTGTGTGGAAGATTCTTTCATTTAGAATAGTTCTATGTTGTTTCTTTTCAAGCAATTGAAGGAAATGTAAAATGTATTCTAATTAATCTCCATGGCAATCTTATAATTACCTCTCACTTTCCTCAATCTACCTTTCCCTATTAGGTACTCCCCTTCGAATTTTTTAATGGAGTTGGGATCCCAAATGTGTTCTACATGGATCTTTGCTATGAACTTAGGAAGATATTTAGTAATGTACACCATGGTCTAGTATACCATATATCTCTCCACCATATAACCCTCAGGATGTGCTCTTTGTCTAACCAAAGCCTTCAACAATTTCAAGCACCTCTCAACCATCCACATTGACCTTGTGTGTACAGGTCCACACAATTCAATCTCCTCAAATTGGTGTATGAGGTAGTGTTCTTGTGTATTGAAAAATGTCAAAGGTAGACACTTTTACATTTCACACATTAAACGAGGAATTTTTCTCTTCCAATAATTTATATCTTCTTTATGGATTTCTTTAGATGACAGCCATATACAAGTGATTCAAGGCACACATATATTAACGAGATTTAACAAAAATATACAATATATTACATAACAAGTAAAAAAAATGGAAAATATAAGATCTATACAATGAATTGAACAAATATCGCTACTTACCTCATATATTTTCCAAGATCATATATAATTTTCTTGACATTGTTGTCAAATTTTTTTGGGAGAGATAGAGGTAGAACATACTACAACAATTATAAAATGATCTTTTCATTATTTTTCCAAACCTAGTAAACATAATACACTGAAAAGTACATGTAGTATACAAATATATATAACATATACCAAAATAATTACCTTAATGAAGGTATGCCAATAATGCATTTTCATCTTTGACCCAAATTCACCTTTCTTTGTTATGATATTGTTTATGTTTGCAACAAATCTTGTGGGAAATCAAATTTTTCATATGACTTCTTTTATAGCATTTCTTTTTTGCTTCGTTAATAACCAAGGAAGGGAACTTATATTAATTTTGTCTCCATCGCTACTTAATTGAATGACATTTTTCATTGCATGATTGGTTTCCTGAATGTCATTACAAATTTTGACAATTTTTTCTTTGTCATGACCTCCATCCAATATTTTCCATAAAATTTCTATTATATTCTTTCTGATATGCATTGTATCAAACAAATGCACAATTTGTAGCTTCTCATAGTAGGGAAACCTACTAAATTGTCTAGGATAACTTTTTATTCCCTGTGGAAGCTAGCCATTAATTCCTTAACGACCTTCATGAAGCATATAAGATAAACAAATTAACAACGAAAATCATTTCCAATTATAGCATGAGTAAACAAAACATAATATAAAAGTATAAATTCCAAACATATCATATATGATAGATAAAAAATTTGATCTGATGTATAACCTTGACGATTAATTCTATTATATTCCAACTTCCATAGGCGAGGTGTCATTCTTCGTGGTTTTGATGTAGTCTCTTCTTTCCCGTTGAAAAGATGTTTTTCAGTAGTTTGATACTTATGATTTCTATAGAGGAAGTGCCTATACTCATCAAACAACTACTTTCCTAAACTTGTTGAATGATGAGATTTCATCTTTGGACCACAAACTAGACATGCAAATTTTCCCTTTGTTTGAAGACCTACAAGATCATATATAATTGGGTTAAATATGTCAACTTTTATAATTATATATAATGAATAGATTATTTAAAAAACATGCATGGTATCTACTTCATAAAATTAAATATCATTAAAGTGCAGTCAAATATTATAACATACCACAAAAATGTGTTAGCCCTGGGGCATCATGAATTGTCCATACAAGCATTGCATGTAATTGAAATTGTCTTTATCCTATTGGTCTAGAGACATCATACATAGTGACACCATTCCATAACTTTAGTAACTCATTGATAAGAGGCTCAATATATACATTCATATCTTTAACTTGTTACTTACCTAGTTGAATGAACATAAACTTTACATAATTATTATAACCATTTTACTGCAATATATATAAATTAATGCACATTACTATTAAATGAAAAAAATATAAGTCATTATGCAAAAAATAAGACAAATGAGATGCTACCATGTTAAAGAAAATTGATGTAAACAAATACCTGGAACAATCATTTCCAACATTATGTGCTCCCTCTTTATTGACATCCATGGAGGAATGTTATTGTTGATAACAAAAACAAGCCACACTGAGTGAATAGATCTAAACTCTCCAAATGGATTGGCACCGTCCGCTGCCAATGAAAGCCTGAGATTACGAGGTTCTCCTTTAAAGTGTGGCCATTTTTCCTCCATGTCCCTAAATGCAAAACCATCTGCAGGCATTCAAAGAATGTCATCTCCACTTCTATTTTATGCATGGTAATCCATAAATTGTGCTAAGCTTTCACACCTAAATAATCGTTGCATACGTGGAATAATGGGAATATAACAAAGAACCTTGTGAGGCACCTTTTTTGTTAGTTGATCTATTTGATATCTACTGATATGACATTCTAGGAATTTTGTTGCAAATTCATGTTGTTTATGATATATAATATGATCATTGGGGCATGCATCTATTGCTTGATACTCCATTCCAATATATTTCATAATGGTAGATAAATCTCGGAATGAGTGAGGTAAAATATTAGGTGATGGTAACAAAAATTCACTTATCACTCTACAACAAAAAAAATAATTTGTTAATATAAAGAATATTAATGGTACATATTTCATCCTTTATTTACTAGTGATGAACTAACAACAATTAAAATAGATGAAAAAAGGTGACATATATGACATACCTTAACATCCATGAGATTGTTATGTTGGATAAACCATTCATAACCTTCAAGTTCACCAGCAACAATACAACAAAGAGAAGAGTTGTTTGGGAGCCTTCATAAAGGGGCTCGTATGCCTGCTCAAGTACAAGTAAATCATGAACATCATCAAAGTCATCTCAATCATCATGATCAGTTGTGCCACTAAATGTGTCATGGATCAATGTATTTGTACCATCATCTTCAATTATGTTTTCTAGTGCATGATCATCTTCTTCCATAGGATCATTAACTTCATCTTCGATATTGACAACTCCATGTTCCTCCACTTACAAAACCACATTCTCCAGGCTATGATAATCCATATCATGTGCCCTAGGGTGCCCCACCTTTATAATAATGATTGATACAAATAAACCATGATCATGATCAAGTGATTTTTTATATATAAAAAAAATGTTAAAATGATATAAACATTTACAAATTCAATCAATATAATTAAGACATATAATGAACAACTTACCAATGGATGATAATCATGCCCTCCTTCAATGTGACCATGTTGCCTACAATGTTTCTCAGCAATTGTGATTAAAAGTCTTCTCGTCTTAAAGCCCTTGCAATAATTGCAATGACAATAACATTCCCATCACCCTTTCTTTTCAATCTAGCCCACAATCTAGCAAGTGTCTCTTCATTTTTTTCTACACTAATATTATCTAACATGATTTTTCTTTATCAAGCTTGAATATTTAGATCTTCAAAAAATATCAAACTCAAACTCCAATAATTTTTAATCATAGAAAAGTAACAAAATCTAATAATTTTGATATTTGGCACCAAAAAAATTCAGCCTATAACCTCAAAAAACTATCACAAGTATAGCGAATTCGCAAGTAGGGAAAATTTGCAAGTATAGCATGAAAACACTGTCACAAGTATAGATAAATTGTTGAACTCACTTTTATTTATTAATATTTATGATCATCAAAATTTTGACGAAAATCACTATTTTCCAAAATTTTGACGAACGTCAAGCACAAAAAAAATTTAAAAATGAAAAGTACACATGTACCCGACGATTCATCTAATTGTACATCTTTTGTCAAAAAAAATCATCGTATTTTGCAGTCAAATGAGTTAGTGTGGGCATAGGGTTTTCCATCAATTTGAATATGATTATAAACATCCATGATTTGAATTTACTACCATCTCACAATCCAGCTATCCCGTTTAGCATTGTTATGATATCCTAAACATCTTGGTTGAACATAGACCTTAGAATTGGTTTCGTCTGCTTTGTAATCTTCTCCTCGCACCATTGTGTGTTCATAATTTCTCTGTTGCATTCTTCAACACTCAGGTAGGTTTTGGTTTTAGCCTTTATATCAATATGATACATCTAGGTAAATGTAGGAAGCCCAAATGTATATATAATTCCTTTCTCAAAGAGATCTGCATAAGTTCTTCCATCCTTCTCAATGACTCTTTTGTCTAGGTTGTAGTAGTTCATACATTCCATAACTACTTTAGGGGCCTCCATTGCTAGCAGAAACCCTCCTGCTAAAAGTAGCCCACTTGCTATAACATTACGTGTATGCTGAGAAGCATTTTCTTGCCATGGTCATGTGAGAAATTTGACATCAGAAGACCATCCCATATGAGTATCAATAGCTATCTTGTTGATTGTTATAGCTTGTGAATTGCAGTATTTGAATTCATCTTCTATTTTTGCTTGAGAGGTGCTCATTTTTGTCAGTGTGTTCTGCATTTTAAATATGTGCTTTTTGTGCAAGTTAGGGTTAAATTTAACTAGTTTTTAAACAATTTATAAAAATTTCAATTCGCCTTTCAGTTAAATTCAAATCAAAATAATAACATTTCAGTTTTCAAAAGGGAAATACTATTTTCTCGAGATTTTCATGCATAAAAATGATTGACATAATTTTTGAGATTCGAGACATACCTTGTTTTGCTGATGACGACAATCTTTTTAGAGTGCAACCTTGAAACCCTTAATAGGTGTGTTATTGGTTTCTCAAAATTTACCTTTCCTTATGCACCACAATATTAGTTTCATTCAATGTCCTTTGCAAATTTTTAGTATGACGTGAAGTAGAGTGTTATGAAAGCAACTGCACATTCGAGGTGATGCCAAGTATATAAGTAGTTCACCACCTTCATTAATTACCTATTACAATGCATTAATTTCTTGAATAAAGGTGTAATCATGATGAATTAGGCATTAATTAGGTGTAATTATGAACACCTAGGTTTTTGCACGAGATCACTACTAGAGGAAAAGATGACATGAAAAAGTTTACATGGCACTCTTGTGTCACTTTGATTTTTGTGAGGAAAAATCCTTTAAGAACGTGATGATTTGCGATCACCGAGATTAACAACTTATGGTACTGAACCTTGGAAATATTACCAAGTACCGAGACACTTACCTCCAAGATTTAAAGAAAATCGCAGCAAAGAGAGGAACTGGGAACTGGGTTCAAGAGAAATCAAAAGTGATTCAAAACATTATATAATTGAACCTCCAATTTTTGACCTCTAGATAAAAAAAATGAAAAGAAACTATCAGAATCCAATACAAGTAAAACATTATCACCATGATTAACAACCTCTGAGTGATGACTTACCGAGTGGGACTAGGACCAATCAAAGATACAACATCCTTGATGGAACCACACAACTCTAGGATTCTAGTTTTCTAGTAAATTGATCAAACTTTGTAAAAAGAATGGAACACCGAATTTAGAAGAGAACAAGAACTAAAGTGAAGACCAAGAAAATTGAAAATGAATCTTGCAATTTTACCAACCCACAAAACAAAGCCAAAGAAAGCAAAAGCGAGGAAAGGATAAGAAAAAAAAGGGGTGCACATTTTACCAAGGAGAAAAATGGGGCATGTTGTGAGACCACACAACAAGTATCAAAGCCAATTTAGTATGAATACTAATTAATTTTAATTCAATTTGATTTTATTGCTAGCATAGTGTTGTATGAGGTCATGGATTTGTGTAAGATCATGAATCTTTAATAGTCATTGCTCTTATGAGGTTGTGAAGGTGTAAAATTGCCATCTTCTATGCAAATTCGACATGGCTTCATTAATGTTATATGAGAGTTTGTAGATTTACTATGATCATGGGTGATCTATGACAAAGTTCCTAATCCTACATGTTTGTGACATTTTAGCATGTAAAGGAGCATGTGGATTTATCTCCGCTTTCTCGAATCCACTCAAGTAGAGTCAAACTTTGTAAAGCTCATCAATTAGAGGCATGGTATTAAAATTTGTTGTAAAATCCAATTAGTATTTTCAAATTTCTTATGATTTGGTCATTAATTTTCAAATTTTGACTAAGTTTTTCAAATCAAGAAAATCATTTGAATTATTGCTCAAATCCAAGCAATCTTTGCAAAGGTCTCATCAATCCTTGCATTGTTGGAAAAATCTAAGCTATCTTTGCAAAGCTTTGGTTGATCCTTGTAAATATTAGCATGGTTTGGAAAAAAATTGACTTCTTTTGGTGTTTTATTAGACATTTTTTATTGTGCTTTAAATCTTTAAAAGTTTGTTATAAAATGCTTAGCATAGTCTCTTCTATCATTATAATATTTTTGTTTTAATCTCTACAAATATCTTTGTTGTAATATCTACAATTTTTTTTGAAATATTAAATTTCAATTGGAAGTAGCAAGCATAAAAATGGCATGAAAACATGAAACGTTAAAGAGGTGTGCAAAGAAACAAACAAAATTGTGACAACTAGGGAAGTGAGCCTCCAAAGAATTTAAGCCCATAGTTGTATGGTATGGTCACAACCAACCAAAGAGGGCTTAAAACTCTTGTCATTTTATTCTCTCAAATTTCTAGTATAATTTTTCTCCTAAAATTTGTGTAGGCATTTTCTTTTAAATTATATTTTCTATGTGTTAATTTTAAAAAGGCTTAAAAATTAAAAGCATTGTAACTTTTAGTTAGTATCTCAAAATTGAGTTGTATTTTTTAGAAAAAGTGCTAGTTTTTTTTTATCTAGATCCATTGGGAATGTTTCACACCATTTCTATAAAGTACCACAATTCAGGGGGGATATAAAATTGAATCAAGGTGGGGGTGTCCTTTGTGTTTTTTCTTGTATACTTCCACACTTCCTTCTATATTTTTAATTTGGGGATAGTAATGGAGAAAAATATAGGAGGTTTTTCATGCACATTCACTCATAAAGTGTCCTTTTATGTATCATTTTTGGGGGAATTATATAGGAATTTTATAATCATGGACTAAGATAAAGCTCCATTTTTTTGGGCGGGGTCATCATGTCTTTTATTTTTTTTGTTTCCATCCTTCTATTGCCAAACTAACTTTAGATAACTATTTATCCTAGAAACAAGGGATAAAGAATCATTTTCTTGAAAAAGATCTACTACCCTATCTCCTTGGACTCATTCCTAAACCAAGTGACTATGAACAAAAGAATGCATAGTTTAACAAGAATGTAATTGTCTATGAGCTAATATTTCTTACTATTTCTAAGGATTTTATACATCACATAGAGCACACTGATTTTCCTTTTACTACTTTTACCATCATCCAACAGTTGCATGGAGACTCTAGATATTCATCTAAGAGTGTTCTTTTATTAGTGGATACTAAGACTTGTATTATCTCATCTTGTGTGGATACATCCTCATGAGATAATCAGTTTATTTGGTTGACATACATTGATACTCCATCTTCTCCATCTATTATTGTATCTACATATTTTAGTGTCGCTTCTTCAAGAGCTTCCAATAATTCAATGTAGTAGGTTCTTCACCATCTTCTAGAAACAACTACTTGGGATGAGTACTTAATAGATATTACATGCTTTTTTATTCCTATCTTGTAGAATTGGAGGATGCTATTTAGGATGTTCATATTCTCCTTGATGTTAAATCCTATGGAGTTGCATCATCTTATTTAGAGGTTGTGAGAGTATACTCAATCCCTCTTGTTCCTTCTCTACATTATCATTTTCCATATTTTGGAACTGGTGTGGAGACTTTTGAGTAGCATTTGGTGGGATCATCATTGAATCTTCTTCCAACATATTCCTTTCAGGAGTGGGAAGACAACTTGCATACTTTTGTGACTTTTGTGGTTCTATTTCTTCCTAAGGGGACAAATTTTGTTTGATAGACTTGGATAATCTTTAACATCCATTGTCAGGCATCTATCATCACTACATGAGATTCTACATTAAAGGGGGGCTACATGGTCTCTCTTCTTCTCTCTTATGGGGTGTAATTTTTCCACACATGGGATTTTTTCTTCTCATCTTTTAGAGAGCATTTTTTTTTGCATCTTGATAAGATTGGTTGTTATTGATGTCAAATGTGTGTTGAAGATTTTATATGCTCCAAAGTGTTAGGGTAAATAGGATATTTACCATGCTTAATTTTTACTTAGGAAAATATTATTAGATATTAATTAGGTGCATATAGTTTATTAAATCTAGTAGTTGTTAGTTACATTTTTACGGACTTGCATCTTGCCTTTATAAGAAAATTTTTGTACATTATTCTTCATCTCAATTTATTCACTCATGGTGAAATAGTATGTTTCTTCTCTCGTATTTGTGAAGGTTTTTATTGCTGATGGTGATCCTGGGCTTAGTGGTTTCCACCAACATGGTATTAGAGCTACCCATTATGCTTACCTTCCCTTGAGAGTTTTCATCGTAAGGTTTTTGAGATCTGAATCAATATTCAATTTTTTTTCCAAACCGATATTTTCTATTCAAGAGGAGTCAGTTTCTGAGTGCAAAGGCTGCAATTTCAAATTGAAGAGGTTGTTTGATTTGTTGAGGGAACCTGTGCTTGGTGAATGGCCGCAAAATTTGGCTTATCATTATTGTTCTTTTGTTCTAGTAGTCATGTGGAGTTGTTTTTTTGAACCATTTTCTTTAATGTCGAGCTAGGGTTTGCTGAGATCCAAGTTGGAAGCATTTTATTGAGAAAGGAATCAATGAAATATTTTCCTATATTTTTTTTTCTATTCTTGTTCGAGTGTGGAATGGAGTAGTAGAGCTATTTTCAATTTGAAAGACACAATTTTCTATTGATTTGTTTTTTGGAGGCCACAAATTTCATTTACAGGCTTAATTAGCTACTCACCAGAACAACCTAAGAAGCATCTTTAGAGGGAACGTTTTGTGATTGAAGGCCACGATTTCTTGTAAATCTAAGGCAATTTTTTTCTAGCGCCTAGCAGTGAGATTTTTTCTAACAAAAAAATATCTCAAACCTCTATCCTAGGCTTAGTGGTTTCCACCAACATGGTATCAGAGAAAATTAGGTTTGTGGAAACCACCAAGCCTAGGACCACCATCTGGGACCCATATTGCATCTTTATATTACATAATAATATCTCCCTAAGTTGCACTTAAGGGTGTGTGTTAGGGTAAATAGGATATTTACCATGCTTAAGTTGTACTTAGGAAAATATTATTAGATATTAATTAGGTGCATATATTTTATTAGTTGGTAGTTCTTGTTGGTTACATTTTTACCAACTTGCATCTTTCCTTTATAAGCAAGGTTTTGTACATTATTCTTCATGTCAATTTATTCACTCATTGGTGAAATAAAATGTTGCTTCTCTCGTATTTGTGAAGGTTTTTATTGCAGATGGTGATCTTGGACTCAATGGTTTCCACCAACACAAAGATAGTTGTAGTGTAGGAAATTGTATTCCTTTACAATTTCACACTATGTTTGGGTCCCTTAATTATTGCACTTAATTAAGCTTCTAATTTACCAAATTATGCATTCCAAAGCCTTTTTTTTTACTATTTTCTGAAAGGAGAACCAACATTAAATAAATGCATTTAATATTTAAATTACCATGGAATATGTGTCTTGGAAATATAGGCCAGGACCCATTTTTCCATGGGCGAATGACTCCCCTTTATGAGCTAGGACCCATTTTAAAATATTTTTTTGGTAGTATTTTAATGATCCAAATTCAAATTGTAAGTGTCAGCTTTTAGAACCTAATTTTTGGGAAATTAGATAAACACCTATAAATACATAGTCATTTGACCATTTAAAATCTAACACTTAAGAAGAAAAATTCTAACACGCTTTTTGAAGGAATCCTATTGAGAAATTATTATTGTCAAGAGAATAATTTATCATTCAAGAGCAACATTATTAGTCATTTGTAGCATCAATCAAGATCCTAACATCATGTCCAATTTTATGTGTGTTCATGTTGTCTTGTGAAGGTTAACATGCATTGTTGATCCTCAAGCATCCAAGCATTCAAGCATTCAAGAAAATAAAGCAAGAAAGGTCCAATTTCTTTGAAGAGATGTGTATGACTTCAATCCTTCAAGGAATCCATTTAAGGTTGGTGAGTTGCAACAAGTGTTCATTCATCATTTCCTTCCATTTCATTATATTTTTATCAAGGTTTAATTACCAAATTGAGGTTTGACCAAGAAAAACCCCCATACAAACAAAACAAACATTTTTCCCCCTTTGTGTATGTACAGATTATAGGATGAAGAAGGATTGAAGAGATCTTGAAGATAAATTTTTCATTCTTGCATTTGTTGTCATCATTCTTGCCAAGACACAAAAATTGAGTTCTAGAATTTATATATGACATTTCAACAGTGGGACTAGTGGAAAACATAGTCTCAAATCCATTTCCAGAGGACCCCAACAGTTGATCAAAATTTCCTTACAAGGACTCATTTTCCCAAGGGCAACCTAGTCCTCCTATAGTGCTTAAAACCAATGTTTTTGAGCATTTTTGTTGTCCTTTGCACTTCCTAGATTTTCTTGCAAACTATTGTTTCCTTTTGTCAATTATTAGGATCTTACATTTTTCATATTAGGGCATATAGGATCATTAAGTTAATCATTCCAAAATATTTCCATTCCATTCCAATCACCCCTTAGGATATAGATTTAGGTTTGGTCGGCTCACCGTTAAGGTTAATATTCAATTAATTCACTTTGTTGATCTATATCCCAATAAAATTTATAAAAATGTGGAAATGGCCCTAGGTTATGAGCACTAATCTTAGTGTAGGAAATTGTATACTTTTAAAATTTCACAAATTTTTTGGGTCCCTTAATTTATTGGACTAAATTAAGCTTCTAATGTACCAAATTATGCATTCCAAAGCCTTATTCTTACCATTTTCTAAAAATCAAACCAATATTAAATAAACACATTTAATATTTAAATTAACATGGAATATTTGTGTCCTAAAAATATAGGCTAGGACCCATTCACCCATGGGATAATGAGTTCCCTTTATATTCTAGGACCCATTTAAAATATGTTTTTGGTGGTCTTTTAATGATCCAAATTCAAATTGTAAGTGTCAGCTTTTGGAATCTATTTTTTGAGAAATTAGATAAACACCTATAAATACATAGTCTGGTTACCTAGTCATAAGAGATGGTGAAGAATTGAGACCTTCTAGGGAATTATTATATAATATATAGAGAGTCCTAAAATGTGGCCATTTTTCAAAGATAGAATAAGTTGTGAAACTAATGTAAAAACTTATGCATGTGTATGGAAACAAGTCAATGAAGAGCAAGAACCGAGAAAAATTTCAAAGGGAAATGAAATGGGAGGGTTCTAAAATTTTATGGGAGTATTTTTAGTAGAAAATATAAGTTCTCCTAAAGCACAATATTTATGACATACAAAATGGTAGAAAATTTGATAATAAACCTTCTATTATTAGACTAAGGGAAAGAGAGATAAAAAATAAATGAACATTTGAAACCCAATTTATTTTTATTTTATAAGTATATATTATTCTATAAAACTAAAAGGGACCCAAAATCATATAATAGATATCAAAAATTGAATAAATTGAGTATATAATCAAGAATTTTCCCTACTAGCCAATCTGGTCTAGGTTGGATGGCCTATAGGGTAGCCTAGCCCAAAGTATTAAAGTTTTCTAAAAATTGTAGAGATGTTCTTTAGATTATTTTAATTTCACTTTCCTTTTGGGACTTTGTTTGAATCTACTCTAATTTTATTACATTTAATAGAAAAGGAAAGTCTATGATGAAAATATGCTTGTGGCAATATTTATGTGCAAAAGAAAAAGAAAAAGAAAACTTGGAGATGATTCTAACACACCCTTGCAATTTTGAAATCAATATAAAGGACTTTCTTGAGAGTATAGAAAAATAAAAAATTATGACTAAGTGAATATTTCACATTTCATGTGTTTAAATGAGGTAAATAATGAATTGTATTATAGATTTGTTTTGAAGAGAAACAATAGTAGGTTGGAACCACCTCTAATTAATGACCTTAGAAATTTTTTGTGGTAAGAGGATGGAAATACCTAACCACCACCTTAAGGAGCATACTCAAGGTGGTGAGGTAAACAAAGACCTAGCATGCTCATATTTTTAGGACAGATCAAGCTTGAAGGGGGGATCTAGTGGTTGATGGTTTAATTCAAAGAATACATGATGCACATGATTCAAGTGGAACAAGATGGAATTTTGAAATAGGGAAATGGATAGAGGAAACATTGAAATGTTTAATTAAGATGAAAAGAATTGGAAATTTAAAACTAAACCAAGGGGTAAAAGAAGATGGATAAAGGGAATGAAAATTAGTTAAAGAGAAAATAAATAAAAAATGAGTTCCAGTGGGGATAGGGTCAAGGGAAGGATAAAAAAAAATTAGGAAATGGAAAATGATTCAAAATTAGGTTGAACCAAGGGAAATAGGGTTCCAACTTTTAGGAGATAGAACTCAGGGGATAACAATCTATTTCACTCTTAGTTCATTAGGAAACCAAGATCTCTCAACCAAGTGACTCAATTGAGGGAAAGGGAACACACAATAGCAAGGACAAGGGTGTGTGGGTTTCCTTAGGTGTGATTAAAAAGGGGGTTCACCACTAAGTGAATGATTAGAAAGAAGAAATGAAAGTAATATGCAAATCTAACTATGTGACCTAGAAAATGAAACTTAAAATCAAAATGAGAAACTAAGGATACATAGAGAAGCACCTGGAAGAATGGACATGTCTAAAAAAAATGTCTACAACTCTAAAATTTTGACTTTTTGAAGTGTACTGGGACTCATATGACATGATGGGTGGTTTAGTCTTGCTACTAGAATCTAGGTAGAATATGGAATCTTCTATTGGTAAATCAGGATCTACAAAAAACTATTGAAAAGGGGTATACTAGGACTCATATGCTCAAGGTGGTGATTTAGTCCCAGTATTAGGGTTTGACTACAAATTATGTATCCTCGAGAGGTCTTTTGTAGCTTTCTTCTTGTCTAATCTCCAAGTTTCAAAGTCTGAATTCTAGCCTGTAGGTGAGTTTCCATGAAGATGACAACTTCTTGACAACTTTTACAACTTTCTTCAATCTTGCAACTTTATCTTCAAAGGATCTTCAAGCTCCAAATCACCTAGATCTACAATCACACATGAAGAGGGAAAATTGTTGTTTTTCTAGGGAATAGGGGTTTGCCTTGGTCAAACCCTATTTTGGTAATTAAACCTTGAAATTAAATGAAAAATAATGAAGGAATGATTAATGAACAAATGTAATGTTGTAACCCACCAAACCCTTGAAATAAAGGCTACAAACTAGTGTGAGATGGCTCCAATGGATGTGCATCTTGAATCTTGATCTTGATATGAGATAATGTCTTTGAATGCTTGCTTAAATCATGAAAACCTACATCACAAATGTTAGCTCATAAGCACATATGATGCATGAATACTTTGACATGATTCTTGAATCTTGAATGTTTCTCCAAATGCTTGATGATTTTCTCTTGAATTTTCTTGAATTCTCTCTTGATCATAAATTTTATATAATGCTTGAATACTTGAAAGCTTAGATCTTGTTAAAATCTCTTAGGTGAAGAAATAACCTTGTATTTATACTTGTTTATGCCAAATTTCCTAAAATTACAACATTACAAGTTAACATCAAATCTAGGATAATAAAATCCCATCAAGAATTTGATTCAAAATAGGTTTTGGTTAAAGCAAGACTCATACACTAGTTGGGGAATATGAGTCCTAGTGTCTTAAACATGTGACACAAACTCCAATAAATATTAAGTTGAAGGAAATGTTTGAAAGCAGGCTCTGAGACCTAGGTGGGACCCATACACCCAAGGTGGCATATGAGTCCCAGATTACTAAATCTGGAACACACAACCCCAAACATTGAATCATGATTTTTCATTTGTTAAGTGTCGCAATTATCCAAAAAAAGATGCATTAAATAAGGCTTGTGGATGCAAAATAGGACCAAATAAGGCATAAAGAATCCCAATGTTAGTAGGGAGGGCCCAAACAAGTGTGAAAATGTAAAGGGATACATTTTTATACACTACATAGGTCAAAAGACATAACATAGTAAAGGGACTTAAATGAACATGTATGTATATTAATTGAACAATAAAGTATGCATTTCTCATTATAATTTTTTTATGAAAATTATTCAACCAACCAATGTGATCATCTCCTTCTACCTAACCATTCATCTAGTGTCTCGCTAATAAAATATACCTACCTACCATCACCTATGACAACTAGCACATCTAAGAGATGAGGAATCACAACATGTTCATAATCTTGAAACTAAATCAGTGATGCAACATAAAGAGTGGTCTCTCAAATGTATGTAGATCTACATAAATCATCATAAAGATAGGACAGCATACATCTACCACACTAGTATGAGTACTCCATGATATATTAGACTAAGCGAATCATAATGTTATATAATGGATGAACCCTAAAAATCTCAAAGAATAAAAAATACAAAAATAATTATCCCTTAGATATGGTTCCAATTAAAATATTAGATAGAGGTACACCCCCTAATGCATGGCTAAATCTTATAGTATAATGTAAATAATTTTTCCAACCTACGTCCCCTAGATTGGTAGTGTTAAGTTGTACCACATTCTTGAGTGCCATTATCATCCCATCAAAGGGAAAATAAGTGTCTAAATCCCATCTATCCTTGATATTTTTAAGCATGTGTGTGCCATATATAAATTTTGGAATATCCATTATACATTGAGGGATAAATCTATTGGGCATCTAGATATTGGTTGGTGTGATGAACAAAGACCACATATTTTGTAGTTATTTCATCTTGTAACCTTAATCTCTATATACATCATAAATAGTAGAATACTAATGGTTTAACATCATATGAGATAAAAATATACTAATGAAATGCTAAATTATTAAAAGTAAAAGTTTAATAATAGTCCAAATCCACATATGTCAAGATATAATATGGATGAAATCCATAGATATTAATTTAGACCCACAATAATGAGGTCACTTTCACTAGAATGCATTTAGACCACATATATCAACTTGAAAAATAAAAATTTCCTACACTATTTTGAAGTATTCTAATCATGTTTCAAACTTGTAAAAATTCATTAAAAAAATGAGAAAATTTGACAATTACCTTGAAGGGTTGTCAACATCAATTTGAACATGTACTCTATAATACATGTAGGGATATGACTTGTTTGGTGCACCATCATGGTATGCTTAGAGTTCTCTTCGTAGGGATTGAACATGAAATTTCATTATCACACTTTCACCTTCCTATATATAGTAGGGGTGTATTCACCAAAATGTAAATTTTTTCACTCTAATCATGTACACTTTACATGAAATGATGTCACTCATTATAATTGACACTATTGATAATGACATGACCCATGCACATATTATTGATAGATTATGTGATAATGTATTTTATTTTTGAGACAAGTTTAATGACTTACATGATCATGATGGGCATTATATTTACAAAGAAAATTCACACACCTTATTCATTATTATATCCATCATCCAAGGTGACCCTATTTTTAGGATAGGTGACATTATAATTGTTCTTCTAAGTTGATAATTGTGTGTCTCCACATTTTTTAGAAAGTGTTCTAGAGGACATGAGGGGGAAAATATTTATTATTTATTTTTATATGACAAATTATAATTGCATTCAACGAAGTGGACCCACTATGGTGATGGTTACAAAGCATCCCGAGAGCATATTCCATTTGGGCATCCAACTTTTGGGTGGGGACCACCCAGAAGTGCATGCTATTTATATATTATCTTGGGTTGGGAACCCGAGCTTGCATATTCTAGGTTTTAGTTGTCAGAGAGTTATGGAGCACTTGGTATTGACCAATTTTCATTGGCTATGGGTTAGGTGTCTGTGTGAAGGCCATGCGAGCATTTAATAATTTTTATCATGTTTCTAGGTTGTCCACTAAGTGGAGCATGGTTTTTTCTAGGTATTTTTACTTGTTTTGGGATACCATTTGTGGTATTCTCTCTCATAAACTTCTATATATTGGAGCATTGAGATGTGGTTTGTAGAGTTTGTTTGCAAGTTGTCAAAGTAATGAAGTACTGCTAGAATTCAAAGAGGATTGTTGTATTGATGTGCATCATTGAAGATTAATACAAGAATTTCATCTCTTTGGGTGTGGATGTTTTCCTGCAAGAGTTTCTCCACATATGTCTTGTGTCACTTTTAATTCTCAACTTGTTATATTGCTGATTTTCTTTCATTGTTGCAATTGCTAATCACATATCATAATATTGGAAATATTAAACACATAATTTCATATTTGAAACCACATATTTAATTTCATATTGTTTCAAGTTTCACCTTGATTTCTAACATTTGGTATTAGAGCGAATGATTTTGTTGAGAGAGGGACACCTTTCTTTTAAGTGTTGAAGGTTTTTTGGTTGTAGTGGGAGCTTGTGCATTGTGGGTTTTATAGATTTTTGAAGAAGGTTGAAAACCATAGCTTTTACCTCTTGTCTAGATATTAAGAAATTTAATGATAGTAGTTACGAGATGTGGAAGTTGAAGATGGAGGATCTCCTTGAAGAGAGAGATTAGTGGTTGGAATTTTCAAATGAAAAGAAACCAAGATCAACTTCTAATGAAGATTGGAATAAAATGGACAAGAAGGAACACAGAACTATTCGGTTGTGTCTTGCACCAGTATAATTTGGAAAATAGATGACAACATGACTAAAAAATTTAGTCACAACAGCTAAAAATGACTAAATTCTACTAATTTTTTGCAACTCAGCTATAAATGAGTAAATAAATGACTAATTTGGTCAATGACTAAAAAAAATTTAGTCACACAAATAAAAATGACTAAATAGTTAGTCATTTATTTAGTCACAATCCATTGGAATAAATCATTTAAGCAATCAAGAATCAATAGCCTACCCAAATACTCTAAAATTTAATAAACATACTCTAAAAATTTCATCAAACCTTATTTTCAGGCATAGCTCACCAAAATGGAGTTTTCATTTTAATAAACATACTCTAAAACCTTGGTCAAAACCTTATTTTTCAATTGTATCCTACCAAAAATGGAGAAGTGTTTTAGTAAAGAATTACATAAAATGGTAAGGAGATGTGTGTGACAGGAAGCATATGATTCATTACTACTTATCTCATTACTGCTCTGCTCAACGAGGGTTACATTATTTGTGCTACTATTTGTAATACAGGTATTTAATTGACATATATTTGCATAATTTCAAATTCCTTCAGATGCTTTTGAAGTATCAATGTATCCTATATAGGGTTTAGAATGATTTCTTTTAATTTTAAAAAATAAATAAATGATGTATTTTCTTGTGATTAGATAATGTGGAGATCTCCTAAATATGCCCCATCTCATTGTCCTCTTTGGCACTATATTCATTACTCTATTTGCTAGGGTTTTGCATGTGACATCTTTAATATCTGTCATGAAAGTGGCTTTTAAAAATATCTTAGCCTTTTCTTTAATCTTTATCATGGTAACCCTTGAGTTCCATAATCCACCTTTAATCTCTTTTAAGAATGTTGTCTTAAGCTAGACTGCATAGTATGCATATAAAGTAAGTCCTTCATACTTGCCGTTGTTCCAAACCACCACTCACTGCCTTGCTTAAAATGTTTCCTCCATAAGAACAATAGCATGTTTTAAAATCATAATTGCTAGTGATTTACCATTAAGGTCACTAATTTCATCAAGATACAATGAGATTTAGTTTTTTTCTTCAAACTCAAGGCATTATGCAGGATAGGATTGTGAATTGTTTGATGTGTAGGGTTTGATTTTCTTGCACATTTACTACTTTGCTAACTACCTTTAAGACTATTTATTGCACCCTCAACTGCAATCTCAAACAACTCACTCATTGTCACTTGAAGAGTCCTTTCATGAGCAGCCTTCTATAAAATCAAACTATTCCCTATAGACTTCCTATTTACTACAGGGGACTCATTGTTTCATGGTATTTTGGGTCTTAAGATCCTTCAACCTTATTGTCACTACTTCACAGTCCACAAGGTATTATTCACTATTCTCCCATCTTTGATGAGTCTCAAAACACTGCTAAAACATGCAATCCACTACTTCAATTATACAATGGCTAAGAAGAAACATTGAACCTGTGATTACCACTGTTACTTCATTTGGACAATCATTCCTTGATTGCATTTTACTTGTCTAACACTTTCAATAGCATTTCAAAAAACCTTAAGGTGAGCAAGGGGGTAAGGAAACTCACTTTTAAAATCTCCACTTTACTATGCAATGTTTAAGCTTTATTATCTTGTCACTGCTCAACCTTTTTTTGACTATCACACCTCAAGTGATTGTCATTCTTCTTAGCATAGAATGCATTTATAAATGTCACTAAGCTACACATTGTGTTCTTTCCATTAAGGATTGTCACAAATCATTGCTATACCTTATAATCCATAGTTCTTATCATCCCTTTTTCCTTTAAAAATTCTCTATTACATTCAAAGGGACTGTTATAAGGTCTTATTCTCATTCATAAAGACTTATCATAGTCATATCAAGGTCACTATCACTCTAATATGTTGCATTTAATCATGGTGAAGAATTAAATTCCTTCATCTCTTTGGTAGTGGTCTATAAGGATACCTCATAAATGATTAATACCATAGCAACAAAAATATTTTGGAGAAAAAATCAGCAAACCAAAATTATAAGATTTTAAAAAAAATCATGAAAAATTTGAGAAAATTTGGGAAAATGTTGGATTTAAAAAAAATGTAAAAAATTGTACAACAAGAGATAAAAACAATTTTCTTGAAATTGAAAGGAATTTACATAGCATAGAGATATAGAGAGAAAATAAAATAAAGATTTTAACTAATTAATTGTAAAAACTAGATTTTTGTATTTTAAATCCATATCATTGATTCAATTACATTGCACATCTTTCAAACTCAAATCATTACTTCACATTGCATAGCTGATAACTAGATGTTGAAAAATGACAAAATTTCAATTACAATATGGTTTTTACAAAGTCAACCTAAGCAATTATGCAATTACTTCACATTGCATAACTAATAACTAGGAGTAGCTACCAATTACATTTACTTTTCACAGCATTCCATGAGACCACATTTCTTTGAGGAATTTTTTCAAAAAGTTCACTGCCTTGTCTATGCTACCACATTTTTCATACATATCTACCAAAGCATTTTATCAAAAAATTCACTACCTTGTTGCTATGGTTAAAATCCTAAAACAAGTGCTTTCGAACAAGCTATGGATGCTTGGAAAAATCTATCAAAGCATAATAGTTAGAAAATAGACAAGGAAATGAACTATTTGAAAAAATACCTCAAAGAAATGTGGTCTCATGGTGATGGAATTCCATGACGAGAAAATTTCTATGGATTGTGATGGCATTCCATCACCATCAAACCATGTTTCTTTGAGGCATTTTTCAAACAGCTCACTGCCTTGTCTATGCTACCACATTTTTCATACATGTCTACCAAAGAATTTTATCAAACAGTTCATTGCCTTGCTGTTATGGCTAAAATCCTAAAATAGGTGATTTTTAAAACGCTATGGATGCTTGTAAAAAATATATCAAAGCATAATAATAACCAATAGTGTAGACAAGGAAGTGAACTATTCAAAAAAATGCCTCAAAGAAATGTGGTCTCAATTGCTATGGATTGTGATGGCATTCCATCACCATGAGACAACATTTCTTTGAGGAATTTTTTTCAAATATTTCACTACCTTGTCTATGCTACCACATTTTCCATACATTTCTACCAAAGAATTTTATCAAATAGTTCATTGCCTTGTTGTTATGGCTTAAAGCCTAAAATAGGTGCTTTTGAACAAGTTGTGGATGCTTGTAAAAAATCTATCTAAGCATAATAATAAGCAATAGCATAGACAAGGCGATGGACTATTCAAAAAAATGCCTCAAAGAAATGTGGTCTCAATCTGCTTATCATAGCATTCCATCACCATAAGATCACATTTCTTTGAGGCATTTTTTTAAACAATTCACTACCTTTTCTATGCTCCTACCATGTTGTCATTGGAATATGCATGCCCCTGCCATTATTATTTATTCAAAACTTGTCTTAAATGTCCTTTTAAGCTAGTACCCTTTTACAAGGATGTATTTTGTGACAATACTATAACAACCTTTGTGACTTTCCTCAAAACTATCTTCTTTAGGATGAAACTGCCCTCTCAATCAATAATGAAACTGTATGTTTTGAAGAAAATTTTCACCTTCCATTGTGACTTTCTTATCATTGTGATCTCTCCTTTGGTGCTATTGTTGCTTGAAGATTACTATCCTTTATATCATGAAACTTCTAACATTGCATTGTCATTGTGGTTTGGTCATCCATTCTACACTTTAAAATTTCCCTATTGTCATGAATTATTCTTACCTTGGGTCATAAGCACTATCATCAGCATTGTTCTTCATGAAGACTCTAACAATGCCTTGTAACTATCATGTATTGAGTTTTTAATTTATTTTTTTATGATTGTCTTGTGGACTATGATTAAACCCCTTGTCATTGTCATATGAATGGCTACTATCACTTGTGATTATCATAGTCCATTTTATTTAACTCTATCCTTGTTGATCCTAAATTTTCTACTAACAACTCACTATCTTGTGTCTTTAAATTCATTCACACTTAGCTCATAGTGAGGCATTTTTTTTAGTGCTCATTTTCATATCCTAATGGACTCATGATCTTTGATAATACCTATAGGTGTGATTATATAAATGCACCATAAGGACTATCCTCTAGGTCCATACTGCATATTTGGTTGAATATTATCTTATGGAATATCCTCTTTACCATATGATTGTATTCTTAAAGACTATCCCACTTCATGTAAACCTCTCTTTCCCATGATCAACACCTTGAAATTGATTGTGGTAGCTCCTTGAGATATTATCCATTCACTCCTTAATACACTTGTAGGTTGTCCTCTTTTGAAAATTTGTGAGATGGAAATATTTATTAGTTTACCATACTGCTTTGAAGACAATGAACCCTTGACAAGATTTATGGTGCTTTAGAAGCCCTCTTGACTACTCAATTACTTCTCTTTATGTATGCTTTAAATTCCATCATACTACCCTATCACTATTATTATTAATTTCAATGCCCCCTTCATGGTTATGCCATGGACTATCATTGTTTATTTGAATAGTCATGACTATGATCTCCTTTTGAGAATCTATAGGAAAGTGCCATGCCTTACTTTGAATTCCATTTCCTTAAATATTTGATCTATGATCATTTCTCCTATCCTAGGGATTGGGGTCTCCTTTTTCTCTTTTCCCATGACATAGCTTGAAGTATTGTATGTTGATGTGCCATAGATTCCTTCCAATTTGGGCAGTAGACTCCATTTTGTGAGAATGAATGGTCAATAAAGAGTCAAAGTTTGATACTACTCCCATTGACCCCAAAAAATGTTTTCCTATGGGTTTTGATTCTCTTGGATGATCCTTCAAAGAAGGAACTTCATCATCATCTTGAATCAAAGTAGCTTATGCCTTCAAATCCTCTAAGTTGAAACTTTATGCAATGATCCCAAAAATGCATTAACTCTATCATTTTATTATAATGACTGTCATCTTTTACATTGGCTTTTAACATTATTATTTTGATCACTTGATCAAATTTATTCATATTAAATCATGTATATTAACTATCCTTTATAAATATTTCTTCATTATTTCCCACTTTCACTCTTTACCTCTTAACACCATGGCCATAATGATTGTTATTGCTCTTAGATAGAGGCTACTATCACTATCATCACTATATCTTTCTTTTTTTTGAAGACTTTGTCTCTATTATTCATGCTTGACAGTCATTTATACCTTCATCTTGTTGGTGTAATTAATTATTTAATTACACTTGCATAAGTTTACTTAGGTATTATTTTAATTCCTAGGTTTATTATTGTCATCCTTAACTTGTTGAGCTATATTGTTGCTCAAGATAAGATTAGGGTTGTGCATGCTTGCTTTTATAAGCAAGCCTCATCTCATGTAATTATAATTTCCTGAATATTAATATTATTTCCACATCTTCATGCAAAGCTCTTGCTTTTTTTTTCTTCTATGGAAGGCTCTTATGGTTTGCATGTATGATCTTGGTTTCTAACATGGTATCAGAGCCTTGATATGCAACCACTTCTTAGATTTTTGAGAAAATCAGTGCAGAGTATTTCGGGTTCCCTTGAGGGTTTCATGCCTTGAGCCTATTTCTGGCTATGGCTACAAGATCTTCTTGAGTTTGTATCTCTATTGGGTTCTCTTGCATGGTTAATTTTGGCACACATTGGAGGAAATCTGAGCTCATTTTCGAGTCCAGGGTTGTCAAAAAAAAGTTAGGATCGACTTTTGTTTTTCCTAAATCTAACATTTTATGCCAAAGTTATGAGGGTTTGAAGATTTTCCAGATCTAGGAGTTGTGAAGCTTTTGGTGCATTTTCAAATAGATTAGACCTCACCATCAGATCCAAAGTTTTTGAGAGATGAAAATTGACATATAACATGCCCTATTTCGGCATCAGGAGCTTCTGAGGAAAAAAAAAATTGTTTCAGAAGTCGTACGGTCTGTGTATAGCCCCTATGCACGCAATCCAAAAAAAATCAAGTTTTTTAATATTTTTACCTATATGCAAAAAAAAAGAAGGCAAATTCCATACCCTGAAATCAGAAAACAAAGAAAAAATTACAGCAAGCAGCAAGGTCCGTACCCTACACGCACTGCCATTTTGTACCCCGTAGAGCCCACTTGCCACATAGGCGGGGCCATCAACCCCTGCCAGTGGCTCTCACTTGCTCGCAATGGCCACACAAGCCCACTGCTAGCATAAAGGCCATTGTCCTTTACAAAAACAGGTGTGGAAAAAATTTTGAACACTCTCGGAGGGAAAAATTGGCATGGAGGAATCTTTGGAAAGATTCCCTAGTATATTCTGTCCATTGGCAAGTTTCCAAAAAATCGGATTTTTTTCCAAGCAGGCAATTTTTTTTTAGTGACGACCATCAAATTTAATAGCAGATTTTTCTGACATCAGCATGACATCATCATACGGTCAGCCCTCTTTGCCTCCTCCTAGCCTTGATTTACCTTCAAGGAGCAACTTTTTTTCTTTTTGGCATAACTTGGGCATACGGTATCGAAATCAAAAAAATAAGATATCACCAGAAAGATGATTCCGAGCACTATCTTGTGGTGTGGTTTCTTTTTTAGTATTTTTCTATTTATCTATGTTTATTGCTGATTGAAGTCAGATGTTCATTCATGGCCTCCGAGCTTGTAAATTTTTGCCATGATCTCCGATTTTTTCCATCTTTGCGACATTGGAAAGGTATTGAGGAGCTTTATGTTGTTGTCCATGCACATTTTTCTGTATCTATCCTAGGTTGATCATTATTCCATATTTTTCCTAATGGGTGTTTTGGAGATTACTTAGATGTTTTGGCAGTTGGAAGGGTGAAACTTGAATCTTTGCACTTCATTTCAGTATCAAATCATTTTATCTTTTGTTTATGCATGTTTTGCATCCTCTCCTTTTACAATCATGGGTTATTGTAATAAATGAATCAATATAAAGCTCAATCAGGGGGGTTTCTTGCATAATAATTTGATTAGAGTGTAGCTTCACTTTGATCTCCATCTTGTTTTTTGATGATGACTCACATGGGTTGTATCTGGTTTCTTAGTTTATTTTGGCCACATCTTGCTCTAGCTTGACACATATCATATTCACATTAGTTTACACTTCAAATTGGGAGCCTATGATTATTGATCCACATTGGTTCAGATCCATCCCAGTTTGAGGGTCATGTTTTTATGGTCAATGTTCTAGAATCTTTATGGTACTTGCTCCCATGGAAGAGTTTTAGTCTGAATTTGGCATTGGCATCAAGATACACAGCTTCCAAATTCTTTCATCATATCATTCCCTCTTATGGGGGGCATCATTTCATCTACTGTTGCTTCACAAATTCTAGGGTTGTTCTAGTTTGTGAGTTTTCCAGTGTTCTGTGGCATCAAGTCTATTGTTGTATTAATATGATTCCACCTAAGTCCTTCAATGACTCTCATTTGGTTTCTTGTAAATAGATGTATCTTTCATTGCTTTCCAGATTATGGTTCTAGTGTTACTCCACAGTGTTCTTCCAGTGCTTATTTACAACAATCATCTCATTGTACAGGGGGTTTTGTCCCACTGGATTTTCCTTCTCTACCTCATTATTGCATTTGTACATGGGTACTTGATCAGGCCTTGTTGTTGGGACCCATTCATGCTTTCTTGCATTCATCTTAGTTTTAGGTAAATGGTTTTTTAGTCTCCCTAAGTTGCACTTATGGGGGGGTATTGGTGTAATTAATTATTTAATTACACTTGCATAAGTTTACTTAGGTAATATTTTAATTCCTAGGTTTATTATTGCCATCCTTATCTTGTTGAGCTATTTTGTTGCTCAAGATAAGAGTAGGGTTGTGCATGCTTGCTTTTATAAGCAATCCTCATCTCATGTAATTATGATTTCCTGAATATTAATATTATTTCTTCATCTTCATGCAACGGTCTTGCTTTTTCTATTTTTCTCTTATGTGGAAGGATTTTCTGGTTTGCATGTCTGATCTTGGTTTCTAACACATCTTATCCTTCAACCTTCTACAAACATCTCTTCCCTCCTACATAGGTTGAAGAGTTGTCATAATAAATTCATTTAGTAACGTCTCCTTTGCATTCTCCATGGACTATCATGCCTATGAGGAATTGTCATGATTTGTAGACATTAATTTTAGGTTTATATGTTGGATTTAAATTGTTCAATCTCATGATATCCTACACATTATTTTTCATTGTATTGTATACGAACATCTTTGTGTTTCTTTTATCCTTTGTCCTCTAGGTTCTTTTCTAAGCATCCCATACTCTTTTTTCCTGCCTTTTCCATTATTTTTTCATAATTCCCTACTTATATATCTACCTTTAACATGCATCTACACCATAATCTAGGGCTTCTTGAGTAGGATTCAAGAAAATCAATGTAGGACGTGACAAAAAAATAACAAAAAAATAATAGAGACTCCTTCAAGAATATAACCTAATAAAATGACTAAAACAAGAGCATATATCGTAAATGAATGCCCTAAAAACCATTGAATCTCATATACCACTTACATATATCATATTTTGTAGTTACAAGTGCCCTGCTAGACATACATGAAAATATGGAAGCATAGACAAGGAAAGAAAACTATTTCAAAAAATGCCTCAAAGAAATGTGATATCATGGATACCCACTCTCTCACAAGCACTTCAAGTCATGTCTATAGTGATGTGGAGCTTTCCCGCATCATCATTGGAATGACTTAAAGTGCTTGCAGGAGAGCGGGTTCCTTGAAAATCTGGTTTATCAATATTCCAATTCTAAAATTTTTTGGAGACAAATCCTCATTCATGTAACAACTTGCTCATTTCATTAGATATAAAATTTGAAATGATCATTTTTTGCAATGAGTAGAGAATGAAAATGGATTCTATGCATCTTTTGATTTTTTATTAGCTCAACGCTTGGAAATTGAAGATGCAACGGAGTTTGAAGAAGCATTGTCGACATATCTGAAGGATATAGAGGGTGAAAAATTGGTGCAGGTGCACCCTTGCTAGATCATGCCTCCATAAGGAAATTTTAGTTTTTTTATTTAATCTAGTTGACTCCATGTTGAAATAAGGACTAAATGGCCACATTTAGCTTGTATTAGGTCTTAGATTGTAATTTATGGTCATTTTGGGCACAAATGTTAAAGTTACAAAATTTGACAAAATGTTGTCAAGACAATTTTGTAAAATGCAACAAAATTGCAAAGTAGAGGAAGGTGAAGGGTTAGGTAGTTAAATAGTTAGTTTTAGGAATTGGAATTAATTTATAAAAGCATTTTGAACCTTCACAAATCTCAAGGAAGGTTGGGAATTGAATGTATGAATGAAGTTTCAATGAAAAATACAGTTTTATATTAATTTTTTGCATTTTCTTGGTTATCAAGCCATTGTACGGCCATATTTGTGAAAGAACCCTATCCTCCATTTTTAATTGAATCCCTATGAATCTACTTTAATTTTAATTTTTTTTCATTTAAATCCATTAAGATTTGTGAAAGATATGAGCAAATTTGTCCTGGCAGGTTGAAACCCTAATGTAGGGTAACAATGGACATTCTAAATTATATTTCACCAAAACTAACTAGTGAAATCTCCTGTAAATTGTTGTGTAAGGATTTTTTGATGCGTTTTGAAATATTCCTAAGTTGCAAAGCTCGTGTATAAGGTTTCAAGCTAGTTTGAGGAAGCCCTAGGTTTGAAACTTGTAATAATTCTAAAGATAACAGTTTACAGTGAGGTTTTTGAGAGTTTTGAGTTGTGGTAAAAGTTTTTTTCATGAGTTTTTTTTTTTTAAGGGATTTTGGGAATAGTTGAATCCATTTCAAGATATATATTTTTATATAAGTTTTTGGAGATCATTTAATGATTTCCCTATCAGGATAGAGTTGTCGAAGTCCTAGACTAGACAAAATTTGGAGTGTTTGGGATTTTTCTTCTTTGGAAGGATAAAAATAAATTGAAGAGTCATTCAAAAAAAATGTTTTTACATGCCACGGAACTAAGTTAAGAGTTAAGAGAGTATTTTTTATTGTATTTCAAGTTGAATGATCAAAGGAAACCTAAATTGGGCCTAGTTGTTGGTTATGTCAAACTACTTTGAGGAGTTCTCTTATTTGAGATGGGTAAGTTGGGAAATGGTTATGAGATAATCATTGCAGTATTGCTTAAGGTGTTTTGAAGGATCATGGAGTGGTTTGTTCCTTGTTCTCTATTTGACGTGTTGAAGAAAGATTTTAGTGAAAGAAGGTGAGTCCTAATTCAAGGGACAACAAAATTTGGTTGAGATTTTTGTCAAGTTGAGTTGTGAATCCTCTATCATTGCATCAAAAAAGCCACCATGGAATTAAGGTGGAAAGGCTTTATCACCCACTCTCCCGCAAGCACTTCAAGTCATACTTGTGGTGATGCAGGAAAGCCTTGCATCACCACAAGCATGACTTGAAGTGCTTGCGAGAGAGTAGGTATCCATGATATCACATTTCTTTGAGGCATTTTTTAAATAGCTCGCTTTCCTTGTCTATGCTTCCACATTTTCATGTATGTCTAGCAAGGCACTTGTAACTATAATATATGACAAAAAAATGTTGCAACAATTATGAGAGTTTTGAATGTGTGAATCAACTATCAAGTGAAAAAAATGTTGCATAAAGTAAGTAAATGTTATAATGAAACATATAAAATTTTGACAAATTTGTGATACTAGGCACTACAATAACTCCTAATTAAATTGGGGACACGATGACCCCAATGGTCAAGCTTCTACAATCTAATTTTTGGATCAACATCTATAGTCACTTATTTTCCCAACCTACCCATCCTACCATAGGAATCCCAAGGAAAATAAATCAAACATGTAGAATTTTTATCATGGAAAAAATATTAAGGTTTGAATATCAAATTCCAATTCTTTTAAAATAAGATATGGAAAAGTTTCATTCTTCTTTGTGACATTGTTCTGGATAAGATACACACAAGGTGAGGATTTTTCATCCTTTTTTGTACATAGAACTCATCTAGCCATAAATTTTAAAGTCAAATACCAAAATTGAAAAGGATGTTGTGGTTGAATGATGGGTATACTTATTTGATTTTACAGAAGAGGAAGATAAGGCTAACAAACCCACCATATATTAATGTCCCTAGGAATGGATGGTATAGGGAAAAGTACATTGTACTTAGTACCAGCAGTGCCCTCTAAACATTTTGCAAGGGGTGACAGAACAGATTGGTTGCAACTAGATAGGCAAAGAGCAGAGCAATCCAAACCTGCAATGGCTATGCAATTACCCATCAAAACTTTATTCTTTTCTATAGGATGAGAAGAGCATTTTTCATTTGAAAAACTATTTTTCTTAATCCTTATGGAAATTTTTGACCTAAAACATAATAAAAATTAAAATATATGGGCCTGTGTATGTAAAAAGGAAGGGGGAATTTGTGTAGAGCTAGATTGGAGAAGTTTACATACAAAGTCCAATTTCCTCTGCAATTCATTCTTTTGGTGAATAGTTGTAAAATCCTTTGCATCTTACTTTTAACCCACTCTCCTATAGGAAAGAATTGAAGTGCTTGTGGGAAAGCAGGTATCCATGATATCACATTTCTTTGAGGCATTTTTTGAAACAGTTCGCTTGCCTTGTCTATGCTTCCACATTTTCACGTATGTCTAGCAGGGCACTTGTAACTACAATATATGAAAAAAAATCCTTCTTTTTATGCTTTGATGGATGTCCCATGATCAAGATCTATATAAAAATGTTTCTTTGTATACTAGGTGGTTAGGTGTTCTATAGTGTTATACAAGTTTAAGCTTTTCCTTTTGTTGATTTTTAAATAATAATCTTATCTTTGGGCCAGGATTCCTATTGTAATCTCTCTTTTTGTTTCCTTTTTAGTAGTACTTTATTTATAGATTACAATTGTTGGTAGCTATGATACATCTTTCTTATATAGTTTTGATTCACACCTTAATTACAGTGCTAAAAGAGCCATATATTTACACATTATTAATTTTGAATTGGTTTAGTGGGAAGTCTCACATTCTCGATTTTCCTAAGTGACTTGAGTCTGATACATGTGTATTTTTTTTGGACAATTTAAGGCATTTACCAAATTTAGAAACACTAAAAAGCTGTAAAGAGCAAGATACACATTTTTTAATAGTCAAGGATTGAACATTTTGAGTGGTGAAAATATTGTACTATAAATTTGTTTTAGAATCAACTACTTGGAAATTATTGTCTTTTCTATTTACTATTTATTTTGGTCTATATTAATGTAAAATTGTTCTTTAATTCATGCAAGGTTAATGATGCAATGGAATCTACAAAGATGGATGTTTTGTAGTAAGATTTTACTTATTGCTTTTAGTATTTTGATTGTATTCTTTTGTTTTAATCATTTATTTCATATTTGTATCCTTTTTGTTGGCTTTGATGACTTGTAATGATTATTCAAGTGTTTATCCTATTAGACTCAGAATTGACTGGGTAATGTTAAGTTGGAATGAAATTTGAAAAAACCTTTTTCAAATGTAAATTTGGATATTTCTACCAGACTGCTTGAGTTTTGTAATTTTATGTAGGAATGGTTTATATGTGTGTGTACATGGGAATTTGAGGAGCTTCTAGAATAAGAAACATTTGAATGCTTTCTCTATGAGGTGTGTATTGAAAACTGATAAGTTGAATTCCTAAATGTGTTTGGTTTAGAATGCATGCATTGACTCAAAAGTACAGTCTTTCTTAGCTCCAATTTTTCTCAAATTCATATTGGATACAAGCAAGTTTCATGCAACAACTTCTAAATGAAATTTGTTGGATAAATCAATGTGTTCTTTCCTAGAACTCTAGAGGAGATTTTCAAGTGCATTTGTACTTGAATACCATCCGTGCTTTGTAAAGTGTGGAAGTAGTAAGCAAGTTACTATATTCCTATCAAATATTTTAATGGTATATATAGTCCAAATTTATTGCTAATGGGAATTTCCCTGTATACACTAGTGTCTTCTGATTGGTGTGCCTCCAATTGATTGATTAACTCCAATGTCACAAATGGTACCGTATATTATCCATCCCAATAATTATAGGCATGGAAACAAGTGCCAAGAACTATGTCACTTGTATTCCTACTTGTGTTGTTTTCTTGTAGCTTGTATTTGATTCCTTCAGTAAAGTTGAGTGGTCTTTATATTTTATTTTTTTAATTTATGTTTTTAATAAGATTCCTTTTTATTTTATGAGTAAGATAACAATCCTATTTCCACTTAAAGTGTTTTCCTAGAATATTCAGGGTCTAATCTTGATGAATGTGACTCTTCGGGCATGTTATATCTATATTCATTGGATTGATTGTTTATTTTGACTTTTAAATTTTACTAATATTACTTTTGAAATGATTAATTAGGCCTATTAATAGTTTCAATGAAATAACATTCCATAACTTGGAATGCATCTTTACACATCTCTACGATCTTAAAGTTTCTACATTCTATTAATTAGGCCTTATTTTAGGGAATTTAATGTTTTTTCTTACATTTTGTAATAGATTTGAAAAGACATTGTCTCATGAAAGATCCTGCCCAAGAATGTCAAACAAACAGGATGTGCATTTAATTTCAAAATTCAGTGATTGTTCTCATGCATTTTTTTATGGGTTTTTGTGTATAATACTAATTTGAGCAACTATTTTCCCTTTTGACTAGGTGGCTATTGACAAAATCTCACATGGACCATTTCCTCAGTACACTCCTAAAATTACTTGTTCCTCCTATAGAAAATTTTGTGCTCTAATCCCAAGTACTATCAATTGATAAAAATATATTTTTGATGTTGAATCTAAAGATGTTTTGAAGAGAGGTCTTATTTGTTGAGTAAATTTTGTAGGGAATTGTAAACTTTGCACTAGTGATGTCTCAAATGGAGGGTGGTTTTCTAGTTGATTACAATTTCATCACAAATCTCTTTCTTTAGGTAATTGCTTTCTAGTTGTTGTAAATTCATATATATTCTTCCTATTGATAAATAGCTTATGGTTTTTGATATGGAACTCTGAAGTTGAGGTGACTGTTAAACAATTTTTCTCAATGTAATTTTTCTTTTTATATAATTATTTCTTGTAGTTCTTGTCTTGTGTGTAGATTCATGCATCAAGTTGTTTGAATAGTTCAATTCTTATGAATGGCTATATTTCTTCTTGGGTGTATATCTGAGCTCCAGGTGATTTGACTTTGGATTGTCACTTGTATCATTTTGTCACTAATATTCATTGATCTATTTTAGGAGGTAATTTTGTAGTAGCTTGGGAACCTTGTACTTATATGGTAAACTATATTTTCAATGTCATTGGCAGTGAGGATCCCAACATTCACTTCAAATACATTGAAGCAGTAGCCAAAAATGGACAAATCAAGGAGGTGGAATGTGTAACCAAAGATTCAAACTTCTATGATGCTATAAAGACAAAGAACTTTCTTATGGAAGTAAGACTTGCAGATGCTCATCTGCTAATAAATGTTTGTGATTGATTTGGATTTGTCCAATGTCATGTTCAGTTAAGCTTTTATCAGTCAAGGGATATGTAGAACATAGTTCTCAGTCCATACTGAGTATTCATGGTGTGAAGTCTACAGAGGAGTCTTTCATAGAACCATTAGGATTCACTTTTCAAGTAGTTCTTTCATGTTTTGGAGTTGTATAAGAAAAAAAAATAGAGCATTGTAACTCAATTTTCTCAATCACAGCACTAAGAAACACACTTTGTAACACATTTTTCAAAGAAAATACATATTTAAGTCTTGTATATGTTGTAAGAACACCTTTTCTCAATAAAAAAAAATTAGTATTTTTCCTTCTTAATAGTTGTTTCATTGTGTGCAAATGAATGATTAATTATGTTTTTTTTTTGTTTTATGTTTAAACCTCAAAAGCATTGTCTCATTTCCAACACATTTAGGAAAAAATTAGTTGTGAACAAAAATAATTAAATATACTACCAATTGATAGAAATCAATGAATAAATATGACTAAATATACTACCAATTGATATAAATCAGTGAATAAATATACTACCAATTGACAAAAATCAATGAATAAATGACTAAATCAATAACTAAAAATATACTACCAAATTGATCAATCAAAATAACCAAATAAATGATTGGTAATAAACTACTAATGGTCACATGACCAAGCATAGTGAACAATATGACTAAATATAGTACAAAATTGATCAATCAAAATGACCAAATAAATGACTAAAATTGGTTTAGTCATTTATAAGTAGTTTTTAGTAGCTTTTTCAATCATATATTGTTGTTTTTGTACTAGTGTTGTAAATTTTTTCCTCTTGAATGTTTCAAAAGAATCTACCACATACAAGTTGTGGAGGAGGATAACTAAAATTTACCAAACTAAAAGTCTAACAAATAAATTGCATCTCAAAAGACATTTGTGTTCATTGAAAATGAAGGATGGTGATTCGATTGCAAAAAAATTAAATGCTTTTAATATGATTATAAGTCAGCTTGCATCTGTAGATGTTAAGATAGAAGAAGAAGATAAATGTATTTTGTAGCTTTGTTCTTTACTTTAATCTAGGGAAAATCTAATTGTTTCCATAAGTGTGGTGGTACAGAACCAAAGATGGATAGTCTAAAAGCTATACTTCTTTCAAAAGAGATGAGAATAAATTCCATGAATGCGGGCTCCCAAGATTCCTTGCATGTGTGAGGAAGGCCCAAAGAAAAAGGAGGGCCTAAATGGGACAAAAAGAGAGACTAGTCTAAAGGATGTTCTTAAACCCTCGAGAAGAGAAAAGTAAAGTGTTGGAATTATGGTAAGAGAGGACATGTGAAAGAGTACAAAAAAAAGAAAAAGAGTTTAGATACTTCAATGAAAAATTCCTCAGAAGATGGTGATTTTGATGCTTTGTTTATTTCTGCTAACACTATTAGTAATGATGTATGGCTTATTGATTCAAGTTGATCCTACGATGTGACTCCTCACAAGAAGTGGTTTACTTCATATTCATCTTATGATGGGGGAGAAGTTTTTCTTGGTGATAACAACATGAAGAAGATTGTTGGTAAGGGAAAGGTAAAGTTGTGTTTTATTGATGGAAGGGTTAAAACTCTTAATGATGTTTTACATATTCTAGGACTTGCGAGTAATTTACTTTTAGTATCCAAGTTGAATGATTCTGAAATGCATGTGACATTTAACAAGTCTAGTTGTAAGTTGGTAAGAGGGAGTTTGATGATTGCTAAAGGATTTCAAATAGGGACTTTTTTAAGGCTTAATGCCTCCACTTTTTGTAACTTTGCTAATGTAACTGGCACTAAAAATGCATGTATGTTGTGGCACCATAGATTGGGTCACATAAGTGAAAAGATTCTTAAGATAATTTTGAATAAAAATTTGGTTGACAATATTTTTGATTATTTTGTTGGAAAAAAATATTTTGGTGAGAATTGTGTGTTTGGTAAAAAAAAATAGATCATCATTTCCTAATGGAAGTAATAAACCTAAGTTATTATTATAGATCATTCATTCAAATGTGTTTGGACCTGTACCGTTGAAAAATGAACCCTTGTCATTTTCATGGTCTTTTAGGTCTTGTTTCATAGTGTTGGAACTATATTGCTTTAATTTTATGATGCATCTTGGCTTACATGCTTATTTTGGTGCTAAAAATCAAATAACGACGTCTTGTGAAGTGTTGTAAGACATTTTTACATTCTTCTAGACTCTATTTAATGTAATTCACTTAAAGATCACCTTTTCATTCATCAATATTTTCATGCTTTTCTAGGCATATTTTTGCTATTTACACCTTTCTCATGCTTTATTTTGTCTCTTTATACCCTCATATGCTTATATTAAGTGTATTTTTGGTTCCTATCCTGACAAACAACATTAAACATGACTTAATTTATGACACTTGGTTGTGGGTCTCAGGTGCAACTCATTCACCAAGGGTGGCGAATGAGTCCTCCTTCGCCCTAAATTCAAAAAAATTCAAAATTTCTTTCGGGATTTTACTCAAATTCAATTCATGTCATCCTGTGATAAGGTATGAATGGATAGTAAGGCACAAGATTTGTATAAATATGTGATTTTAACTTCATTTTACATCCCCCATTCACTCATTCATTCAAGCATTCATAATTCAAGTAATTTCCAAGCACTCAAGCATCTTGCATTATCAATTCAAGCACTTTCAAGCACTTTCAAGCACTTTCGAGCAGCCATTGACATCACTTCAAATTTACATATTTAAGGATGTGGTAAGTTTGTAATACTTTCATGTTATTCATTTATCATTTCCTTTGCATTTCATTCATTTCTATTGTGTTTGATTACCAAAGTGGGGTTTGACCAAGGAAAACCCCTATTCACTAACCCCCCAACATTTTCCCCCTTTGCATGTGTCTTTACAACCTTATTTTTGTAGATTTGGCAGGTTTAAAGGTGTTGAAAAGTGGATTTAAAGTCAATTAGGCTCTTCAAATCAATTCATCATCTATTCAAGAAATTTTAGTGACTTTCAATTTGTTTTCTACAAAGTTGACCACGACAAACATACATTCAGTCATTAACAGATCTGGAGTAGTAGTGTTTACCTTTGAATTTTTAGAAATCTTGGGGAGGACTGATTCACCACCCTTAGTGAATGAGTCCCACCTGAAATATGGAAATATGCATTTTTTCATAAATAAACTCCCAGAGCTGTCAAAAATCAGTTCCCAACACTTTTTCAATAGTAGGAGGACTAATTTGCCACCCTTGGTGAATGAGTCCCACTGTGAAAAATTAGAAATTTTCATCAGCATTCTAGACATTCCAGAAAGCTCACACATCATCCAAGTGCACTCAGATTTGACCCTGTACCTTTTGTTTTGCATTATTTCTTTTGATTTCTTCATATTGCATAGTTGTTTGCATATCACACTATGTTTTCAAACATAGCATAAATTGCATCTTTGCACTCATTATAGATCATTTTAATTAATAAATTGCACTTAGATTAGTTCATTTACATAACATCACATTGCACACTTCCTAATTTGAATGAAACATAAGCATTTTAGGATCTAATCTCTCTACTTTTGGGTGAAAAACCCTATAAGAGTTAGAGAGTCCATTGGGTCCTAAAATCTATGTTTCAAGACCAGTGCATGTTGACTCTTTTAGAAAATATCATTATTACTTTACTTTCATTGATGATATCTCAAGATACACCTAGATTTACTTTAATGCAAAATATGAGGTTTTCACTAAGTTTAAGGAATTTAAAGCCTTAGTTGAGAAGCAAACAAATTATAAGATAAGTGTGTTGAAATTTGGCAATGGGGTGAATATTTTCTAGGGAATTTGGTGAGTTTTGTAAGCATGTAAGTATTTTTTGATAAAATACCACCATATATACCCCAACAAAATGGGGTAGTGGAAAGAATGAACTAAACATTGATAGAGAGATCTAGGAGCATGTTGAGTGGTGTTAAGCTTGATAGATGCTTTTGGGAAGAAGTTGTAAGTCCTGCATGTTATTTGATTAATAGATCTCCTTATTCAATTGTTATTGATAAAACTCCATGTAACATGCTAGAACTTAGCAACTAATAAAAGTGCAACATTTAATCTAGATATAAACTTGCATATACTTAAATGCATAAATAAACTGATACAAAGTAGTAATATTTTTTTTATTTAGAGAAAAGAAAGAGCATGAACTTTAAGCTAATTTAAATTGAAATGCACAAAAGATAACTGAAAGGAAAACTTATAGAGTAAGTAACCATTACAAAGATACAAAGAGTTTGAGATTATAGATTTCCTTGAATCTATCTATTCCATCTAGAAATTTAACCAAATGTCTTTTACTATTGAACTGTGGAGGAGGAAAAGTATCATCAGGGTGCTTTTTCTCCCATCCATGGACTTACTAGTCCCCCATTCCATTTCATACTGGAATGGCCTGACCCTTCACAAATAATTAATGAAAAGAGATTCTAATGCCATATGATACTAGTGTTTGAACCTACACAATATCTAGTCAATCATTCACTATAGGAAACTCCTAACTAGTATGACCTCTGATTGGGGTGCATATCTAGGGGAAAACAAATTGACTGACACTAACATGTAGTAGCATCACCTTGGCCAAGGTTTTAAATAAGTGCAACACAACAAAGTCATGTAGTCAAGTTTATCACCCTACTCAACAAGATTCATATAATGAAAATTTAACCATCATGTCTATCTCTTATGCTCCTATCCAAAAGGTTTTAGGTTAAAATAAAAACCATGGAAAGATTTTTATCCATTCACAATAAAATATTTTTTCTTTATTTTAGGAAACATTACTTCTTACACTTCTTATATCATCTTTGCTAAGAAGGATTTTAGTAACTCTAGCTCTTCATTAATTAAAGTTCATATAATAGGAGAGCATACTCACACACTATTTACCATGTTTTCCTTTAAGGACTTGCCTAGGAGGTAGTACTAATTCATTATTTCATTAGTAAAGAATCATTCAAGGTTAAATAACTTTGAGAACTTAGTAACTAGAATCAATTACTCGGAGATTATGGAGGCATCCAATAAACTCACAAGAAAGGAATCTATCCAAGGCCATCTCATGACTGGCTCAATAACTTTAAACAAAATCTTTAGTGGAGTAAAGACATGAATACATTATAGGGTATGTGCAGGATCATGATGGGCCAAAAAGTGGTAATATGATGGGTATGTGGCTGATGACTATTTTTTTACCCAAAATTGATGAAACGAAAATGGTTTTTAAAGGAGATTCTCAGCTTTCCACTAATATAAAGTATAATTTACTTTAAATTTAATAAGTAATTATTATTCATTTTATATTCAAATTATGAATAAAGTCTTGATTGATAGGTTGATTGGAAAACATCTATAGCTTTCAAACGGTATCACATTTTTTGAATCCAAAACATGTGTCACATCCTATGCTTCACATACTATAGGATTAAAAAAATAAAAAATGAATTTCATGAATTTTTTACCAAGTTAATGTGGTTAGACATACAAGTTTTTATATTTTTTAAAAATTTGTAATAAAAAATTCATAATTAATTATTTACTTGGAAAAAAATTACAAAAAATATGCATCACATTGGGGCATGAGTCCTCTACTTATATCTAAAATATTATAAAAAAATATTATCATTTTATTATGGTTAGGGTGGTCAGACAGACACCTACTTCTTATTTTTTCCCTGAAATTTAAGTACCACTGCATTAAAATTTCAAATTTTCACCAAATAATTTTTATATTTTTTAATCAAACCTAGTAGTTTAGAAACTACATTCAATTTCCTATAGTTTCTATTCTTACATATTTTTGAAATAATAAAGTTAACTTATTCAAATTTTTACGTCAATTTTCCTAACTCTAATTTTTCTGAATTTTTTTCACTTAAGGGCCTATTTTTTTCATGATGATCCTACACATACCCTATACCTAGGTTAATTAACCACCCACACTCTTCCATGTAATCCAACATGCATGCATTTTATCTAAATTTTGTAGAACCTTAGCATTTAAAAAATAGCACAAGAAAATATTGGCGTGGACTCAAGAGAACAACATGATTCACTAGTCACTTGGCAGTTACTTTGTTGTATAAGGGAGTTACAAGAAAACAAATTCTTTTCAACTTTCTATACCTCATATTTTATGGTAACTATAAAATGTGATGCTACAACAAGAATTATAGTAATACTAATAAGGTTTCTCTCATAGTGATAGCATTCTTCCATAGTCATCGTTAAATGCTTCTTATAAGACTTCCCCATTATATATCATAACTAAGGAAATAATAGTGGGAGGAAAGAATAAAGGGCATGCAACCTATCAATATGGTTTTTCTATTCCCCTGGAGAGTTCTATTATTTATTCCAGAGATTGATTTCATTCAATAATATTTTGGATGGTTCATTTAATACTCTCAAATTTGGTTTGTATAATACCAATGACAAGATTTAGTGCATCTAGCTCAAATAATCATAAATAATTTTTTGCATGGCACGATGAATTTTTAATATCATATTGCTAACAAGACAAAAATTTATGAAGTTACAAAAACACCTATATAAAAGGCTTGGCATTAGGTTACCTACCCATTCGAAGCTTGAGATAATGACTATTTGTAATTTCTATGAGAACTTGAGAATGAAGGCTCCTTCAGAGAGACATCTTTTTCATCAACGAGCCAAGACTTCATGTTCCTTTAATCTAAGAATATTTTAGATCTCCTTGTTATCTGACTCAAGTATTTCTTCCTAAATTTAAAATAATGGCTATTTCTATAAGCAACGATAGTGTTAATATTAGCCAACCCCTCTCTCCTATAACAATAGAATATTTAAAAAATAAGCTTTGTTCAGAAAAATCTCCCCTTCAAGAATGGCACAAATGGTAAAAACAAGAAAAAATTTCAAATGTCGCTTGCCATGGGTTTCCTCCCCACATGATATAACTACAATGATACATGCAAATCATTAAATTATGCCTTGCATATCAAGCACCTCCTTTGGTGATATCTGCGGCTCCTGAAGGTTTATACAATGCTGAAAACTATTTAATTCTCCAATACCCTTCTAAAAGTCACAACTTATTATAGCTTAGCTTATATTGTAATATCATTTGAATCTTTATTTCCTTGTCGTGGCTTACCACATTCTTTATGACATTATCTTTTTTTTATTTTCCCTTATATAAATATGTGTTTTGAAATTATTGATAGATATTAAGTTTAATTCTTTTATATTAGATCAATTAAAATAAAAATTAAATATTTTTGAGAGTCATTTAAATGTTCACCCAAAGGACAATTCAAAATTCAAGGTCCTTTAAAGATTAAATTTTAATTTTAAATTCCAAAGAAATAACAAGGTGATGCTACACAACCAACATAGGTTAGGTGATCCTAACACCTAGGTTCAACCTTGTGGTTTACCTGACAACTCTGAACTTGTGGTTCCAATCCTACTCAAATGAAAATCACAAACTTACAAGCTAGGTTTCAGATGATACTATACTTCTCTTCCATTACCCCTCGTACCTGATGATACTTTTCCTCCCTTCTCAAAGGCGATAACTTCCTACAACCACTAGGTCAAAAGCAAGTAGTTAGTCTAAAATCTCACTTCATCTTTGCATCTGCATCTATGTAAGCATGAAAACATCTGTCAAATAAACTTAATTTAACTATTTATATATATACATTGTATATCTCCATTCAACAAGCTAAGTAACGACATATATATACATGCTTGAGAAATTACTTCAAGATATTAGAGAACAATTCCATAATATCTAGGGCACAACATCAAAATAGCTAGGGCACAACATCAAACTAGCTAGGGAACAAGTGGAATGTAACACTCTTTATGAAGTGTGGATAGGTAGAAAGCTTTATGTTTTACATTTAAGGATCTTTATTTGTGAGGCTTTTGTTTATGTTCCTCAAGAGAAGCGTTCTAAGTTGGATCCAAAAGCACATAAATGCATCTTTGTTGGTTATGGTGAGAATGTAAAAGGTTATAAGATAACTCATAAGATGGTTTTCTCTAGAGATGTGATTTTCAGGGAGTTTAGAGCTTACTCAGGTCACAACCAAAGGAGTAAGATAAGACAAAAATAGTGCACTTTGAGATAAATATTGAGAAGCAGGAAGATGCACATGTGGAAGAACAATGAGATAGATTTGAGGATGGAGAAGAAGAAGAGGGTTCAGAGAGTTTAGATGATGTGTTGGATGAGCATATAGAAGAAGAAGAGAAGTTAGAGCCCCTTACTCCTACCTTGAGAAGATCCACAAGGCATCATAATCCAGTCGATAGGTATATCCCATCTAATTACCATTGTGTATTTTCTTTGTTGAGTACTAACAATGAACCTAGATCCTAAAGGGAGGCTCTTTCTTCAAAATAAAGTGAGTCTTGAATGTAGGCCATGCATGAGGAGATGATGGCTTTGGATGGTTGTGATACTTGGGATATTTTCAATTTCTCCAAATGAAGGAATCCCATTAGATGCAAGTGGGTATTTAAAAATAAATTTGGTGCGGATGGTCAGTTAGAAAGGTACAAGGGCAGATTGGTGGCCAAGATCTACTCCCAAAGAGAGGGAGTTGATTTCGGTAAAATTTTATCTCCTATTGCTAAGTTAAATTCTATTAGATTCTTATTATCTATTGTTGTTGCTTATGATTTTGAAATAGAACAAATGGATGTTAAAACTACTTTCTTGCATGGGGATCTTGAGGAAGAAAGTTATATGCAACAACTTGATGGTTTTGTTGTGAAAGGAAAAGAACACTTGGTTTGTAGGCTAAAAATATATTTATATGGTTTGAAACAATCACTCAAGATGTGGTACCAAAATTTTGATAGATTTGCATTGAATTTGGGTTTTGTTAGGAGTGAAGAGGATCATTGTGTTTATATTAAGGTTATTAATGATCGGATACTAATCATTGTCTTGTATGTTGATTACATGTTTTTTATGGGTAACATTAAAGTGATGATTAGGGAGCTTAATACTTAACTTTCTGGCACATTTGATATAAATGATTTGGGAGATATAAAATATATCCTTGAGATGGAGATTACTAGGGATCAGCTCACAGAAAGCTCTAGTTAAGAGTAAGTATGTTGATACCATCTTGCAGAGGTTTAGTATGCATGACTGTAAACTAGTAAATATTCCATTTCCAATTGGTACTAAGTTTAGTTTAGACATGTGTCTTAATGTTAATGATGATTTTGAAGAGATACCTAAAGTTCCTTATGCTAGTTTCATTGGTAGTTTGATGTATGCAATGGTTTGTATAGACAGAATATAGCCTAAGAAGTGGGAGTTTTTAGTAAGTTTATGTCTAACCCTGGTAAAGAGCATTGGAATTTTGTTAAATGGGGGTTTAGATATTTGTGTGGTACTTCAGATTATTGTTTGGATTATCATGGTATTGATGATGTGGTTAAGTCATTGAACATATAGGGATTTGTTGATGCAAATTGGGCAAGTGACTTGGGCAATGGAAGGTCCACTAGTGGTTATGCTTTTACTTTGTTTGGAGGTACAATTAGTTTGATTAGTAAAAGATAACCTACCATTGCATTGTCCAATATCGAAGTAGAGTATATGGCTGCTACACATGCATCTAAGGAGGTGGTCTGGTTACAAAGACATGGTAATGGTATTGGTTTTTATTGCAAGAAAGTAAGGATTGGATGTGATAGTCAAAGTGCATATGTTTAGCTAAAAATACTATGTATCATGCTCATACTAAGCATGTTGATGTTTAGTATCACTTTGTGAGAGTAATGGTTGAGAATGGTAATGTCTTCATTAAGAAGGTTGAAACTTTGGATAATATTGTAGATTCTCTCTGGAAGCCAGTAACCATGAGTAAGTTATCTTGGTGTAGAAAGGCTATGGCCTTTATCAATGTACTTGATTACATTTTATTTGTATCTTATGGATGTAATTGCAATGTATAATGTCAAGTGGGAGAATGTTAGGATAGGTGACAATAATTTCTATCCTAAGTTGTGTAGTGTAGTAAAATCTATACCCTTGCATTTTCACACTTGTTTGGACCCACCTCGCTTTATTTATGCTTCTTTATGGCTTAATTGGTCCTATTTTATGTCCACAAGCCCTATGAATGACATATTTTTCTAGTTAGTCCCAAAATTCTCCAATGTATAAATGATAATTTAATGACTCCATTGGTGTGTCCCTAGTTTTTGAGTTGGGACTAAAATTCCACCTAGGGCATCTTAGTCCCCCAAGGCTTTCAAGACCCTGATTTTAGCACCTCTAGATTGGGCCCCTTTTTGGTGTTTATGCCAGAATTTTTTAGGACATGGGACTAACACACCACCTAGGGTGTCTTAGTCTTCCTTGAGTCATTTTTGGGATTTAATTTCAAATTTTGGTGGGATTTAGCCTCCTTTATTCAATGAATTCATATGTCATCTTGGTGTGAGATAATTTTAGGATATTAAGCATAGATAAGTATAAATACAAGGTTCCTTGATTAATTTCAACCCAAGTCATTTGTGAGATATTTTAGCATAGCATAATTGAGTTCACAAGAGAATTCAAGAGCAAATTCATCAAGCATTTGAAGTCATTTTCAGATTCAAGCATCATATCAAAGTGTTTTCTTGCATCATGTGTGTTGTTGTGCTAACATTTGTGATGTAGGGTTTTGATCCAAGCTAAGAAATTCAAGTATTATCTTTCAAGTATTCAAGAACCATATCCATTGTAGCCATTACACACAAGTTAGCAAACTTTACAAGGGTTTGGTGAGTTTTAGCATTCCATGTTGTTCATTCACCATTTCCTTCATTATTTCATTTCATTTCAAGGTTTAATTACCAACAAGGGTTTTGACCAAGGAAAACCCCCATTCACTAACAAACAACAAGTCTTTCCATTTTACACATTTGTGATTGCAGATCTAGGTTGTGGACTTGAAGATCACTTAGAGTGCAAAGTTGCATTACAAAGTTGTCATCTTCACAGAAACTCACCTACAGGACATATTCAGAAGTTTCAGAACCTAGGATTGGAAGGGAAGCTTGTGCAGACCTTAGAGCTCAAGATCCTATTCAAAGTTTGTAGAAACTCAGAATGAGACTAATATGCCTTCTTGGGTTTCTTAGTCCTCCTAGGATCAATTTTTAGAGATTTTTAGAGATCTGGTTTTGAGATCTGAAGACTCTGTGTTTGCCTCAAAAAAAAATAGTAGGACTAATATGCCATCTTGGGAGTCTTAGTCCTCCACAACATATTTTGGCAATCAGTTAGCATTTCCAAAATACTCACGACATATCTAGATTTCCTAGGTTCACACATACCATCTCCATGTTGCATAATTTCATCATTTGCATCTTTCATTTAGCTTGCATTGTTAGTTTTAGGTCATTTTGCATATCACAATGTGTTTTCAATCATTTTCTTTTCCAAGCATTTGCTTGGTGGTGAACCCCTTTTTGCTTGGTGGTGAACCCCTTAGAACTCAAGAAACCCTTCCTAGGACCCTTCTAATTGAGAATTGGCTCACCTAGAGAGGTTGTTAGTCAATCCAATTAGGACTCTTAGGACATTAATGAATGGTTGAGTGAGAAAACTATCATATCCCAAAAAGGTATCTATTTTCCCATTCATCATTTTGGTGAACCCGACACTTTGTCTTTTCTTATTTGGATTCTATTTAGTCCTTATATATAGATAACATTCATTCTTGCATTGCATCTTTCATTAGTGAAAGTGTGTCTAGGTATCTTACATCTTGCATTAGTGAAATTGCATTTAGGGTTTCCTATATTTGCATTAGTGAAAAGTGCATATAGGTTGCATATTTACTTTATTGCATCATTTCATTTCATTGAAAACGTGAAAAGTGCATTGTTCTTCATTTTCATTGCATTCTTATTACATTCAAAATTGAAAAAATTGCATTCAATTGCTTATTTCTAGTTACTTTTTCTTGCACTTATTTGCACATTCTTTTGTTTCTAAGCATTAACATAATGCATAGGAAATCTGTAAATATTTTTGAAATTCCAAAATTCCCTATTTTTTTGCAAAAAACTTCTATAGAACTAAAACACCCTTCCTGGTGTCTTAGTTCCTCTTAGGATTTTTCCTTCAAAAGTCTCTCTCTATTGTTTGTTGTTTGTTTCAGCCTCTGGAACTTCAGAATCTCACTAGGAGGACCAAGACACCCTTCCTAGCATCTTATTCCCTATTGACTTTGATTCTCAAATTTTTAGGATCTGAAATTGCTTTTATGTGCTTCTATGGGCTGCTTTTTGTTTTCTATTTTTTGTTTCAGTTTCTACATTTGTTGTTATTCCATTTTCTTTCATTTCAAGTGCATTTGTTCAATCTTGCATCATGGATATATGCTTTGGAAAATTGTGGATGTCCTTGAAATCTTTGGTAGATATGTCCAATTGTTCCTTTGGTAATGACCCTAATGAAATTGAACTCACCCATGCTCACTCAACTCCTAATCCATGTCCTCCTCATGATGTTGACATCATTGAAGAAGATGGTGACAACATGAATAATTTCATAAATAATTGTCTTGATAACCTTGAAGCTAATGCATACTTCTATCCTTCCATGAAACAACTAGACCCTCCCACAATACCACCCCTTGAGATGTTTGAGTACTTACATCCTAAAACTGAGGAAAAAGTTGAACCTAAGTTCCCTACAACAGGTGAACCTAGTTCCTCTAAATAAGAAAACACTCAATCCTTTTATGATAAAAAAGTGACAAACACTACAATTAATCTACAAGAAACATATGGAAAAGGTTTCACCATCTTGAGAAAACAAGGATGTGACACAAGAAGTGAACATGAAATTGATCAACTCTTGAAACAAAGACCAACTGATGAAAACACAAAAGGATTAGGATACCAAGATCCCTCTCATAACGACAAGTCTCCTAGAGAATATCTAAGGCTCTAAAGTGATGGTACAATCATCTTGGAATCTCCTCCTTATTTGAATATCTTTCTCCCTCAAGAACAACCAATAGATCATAGCAATAACAAGGATGATAGGCTCATCTTAGGTCCTCCTCCTTATTAAATTATAGAAGTTGGAGAATCTAGCTGAAGCAAAATATCTCATAGAATAAAGAAACCTCAATACCATTGTCCACCATCTTCAACCGAGAGAACTTTACATATCTTTTTAATTCAAGGACTTATTACATTACCACCCATACCTAAAAATTGATTTCCATATCCTAAGATCAAAAACACATCTTATTGCAAATATCATAGAATTTTTGGTCATAGTATTGATGCATGTTGCACCTTAAAGAAAGAGTTTAAAAGGCTTGTAATTATATAAATAATCCCTTAAATTGGGACCCTCTTCATCATGTAATGGTTGTAGAATACTCTATTCTCACTATTACATGACCCTTCTCATCACCTACCTCAGCCTATTCTTTTCTTGCACTAAGTGGAGACAAGAAGTTGTTGGCCTTGTCTTAGTAAGGCATTTGTTGTTGTCCCTTTGGTCTGTTATCCACTTTCCACTTATAAAGACTAAGATTGGGAAGGTGGATGACTTACTTTAGGTTGACTTGCCTATGCCTTACTAGTCATTTTCAGTTTCTTTTTGTTTTCTTGCATGTGCTTAATGTGATCCCCCGTGATGTTCTATTTGATGTTTCTCTCTTTGTGCATTCCTCTATTTGTACCTTCATTCTTCTATATGTCATACCCTTTTTCCTTTTTATAAATTTTTTATCTTGCCTTTTCATTTCATATTTCTTTTGTTTTCCCTTTGGGGATGACGCAAGGCATTGAGACATTTATGTCACCTTCATGTTGACCCAAAAGGCTTTCTTTTTCTTTTCCTTTTCATTTAATTTTCTTGTGTTTTCCTTTTGGGGATGATGCAAGGCATTGAGACATTTATTTCTCCTTCATGTTGACCCAAAAGGATTTCTTTTTCTTTTCCTTTTCATTATGTTTTTCTTTTGTTTTCCTTTTGGGGATGATGCAAGGAATTGAGACATTTATGTCTCCTTCATGTTGACCAAAAAGGATTTCTTTTTCCTTTCCTTTTCATTTCATTTGTCTTGTGTTTTCCTTTTGGGTATGACACAAGGCATCGAGACACCCTATGTCTCTTCCATGTTGACCCAAAAGGCTCTTTCTTTTTCTTTGTTTTCACTCTCTTTGTGTCATTCTTCTAGTTCAGTGTATTTGAGAAATGATGATAGTTCCAAGCTCTTTAATATCATTGTAGAAAAAAACATAATAACCCCAAATCCATAGATCCCTTATGTGTTTGTTGCTTTCATTTTGGGGGCAACCCTTTCTTTTCCTTTTCTCTTTCATGACATAGCTTTACTTGGAAACATATGACTTGGCATAGGGCTTTCCAAGTTAGCTCTCATGTATTCTTTCTTTTTTTGCATTTTCATTTTTTCTACTTTAAATTAATTGCTCACAACATGGTGTTAGAAATTCCTTTAAAGTGGGGGCATACATTGGCATTATTTTGGCATGATTTCACTTGCATTTTTTTTCCTTTTCATGTTCCTTGATGTGATTTTCTTCCTTTATGCAATGTGTTTTTCCTCTTGGTGGTTTCTATGGGTTTGAATTCCTCTAAGAGCATGATATTTCCTTGTCCTCTCTTGGAAACATTAGATACAATGTTCCCCAAGATGAGACCCTTTTGCACTTGTCCTCCTTGGAAGCATTGGGTACGATGTTCCCCAGGATGAGATCTTGTATTTATCCTCTCTTGGAGATGTTAAGCACAATGTGCCCTAAGAGTAAGATCTCACATGAACTAAGAAAAATCCCTTTGAACATCCCTCTTTCTTGTTGTATTTTCTTTGCATTTTTGTCTTGATTAAAGTCATGGAGGTATGGCTTTGATATGGACTACCTTGGGGCTCACCTAGTGAACACCTAGCTTCACTAGCCCTTGTGAGCATGTTTTTTTGTGCCTTATTAAATTCATGGAGGTATGGCTTTAATATGGTCCCTTGGGGATCACCTAGTGGATGCCTAGCTCCCACTAGCCCTTGTGAGCGTGTGTTTTGTTTGCATAGTGGACAACTCATTCCACTTGTAAACATTTTTGGAAAAACAACCTAGACCTAGTCCACCGCATTGGAAGGCCAATCAAAGCTTGATCTGCTACAGTTTTTCCTTTTCCTTTTTCATTTTCCTTTTTCTTGCATTTGATGGTGTATGTTTGCAATTTGGTTATGGCTTCATATATCATCCACAAGCATGTTCCTTTGTGATTATGTTGGTTTTTCCATAGGATATTGATCCTAGGGGCTTGGCCACCCTCTTGGTCATTGTTATCCTATCTTGCTAACATTTGTACATTTGAACCCCTCTTGATTGAGTGGTTCACTAATTTAGTGTGAGGTTGTTCAAAGAAATTTCATCCTCTCACTATAGTGGGGGCTAAATTTAGTGTAGTAAAATGCATACCCTTGCATTTTCATACTTGTTTGGGCCCACCGTGCTTAATTTATGCTTCTTTATGGCTTAATTGGTCATATTTTGTGTCCACAATCCCTATGAATGACATATTTTTCTGGTTAATCCCAACATTCTCCAATGCATAAATGATAATTTAATGACTCCATCAGTGTGTCTCTAATTTTTGGGTTGGGACTAAAATTCCACCTAGGGCATCTTAGTTCCCCAAGGCTTTTGAGACCATAATTTTAGCACCTCTAGATTAGGCCCCTTTTTGGTGCCTGTGCCCCGAGCTCTTAGGACTTGGGACTAAGACACCACCTAGGAAGTCTTAGTCCTCCTTGAGTCATTTTCAAGATTTAATTTCAAATTCTAGCGGGATTTAGGCTCCTTTATTCAATGAATTCATATGTCAGCTTGGTGTGATATAATTTTGGGATATTAAGCATACATAAGTATAAATACAAGTTTCCTTGATTAATTTCAACCTAAGTCTTTTGTGAGATCTTTTATCATAGCATAATTGAGTTCACAAGAGCATCAAGAGAAGATTCATCAAGCATTTGAAGTCATTTTCAGATTCAAGCATCATATCAAAGTGTTTTCTTGCATCATGTGTGTTGTTGTGCTAACATTTGTGATGTAGGGTTTTGATCAAAGCAAAGAAATTCAAGCATTATCTTTCAAGTATTCAAGATCCATAACCATTACAACCATTACACACAAGTTAGCAAACTTTACAAGGGTTTGGTGAGTTGTAGCATTGAATGGTTTTCATTCACCATTTCCTTCATTATTTCATTTCATTTCAAGGTTTAATTACCAACAAGGGGTTTGACCAAGGCAAACCCCCATTCACTAACAAACAACAAGTCTTTCAATTTTGCACATTTGTAATTGCAAATCTAGGTTGTGGACTTGAAGATCACTTGGAGTGAAAAGTTGTAAAAGTTGCAAAGTTGTATTACAAAGTTGTCATCTTCATGAAAACTCACCTACAGGCCATATTAGGAAATTTAAGAACCTGAGACCAGAAGGGATGCTTGTGCAGACCATGGAGCTGAGGATCCTATTTAGAGTTTATAGAAATTAAGAATGAGACTAATACACCATCTTGGGTGTCCTAGTCCTCCTAGGCTCAATTTTTAGATATTTTCATAAATCCAATTTTGAGATCCGAAGATTTTGTGTTTGCCTTGAAAAATAGCAATGGGACTAATACACCATCTTAAGAATCTTAGTCCTCCACAACATATTTTGGCAGTCATTTTTCATATCCAGAATCCTCATGGCATCTCCATATTTCCCAAGTGCACACATACCATCTCCTTGTTGCATAGTTTCATCATTTGCATCTTTCATTTAGCTTGCATTGTTAGTTTTAGGTCACTTTGCATATCACAGTGTGTTTTCAAAAAAAAAATTCCAAGCATTTGCTTGGTAGTGAACCCCTTATAACTCAACAAACCCTTCCTAGGACCCTCCTAATTGAGAATTGGCTCACCTAGAGAGGTTTTTAGTCAATCCAATTAGGACTCTTAGGACATTAATGAATGGTTGAGTGAGAAAACTGTGATATCCCAAAAAGGTATCCATTTTCCCATTCATCAAGTTGATATAAATTGTGTGTCTCTGCATTCTTTGGAAAGTGTTCTAGAGGACATGAGAGAAAAAAAATTATTATTTTTCTTATGAAAAATTGTAATTGCATTCAAACAGGTGGACCCACTATGGTGACAATTACAAAGCATTCCAAGAGCATATTCTATTTGGGAATCCAAATTTTTGGTAGGGACCACCTAGAAGTGTAAGATCGTATATGTTATTTGCATGTTATCTTGGGTTGGGTTCCCAAGCTTTCATGTTTTTAGTTTGAGCCATCAAAGAGTTATGGAGCACTTGATATTGACCAATTTTTATTGGCTATGGGTTAGGCGCCCATGTGAAGGCCATATGAGCATTTAATAATTTTTACCATGTTTTTGGGTTGTCCACTAAGTGGGGTGTGGGTTTTTCTAGGTGGTTGTACTTGTTGTTTTAGGATAACATTTGTGGTATTCTCTCCCATAAACATCTATATATTGGAGCATTTAGATAGTGGTTTGTAGAGTTTGTTTGCAGGTTGTCAGAGTAACAAAGTGTTGTTGGAATTCAGAGAGGATTGTTGTATTGGTGTACTTAATTTAATATTAATACAAGCTTTGAATCTCTTTGGGTATGGATTTTTTTCCCACAATGGTTTCTCCACGTATATCTTGTGTCACTTGTGATTCTCAACTTGTGGTATTGCTGATTTTCTTTCATTATTGTAATTTCTAATCACATATCATAATATTAGTAATCTTGAATATATAATTTCATATTTGCAACCACATATTTAAGTTCATATTGCTCCAAGTTTCACCTTGATTTCTAACACCTATCACATGATTGATTCATTTTCACATTCTTAGATGATTTATGCTTGACTATCTCATATGATGGTATTCATATTGCTCACATTATACTAGACACATTTTAGCTTGCTGATGACTTACCCTTATTGATTACCTTAGTTTTGGGGAAACCTATGGCATCTCATCCATTTGTATTTATGCGCTTACATGCTTATCATTCCTACATAATATTATCTACTAATATGATTTACCTGCTTATAGTATTACAACATTATCCATTAATAAACCTTCCATGCTTATTATGAGATTGCATGTCTTAAATTCTTGATGTACAAGTCATTTGATGTTATAATTACCAATAGTTACATGCTTAATGTGCTTTATGATATGATTTATTGACAACTACTACATACCCAATTTGCTTCACATGATGTTATCATTCAAGATTGTTACATGCTTAATGCTCTTTACATAATTTTTAATGTTTTCCCTTGCCTATGAATTCCCTATGTCCTTTGTGTACAAATAAGGGGGAATATATTATCATTGACATTATTCCACCAAAATAAATCATTTGTATGTGTCCCATTAGTCAAATCAATGCTATCTATTACTGGTTCCTTCTCCTTTTTTGCCACCTGCAACCACCAAAATCTCATGTCAAGCAAACAAGGATTGCACACCATTAATACATACAAACTCTACAATTGAAGGCATTGGATCAAGATTTCAATTTTGAAAAAAAAGGATAGGAATTAAAGACTCCATACCAAACCAGCATTGAACATATAAGGATATTTTCAAATTCAAAAATGCATTACTCAATCTCGTGCAATTTCCATTTAGCACGTCCCACTTTCATTTTTAGTTATACAATTTTCTCTATTAATATGAAGAAAGTCTAGAGGCAGCAATAGCAACACCCTAAGAAGCTACATGTATTCTACTACTACAAATTCTTTATGCCTACAGATGCCAATATGTTGTATGCTATGAATATGTTGTCCACAAATCTATAAATATTCTGAGTTTCATACTAATGTTTACAAGCATTTTTCCATTTATGTTTTGTATGCTTGGGAATGCAAATATGTTGTATGTGATGTCAATTCTTGTGACAATGACCTATAACTCAATATCTAGGGTTTGAACTTACACTTTATATGAATGTCAAGGAATTTTAGTTCAATTTCAAGGTTTCACTGGTTTTTGTTTCCTTTATACTAGTCCATGCACGATGTTTGCTCTACATTGTGCTTTTCAATATCTTTTGTTCTTCAATCTCTTGTGTTCTTCCTTGCATAATGTTTATTAAGCATTATTTTTTTCATATTTTCTTCCTTATATGATATATGAAATGGGTTTGGTTGGTTTAAATGGTTTTTCATTACTATTAGACTTGTTCGATGAAATATGGAAAGGGTTTCATTGGTTTTCAGCCATGCACTTGTATTCGTGTGTTCATCATTGCACAAAATAACTCTACAACTTTCTTCTTACATTTGTTTGTTATTCCAAAATATGGAAATGGTTACAATTTATCACATTGCATATTATTTTTTATATTTGATTGTTACTACAAAATATTCATAGGGTTTTAATGTTTATCATTTCGAGGGTTTCTACCATGCACTTTCATTCATGTGTTCCTCATTGCATAGAATTTTAACTCTGCAATTTTCTTATAATATTCTCATGTTATTCTAAAATATGAAAATGGTATCACTAGTTTTCATTTTGAAGATATTTTGTCATGCAATTGTATTATTTTGTTCTTCCATGCACACTAGTTATGTCTGGGAAATGATTTTTTTTATTTGATAAGGGTTTCACTGGTTCACAATTACAGGGTTTTCTTCCATGCACTTGTATTCCTTTGTTTGACAATGCACAAACTTTAACTCTGCAATTTTCCTTTAATATTTATTTTTTATCCCAAATATGAAAATGAATTCACTTTTTTTCATTTCAAAGATATTATGCCATGCAATTATATTATTCTATTCCTATATATATATATATTTCCATACATATACATATGTATGTCTATATATGTAATTTTTTATGTATATATTTGTATTTCTTTAAGTATATATATGTGATTGTTACTACAAAATATGGAAATAGTTAGACTGGTGAAATATAAGAAATCTAGAAAGGGTAGTTGGTGACAAACATTTACAGTGCATAAAACTTGTATCCAATGGGTTTGAATTTAGATAACAATGTGTGCACTATAAATTTTTGTCACCCACTACCCTTTAACTCCATATTTGGGTTTTTAACTTATATTCTTTGTTAATGTCAATGCATTTATGTTCAGCTCTCCATGATTCATTGTTTGGCTCTGCACTCAAGAAATCTCTCTTTGTCTTTCAGTTGAGGTTTTCTACCTCACTATGCCTATACCATTGTCTTTTGTTTTGATAATGGTTAACCAATGTTCGTTCATGTCTCACTAACCTAATCTACTCTAAGTCATTTCAATTCAAATAATAAATCAAACAAACTATCAACATGTATATATTCAATAAAAATAAACTATTCATGCACAATAAAGACAATTGCATTACAAACTATCAACAATATCATTATTCATAAAAACCAAGCATTGAATTGCAAACTGTCAAGATGCATATTAAAGAAAAGAAAACTGTTCATACATCACTGTGACTTCAACAATGTTCAATTATTATTATTTTTAACTACTCCAAACATCTTTTTTAATATCTACATGTGCAATCTAAAGGTAAGATGAGGTCAAAACAAAAAAATAAGACTACAAATACAAAGTCATGTATAGAAAAAAGACTGTAACAGTCCCCCATGTGCATCAACTAGTTGTAGAAGCAAATACCAATCCTAAACTTGTGGAGGCTATCCAAGAGGTTGTTGCACCTATAATTAGGTGGGAAAGAGCATCAAAGAAAAGGGAATGGTCATCACAGGAAATGATAGGGAATTGGAGGATGTTGAAACAAATGGGATGTTGATGAGAGTTACTGCAAAGAAATGGAAAATCCCAGGTACAACACTTAGCAATTGGTTAGGAGGCCTGACAACTACTTCAAAGAAGGGTGCATCAATAGTCCTAACAAATGAGGAGGAGGGTTTTATTGTAAAGTGGTCCACAAATATGGTATATTTTGACCACAGGCTTGATATTATCAATATCAAGCAAGAGGTTGCTCAAATATGCCAGACTAGACCCAACCCTTTCACGGAGGGGCTGCCTGGAAAATCATGGTGGACTGGATTCAAGAGGCACCATCTAGAATTGACCTTGCACACAACTAAAGGTCTTGAGAAATATAGGGCGGTAAACCTAAGACTCAAAATAGTAGCTAATTTTTTTAGAATGCTAACATCAGCATATGAAAGTACCACATACAATTCTAAAAAATAATGGAACTGTGATGAAATAGGAATTCAAGCTGGTAGAAATGGAACAATGAGGGTCTTGGCATGATGAAGTAGTAGGAAAGTCTCATACATCATTCCAAAAAGTAGATAATGAATAACAATTATCTGATGTGTTAATGCATCTGGCCAAAGCATACTTGGTTTCTATCTGTTCAAGGGAAATATAGAGATAGAGAATTACATTGTGAATTGTGAACCACACACAGCTATGGCAAGCCAAGAACACCCTTGGATGACAAAGGAGCTTTTATTTGACTGGATGGAACATTTATGTGTGTCAGATCTAGGGAGTGTGTCAACAAGTAATAGGCACCTTCTAATTTTTGACAACCATGGAAGTCATGTTGCACTGCCAACTATCTAGGAGGCAAGGAGTTTAGGCATTGACCTCCTTACACTACCTGCTCATACTTCTCATGTGCTAAAACCTTTGTATGTTAGCATGTTTGCACCATTCAAGACGTAATTCAAATAAAAAAGAGTTGAATTTCTCACAATATTCCCCAATATTGGTATCATAAGGGAAAATTTGGAAAAGTTAGGCAGCAAGACACTGAGAAGATCTATGACTTCATTGAACATAAAAGTTGGCTTTAAAAGGATGGGATATGAATCCTCAATTCTAATGCACTTTTGGGAAACATGCATCCCAGTGAGACATATGAGATTGATGACACCGAGGATGCTTCTGCAGTGTAGAATATCCTTAGTTTTTCGGGACTGGATGTTTCAATAGATGACTGTCACAAACATTGTAGACTCCAATGGATACTCAAGTGCAGAAAAGTATAGAGCAATAACTTAAGGACATGGGCAGCTAGCTCGAACAAGAAGACATGGGGAATTTCACATTCCCGTCTCCAACAGCCACAACTCCAGAAAAAACAGTGCACTATTATGTAAATGGTAGCCACAAAAGTCAATGTACAATAGACTAGGAGGAAGTTTACTGACTCTCAAGTCAATGAAACAATTCAAACCCAAATTGGTTCTCAGATCAGTAACTTCCTTAAGCTGCCAGTTCACAAAGTCAATGGATGAATGAGAAATTTTGTTGGTGGTGCTCTTCAGGTGAGTCGATAGTCTTAGTTGTTGACTGTTGATAGTTACATGACTCTCATAATGGATCAGGGATGAAGAAAACAAGAACTGGAGGAATTAAAAATTAGAAAGAGGCAACAAAATGAGGACAAAAAGGGAGCATGAATTCTAGCATTGGAGCAGAAGGAAAAAAGAAAAATTGAAAAGGAAATTGAGTGCAAGGAAAGAGAGCAGATGAAACAGTTGCAAAGAAAGGAAAGAGAGCAGATGAAGGAGAAAGAGACGGTACAAAAATAACAAGAGAAGAAGGAAAGGGAGATCGAGGCTTCTCATAGAGCATTGATGCGAGATAGATGCTTAAGCAGTCCTGCAACCCTCTTATCTGATACTCATGTAGGAAATGTGTGTTTGAGTCCCAACCCATATCAAGTTAGTTGCACTCAATTTCCAATTGGCCTGACTTCTTCACCACTAACCCCTTCAAATTTAAGTTGCATGCAATTGAAAAATTCAAATGCAAATCAATTTATGGCAAGTCCAAATGCAATAGTAGGAGACGAGAACACAACTCTAGATTCATTTCTTGGAGCATTTGACCAAGGTTGGGAGGGACCAACTATAATAGTGCCTTATATTTTTGTTTTTTTTTGTTGTACTTGGGGATGTCATTTTCATTGTGCTACATCTATACCGTAAATATATTTGAACTAAATTTGTTCATTAATGTGATTGTTTTACAATGTTATTTTGTTACTGTAGACACCTAAAAATGTATCAATGGATCACATTGGAAAACTAACATCATTTCATCCTCAAATACATCTTCTTTTCACTTGTTTAATTAAATAAGCCTAATTATTTAATTAAATGCCTCATTTTTACCTATTAATCTAATTGACATAATTGGGTTACTTCACCCCCTCTCACACTGACATTTCATCTGATTTAATTAAATAATGCAAATAATTTAATTTTAACCCTAAGTCCTCTTATTTAATTAAATAACCTAAACTATTTAATTAAATATCATATTTTTATCTCCTTTTCATTAAATAAATCAATAATTTAATGAACATTCTCACATTCCTCATCTTGCACGTTCAAATTTAGTTTTAATTAACTAAATTGATAATTTCCTTCTCATCCGCTTGTATAGGGAATATTCCAAAGGAATATTCTCCTATTTTCCTCCAAAAAAGGTAATGATTACTCCAAATAAAATTTCAAACAACTTTTTAAAGTTGTTGCAAAGTGTGTTTGTTTGCAAGATTGTGAGCCCTTGATCTTTTCTTGATACATGTGATCTTTGATTCTTATCCATTGATGAGAATCCTTGATCCATGTTTCATCCTCCTTTCATTTGTGACCATTGATAGATCAAATCAATGTTGTCCATTGCTTTTTCATTCGATCTCCATTAAATCAATTATTTAATGAATATCATATAATTCCCCTAATTTGCATAATTCAAACTTTATTTTAATTATTAAATTAATAATTCTTCCACTTGCAAGGGAATATTCCAATAGAATATTCCTCCAAAAGGGGAATATTCCCAATATTCCTTCCCCTTTTTGGACAAATAAAAATTTGTTTTAAATTGTAAAGTATCCTTTTCCCCTCACCCATGAGAATATTCCAAAGAATATTTTCTCTCCTCCAATCATTTGTAAAAGGGATATTCTATTGAGAAGTAGTGCCTCAAAGTACTAGCCTATATCGACGATCGGGCATCGACATGTCGGCGATCATGTGTTAATTTGGTTAAGCTTTAGACTTGTTACTTAGTCTGCTTTGGAGTATCAGTGAATGAAATTTGGATGGATTGGCAATCAGAGTTCAGTTGGAGGAATTTATTAAATGTTGCGAAGTCTTCAACATCCCCAAAAAAGGGGAATATTCCCATGGAATATTCCTTCCCCTTTTTGCACAAATAAAAATTAGTTTTAAATTGTAAAGTATCCTTTTCCCCTCACCCATAAGAATATTCCAAAGAATATTCTCTCTCCTCCAATCATTTGAAAAAGGGATATTCTATTGAGAAGTAGTGCCTCAAATTACTATCCTGTATCGATGATCGGGCATCGACATGTCGGCGATCATGTGTTAATTTGGTTAAGCTTTAGACTTGTTACTTAGTCTGCTTTGGAGTATCAGTGAATGACATTCAGATGGATTGGTGATTGGAGTTCAGTTGTTGAAATTTATTAAATGTTGCAAAGTTTTCGACATCCCCAACCTTCGATAGCTCCAATGGTGCCTTGGTCTGATAGTCAGGTATCAACATATCGGAGATGTCAGGGGTTTGAGTGGAAAGTTTGGAAATGTTTGCTTGACACCCGATCCTCTGATGCTCTGATAGCTCCAACACTTTGATGAGTCGATAACAATAAGGAGTAAAGGTAACTTGGTGGTGATGTTAGCTCGAAGACGAAAGGTCAACATGCCAAGACATAGTCTTTTGTGGGTAGTTGTATTTAAACCCGAACCAGATCATCTACTCAGTGCATGTGGGATAATGAATATATTGCGAGTGTGAAAGGGAGAACGGTTGAACTACCAGTAACTGAATGGACATAGTTTGATGGAGATTTAAAAGATGTCTAAGAACTTTGTTGGGAGTTGAATGGTTGATTGTTCGAAGGTTGAATGGTAATTCATTACTGTATGCTATTGTAGCATTGTAATAGTACGATAAAGTTACTATTGTATAACTGTAATATGTGTGAGGTGATTGGGTTGATGTCGCTGTGTGAAATTGAGAATTGATGTTGTGAAGGATTGATCTATAACTTTATTGTGAACCATTGTTTATTGATAATAAAGTGATATTTTCTTGGTGGTGAGTTTTTCTCTCTTAAGGGTTTTCCCACATTAAATTTGGTGTCTATTATGTGCCAGTGTATTTTTCTATTCTATAATTTCCTATTAAAAGTGCATCTTAATGTTCTGTAAATGAAATTGAAAGCCACTTTTGCATTAAATCCTCTTTGAATTAGCATTAGGAAATTTGTTATGTAGTCTTGCTTTCCTTACAAGTGGTATTAGAGCTTGGACAGTTGTGTTATCCTTGTGGGTTAGGTAGGTTTTTTGTGCCAATTCTAAAGTGGGAGTCTTGCAGAGGAGTCTGGTAATTTCATTAGCAGATTAAGATGAAAAGAACATCAGGGAAGATTGAACTTGAGAAATTCAATGGTGGCAATTTTGAGTTGTGAAAACTCAAAATGGAAGATCTCTTAGTAGATAGAGATCTTTGGATTGTTGTGTCTAGAACAAAACCTTTAGGCATGAAGCAAGAAGATTGGGACCTCACAGATAGAAAAGCAAAAGGGTTGATAAGACTCTATTTAGCAAACTTTGTTCTCCTAAATGTTCATGAATAGAAGTCTACATCTTCTTTGTGGGAGAAGCTTGGTGACATTTATTAGGGAATTCCTTGGTGAATAAGCTATTCTTAAGGAAGAAGCTATACTCTTTGAAGATGGAGGAAGGGGAATTTTTGGTTGATCATCTAAATACATTCAATATGCTCAATGCTTAGTTAACATATGTAGGTGTAAAGATAGATGATGAGGATCGTTGTATGCTCTTGTTTTGTTCTTTGCTCGACTCTTGGGATCATTTACTGATGGTGATTGGGAGCATGACAACCTCTTTAAAAATGGAAGATGTGGTTGCTTCATTGCTATCAGAAGAGATGTGAAGGAAATATTCTAAGATGGAAAAGGAGGCTCTTGTTGTTTGAGGCAAATAAAAGGAGAAAGGAAAGAAGAAAGACAAGAAGTATAAATCTAAGTCTGAAGGGAGATCAAGTCTCCTAGAAAGAAGTCCAAGGTGAAATGTTGGAATTGTGGGCACCTTGGCCATGTCCACAAGGATTGCAAAGAGGAGGAAAAGAAAAAGAAGAAAAACAATTCTTCAGATAATGATTCTTCTCAAAGCAATGTAGATGCTTTCATTATAGCCTTGGAAACTCGGGAATCAGATGATGTCTGGCTGATCAACTCATGTGCATATTTTCATATAACATCTCGCAGAGATTGGTTTACAAAATATGAAAAGTATGTTGGTGGAAAGGTGTATCTGGCAAGTGACTCATCTCTAGAAATAGTTGGTTGTGGAAGAGTTAGAATTCAATTTCCTAATGGAAGGATCAAAGGGATTGATGGTGTAATGTATACCAAGTCTGGCTCAAAATTTACTTTTTATAAGCAAGTTGAATGATGATGGCATACAAGTTTCTTTTTTGAATGGTGGCTGCAAAATGTCAAGAGGCTCAATGGTGTTGACTAGGGGTGCTCAAATTGGTACTTTATACAAGTTGGATGCACATGCAATTCAATGCAATAGTGTTTTGAAAAGTCAAGCAAGGCTACTCGAGTAGAGGAGACTGAAATTCCTTTGGAGGTGAATTCTTTGGAGGTGAAACTTCCTACAAAAAAGACCATGCTCTGGCATCAAAGGCTTAGAATCTTTGAAAAAAAAAACATGGTTCAAGGGCTTGATGATTTCAACCTTAAGTTCAATTTTTGCAAACACTTAATATATGGAAAGCAACACCATGTTTCATTTTATTCGAGTCCTCATAAATATTTTGGTTTGTTGGATTATATTCATTTTGATGTTTTTGGTCTAGTTGATGTTCTTTCTTTATCTAATTCAATATATTATGTATCTTTCATAAATGATTATTCAAGAAGGGCGTTTGTGTACTTTCTTAAAACTAAATAAGAAGTGTTTAGTGGATTTAAAGAGTTTAAGAACTTGGTAGAAAATCAAACTGGTAGGAAAATAAAATGTTTGAGGATGAATAATGGCGGAGAGTTTTTCTCAACATATTTTGATGAGTATTACAAAGACCATGGAATTAAAAGGCATAAAATAATGCCTTACACTCCACAAAAAAATGGAGTTGCTGAAATGTTGAATAGAATGTTGATGGAAAGGGTGAGAAGTATGTTGAGTAGTGTTGGTCTGGAGCAAAATTTCTAGGCTGAATTCGTTGCTATAGCATGTTACTTGTTGAATCGGTCACCCTCTTCGGCATTGGTAGACAAAATTCCTATGAAAGCATGGTCTAGAAAGAATCCATCTCTAATACATCTTTGTGTCTTTGGTTGTGAGGCATATGCTTATGTTCCTGATGTAAAAAGATCCAAATTGGATAACAAGGTTATCAAATGTATCTTTATTGGCTATGGAGTTGGTGTAAAAGGATACAAGCTTTGGGATCTTGTTGCTAAGAAGGTTGTATACAAAAAAAGTGTAATATTTCAAGAGATGAAACCTTATGCTATAGATTTAAAGTCAAAGAAGAAGGAAGAAGAAGCAAAAGAGGAGGTAGTATAAGTATCCATTACTCCTAAAAAGAAAGAACTGTGTACTCTTGGTGGACCTGATAATGAGGAGAGTTCAAGCAACTCTGAGAGTTCTAAACAAGAAGAGGAACCACAACCTCAACCTCAACCTGTGAGGAGGTCTACACGTGAAAGGCGGCAACCTGATAGGTATGGATTTTCCATGTTGGATTCAAATTGTGCATATGCTTTGATTACTAACACTGATAAGCCTAGGACTGCGAAGGAGGCAATAAATATGTCTGATATAGATTTTTGGTTGGAGGCCATGAATGAAGAAATGGCTTCATTAAAGAATGAAATCTGGGATCTAGTACCCTTGCTAGAAGATTGAAAACCAATTGGCTATAAATGGGTATTTAAGAAGAAAATTGATCTAAATGGCAGTGTTGAAAAGTATAAAGCAAGGTTAGTCGCAAAGGGGTATTCCCAGAAAGAGGGAATTGATTATGGAGAAATATTTTCTCCTGTAGCTAAGCTAACATCTATCAGATTTATTTTGCCACTTGTAGCAGCTTATGACATAGAGATCGAATAGATGGATGTGAAGACAATGTTCCTTCATGGTGACTTTGGAGGAAGAAATTTATATATAATAGCCTAAGCACTTTGTGGAAAAAGGTAAAGAAAATCTAGTTTGCAAGTTAAAGAAATCTCTATATGGTTTAAAATAGTCACCTAGAATGTGGTACTAGAAGTTTGACACTTATGTGTTGTCATTGGGATTTGTGAGATCAAAATCAGATCATTGTATATATTATAAAACTAAAAATGATTGTTTCCTTATTATTGCCCTGTATGTGGATGACATGTTATTCATCGGGAATAGTAAGAGTTTGATTTCTGAATTAAAATCTTAGTTGTCAGCATAGTTTGAAATAAAATATTTAGGTGCAGATAGGTATATTCTGGGGATGGAAATTAAAGGGGATAGGGAGAATAGAAAACTTTGGCTCAGCCAAAGAAAGTATATCAATATTGTCCTTGAGAGATTTCAATATTTCAAATTGTAAGTAGTTAATCATTCCAATATTGCAGGGAATGAAGCTATTTGTTGAAGATTTTCCAAAGTCTCCAAATGACATGGAGGACATGACCAGAGTGCCTTATGCAAGTGCAGTTGGAAGTACAATGTATGCAATGGTTTTTACTAGTTCAAACATTGCCCAAGTAGTGGAAGTATTAAGTCAGTTTATGGATAATCTAGGAAGGTCGCATTGGGATGTTGTGAAAAGAGTTTTCAGATATTTGAAGGGAACTTCAAAGTATGCTTTATGTTATCATGGAAACTCTATTGGATCACAAAATTCTCTTAGCATTCATGGATATGTGGACTCTGATTCGGTAGGGACATTAACAACAGAAGATCCGCAAGTGGATACATCTTCACATTGTTTGGTGGTGCAATTAGTTGAACGAGCAAGTAGCAAGTTGTAGTCACTTTATCTACTACAGAGGCAGAGTATATGGCATCAACTTGTGTTCTTTAAGAGGTTGTTCAGCTTAAGCATTTGTATTTTGATGTTGGGTTTAATGCAGGGCAGATTCCTATATGTTGTGACATTCAGAGTGTCGTTTGTTTGGCGAAAAACCCTACTTTCCATGCCAGGACGAAACATATTGATGTGTAGTATCACTGTGATTGAGACATGGTGGAAGATGGAAAGGTTAATCTGGAAAAGGTTGATACTCTGATGAATGTTACAGATGTGTTGACAAATCCTATGAGAATAGCTAAGCTCAAATGGTGTTCAAATGTGATGGGCCTTGGTTGCCATGATTCTCAGTGATTTTTAGTTCATTTGGAGGGCAAGTAAGTTCTTTGTCAAGTGGGAGAATGTTGAGAGTGCCTCAAATTACTGGTATATATCAGTGATCAGGCATCAACATGTCGACAGTCATGTGTTAAGTTGGTTAAGCTTTAAACTTGTCACGTAGTCTGCTTTAGAGTATCAACAATCAACAGTCGGATGGATCGGTGCTTGGAGTTCAGTCATTGAAAGTTCTTAAATGTTGCAAAGTCTTCAACATCCCTGACCTTCGATAGCTCTGATGGTGCCTTGGTCCGATAGTAAGGTATCGACATGTCAGAGACGTCGGGGGTTTGAGTGGAAATTCTATCAATCTTTTCCTAGCACTCGATCCTCTAATGATCTGATAGCTCTAACACTCTAATGAGATGATAACAATGAAGAGTCAAGGTGACTTGGCGGTGATGTTAGCTTGAAGACAAAAGTTCAATGTGCTAACACATAATATTTTGTGGGTGGTTGTATTTAAACTTGGACTGGTTCATCTACTCAGTGCATGTGGGATAATGAATATCTTGCAAGTATGAAAGGGAGAACGGTTCAATTGCCAGTAATTGAATGGAAAGAGTTTGATGGAGATTTAAAATATGTCTGAGAACTTTTTTGGGAGTTGAATGGTTGATTGTTTGACAGTTGAATGGTAATTCATTACTGTATGTTGTTGTAGCATTGTAACAGTATGATAGAGTTATTGTTGTATAACTGTAATCTATGTGAGGTGATCGGGTTGATGTCACAGTGTGAAACTAAGAATTGATGTCCTGAAGGATTGACTTGTAACTTTATTGTGAACCATTATTTATGGATAATAAAGTGATCTTTTCTTGGTGGTGGGTTTTCTCCTGTAAGGGTTTTCCCACGTTAAATCTGGTGTCTATTCTGTAATTTCTTGTTAAAAGTGCATCTTAATGTTCTGTAAATGAAATTGAAAGCCACTTTTGCATTAAATCCTCTCTGGATTAGCATTAGGAAAGTTTTTATGCACTCTTTCTTTCCTTACATATTCTCACTTGGCTTCTTGAGCAAGCTAAACTTGTTACTTCTTGAGCAAGTTACCTTATGACTTGTGTGTTCAGGTCAAAAGTGTGTTTGTTAGGAACAATTAAGAACCTTTGATTAAATCTCATCTTGCATTCTCACCCATTGATGAGAATCATGATCCATGCCTCTTCTTCCTTTCATCCTTGACTGTTGATTGATCTTTTTTATCTCAACCCTTCATTTCTCATTTGTTGAAAACAAATGGATCCATCTTTTAATTGCAAACTTATGTTGTTGAATTCACTCACACTCACACTCATACTTTACTCACATTTAGCATATTTTAGTTTATTTTAGTTGCATATTAGTTTTAATCTTCCATTAATGGCTTCCATGATAACATAGATGCATACATTTAGCTTATCTGTTAATTATGATTTTAATCTTTCTAATCTTGCATACATTTAGAGTAGATTTGCATACACCCATATCAATCATCTTAGCATAAATCATGTTAAAATAGCTTGCATCATATTCATTTAGATTTAAATCATGTTTTCATACAAATTTATCAATGGTTTCATCATTTTTCTTCAATAAAACTAATTGAAACAAGCTCGTTATCCAAGGGATTGGGAAAGGGTCGCTATTCCACATCAATACAACACCACTCCCCCAATAGGATAAGTTTCAATGTCTTAGATTAGAGGTTTTTCAAGCTTTCATGATTTAGAATGTTAGTTTTAATGGCTTCTTTCTCTTTTTTTACAGTGAATGATCTTATTGGGATTAATGCTTAGTGGGTTAAACATGCCTAAAATTCATACAGATCGGGTGTAGTTAACCTTCACTATGTCATTGGTCACATTTTGGCGCTAGGAGGGCGAATTTTAATGTTTTGGGTGTTTTTTGGAGAAATTTTAGGTTTAATCTCTTAAATGCATGATTTTCTTTAATTTTTAATGAATTCTACATTACTAACCTTGTAGAAAGGTTGTTGGGTTTTGAAGATCTCATGTTTAGCTTTCCAAAATATTTTATGATTTCAAAATTGATCAAGATTTGAGGAAGTTATCATTATCTCAAGTTGTTGTCCATGATTAATTTTGTCGTTTCTTTTTTTTAAAAAAAATTGGGTTTAATCTCTTAAATGCATGATCTTCCTTAATTTATAATGAATTCTACATTACTAATCTTATAGAAAGGTTGTTGGGTTTTGAAGATCTCATGTTTAGCTTTCCAAAACATTTTATGATTTCAAAATTGATCAAGATTTGAAGAAGTTTTCATTATCTCAAGTTGATGATTAATTTTGCTATTTTTTTTTTAAATTGGCTTTAATCTCTTAAATGCATGATTTTCCTTAATGTTTAATGCATTCTAAATGACTAATCTTGTAGAAAGGTAGTTGGGTCTTTAAGATCTCATGTTTAGCTTTCCAAAACATTTTGCGATTTCAAAATTGATCAAGATTTGAGAAAGTTGTCATTATCTCATGTTGTTATAATCTAATTTTCTAAAAATGTTTCTCAAACACTTGAAAGGATAAAATGAATTAGCTTTCAAAGCTGGATAAAATTGAACCAAACAACCTCACATTCGCTTTAAATTTTGACATGTGCTTTAATTTTTTTATTTCATTTGATTTCTAACATGTCTCTAATTTCTTGTTTTGGTTTTTTGGGTTCTGCGTGTTTGGACAATACAACTTGAAGAAAAGAAGCATACTTTTATCATTTGAATTATAATTGTAACAAATGTTTTGACACTTTTGGGGCAATTATAACCCATTTGTAATATTTTTTTATTTCACGCTTTAAGACCACACTAGTTTTCAATTGGGTATTAAAAAGAACGCTCAAACAAAACTAAAATTGAACCCTCATTTCATCATTGTATTTTGGGTCTAAAATTGAACAAGGCAACTTAATATTTTGTTTGGTGCATAAAATGAATTCATCTTAGCTTTAGGGGTTAAAATTTATGAGTGTTTTTTGTGTTTCAATTTACAAATGTGTTATTGAATACGTATGCAATTCTCTCACGCCACTCGGCGATCTTGAGAAATAAAAACATTCTTTAACGCTTTACAAAATCACCTACATCTTTCAATTTGGATTAAAAATGAACCCCTTGCTAGTGTAGGGAAATGGCATGGTGTGTGTTCTCTCCTTGTTTCATGCAAACTGGGATGATTGAACTACAAACATACTTCATTTCTTTTATTTATCTCTAGAGGGCTTGCCTCCCCACTTTGAAAGGAGGGAACGACCCACGCGGTAATGAGCTAAATCCAAGCTCTTCTAAACCGCCATATAAATTTGTGGTTGTGATGAAAATTGTGATCAACGGGAAGTGATACATGATAGCTCTCCCCTTGTATCTTTATGATGTGAAAATCCAATGTTGTGTTCTAAGGGTTGGGAGACCTCTCAAGGGAGTTTATCATAGTATCCCCTGAACTGGAAGCCCTTATTATGAACCATTGTTTAGAATCCAAAATCCTTAATACTTGGTGCAAGAATGGTCATTCTGAAACCACCTCACATTTTTACTATTCATTGTTGAAATAGAAAAATCTTTCTGATCTTAGGATCTTTAGGATTTTGAGATTTGTTGGTCCCGATAAGTTTGTGTCGTGGAGGGGAGCCAGTGTTGCCTAATCTCTAATTGTTCGCAATGTCTTAGTGTTTGGAGAAATCCGAGTGGGGACTCAAAAAGTATGGCCATTTCATCCTAGGATTGTAAATTATTGTGAGTATGTTTAATACTTTGCTTGGTTCAAAAATGTTACAAACAAACATTCACTATCTTCCTCAAAATTTCACACTTTGGCTTAAATATGGATACCTTTTGAAATAGCCTTGATATTACTAATTGTCCTAAGGATTTATATCCTTATAGATTTATAAATATCTTGACTTATATCTCAATCCATATTTTCCAAATACAACATAGGAAATTATGGATTCAACCTCATGATTCTCACAAAATGGAAATTGTGAAAGTTATGATGTTTTTGACATAGACATTTTTAATTTGAAAACATAATCAAGACAAGTGTTTGTGGTAAAATAAATTCACTTAAGAAAGATAAATTGAAAAATTGAACCCCACATGACCATTTGGCGAACAATCGCGTTGGTTGAACAACCCAACCTTACGCCCGCTATCATACAAGGAAAACATTACAAACATTGAGTCCTAAATCATTGAGTTCTATTGTCAAAATCATTGAGTTCCATTATCCAAAGTCATTGAATTCTATTATCAAAATCGTTTGAGTCCTATTTTACCAAAATCATTGAGTCCTTAGGGTTTGATCACTTTAGAGGTATAGCATGTTTCTCACTACCTTGGTCTTGGAAAGGTTCACTCTAGGTCAATATTGGGCCAAACATTTCACTCATCCGTTCATCAAAATTCATCCTTCATCTCATCAAACTTTTCAAAAAAATTTGAATACACCAAAAATTTGTGACTTAAACATCAATCAACCAAACCCTAACTTAGCTACTTTATATATGAAATGAATTATTTTCCATTCATTTGGTTAAGCTAGTAATCATCTTTGGACTAGTTTATCTTGAAGTTCACAAGTCTACCCTAAAGATTCTCAAGTTCATAAAAATCCTTTATTCAAACATCAAACATAAAACTCCTAAGTCAAAAGTGTTGTCCCAAAACATTTACAAAGATCACTTCCCCCATATCATTCACCTTTTCATCTCCCATTATCACCATTGCTCCAAAAAGACTTAGAGTGTCCCTTTTACCTAAATTTTATTCAACTAGTGAGTTTAAACATTACAAATCCCAACACAACTCTCCCATAGATGACCCAAAATTTATGGTAACAACAAGATCACAACACAAGAGAATCATGGAGAAAATCAAAGTCACATTTTCCTCAAGTGATCCCAATCCTCAAGAATTTGATCTGAGAATTCAAGTTACCCCATCACAACAACCCTTGTCTCCATTAGGACCATATGAGATAGAAGACATCACGAACAACCTATTTGGACTTACTAAGTAAGAAATCATGGAGTAAAAACAAGAACATCAATCCTTAGAAAATGTAGCTCCAATTTCCTCATCTTTTGTACAATCATTGACACAAGGCTTGACTTCATCTATGATTCAACCAACTCCATCCCTTGTGCCAAGTCAACCTTTAACATCTAGTCTTGCAACTAGGCTAGGAACCAACCTTGGTCTCACTTCATGTCTAGGAACAAACACAACTATGGGTATTCACAACACGACCATTCTATTAACTGCCAACCTTCCCCAAAACACAAGTTGGACACCAATATTTGGAAAACCACTTACATTCCATGATGCCACAACAACCTCAAAATTTTGAGTGTAACCATCTTCATCCATCACCACAAATACTCCAAGTATGCCTATGTTATGCAAGGTAATGTGGACCAAGTTCCTCAAGTAGGAAAACAAATGCAAGTTAACACTATCATGCAAAGTCAACCCTTGACAAGTAGTTCGAACAACCTCATTGACACATCGAAACAAGTGGTTACCCAAGCTACCCAAGTTAATCCACCATCCACATCAAACTCATCTATCATCAACCCAAATCAAACTGACACCTTAGTTACAAATCCCATCAACCAAGGTAATACCTTGATCCCACCTCAAATACAACAAGAGAACCCCCTACCCTTCAGTCAAGGGAACCCTTTCAATTAGTTACAAGGTCTTAATGTGTCATTACCATCACAATACCAAATGGCACCAACATCATCTTTTCCTTGGCCCCCCACGTCATGCAAAATCAAATGGAACCTCAATATTGCATTCCTCCATCCCAATCCACTATCTTACAAGGGATTTTAAAACAAGTGAACCCCCAACCTCTCATCATCAATCTACAACTCACACAAAACATAAACATACAAAACCTATTGAAGATATCCCAACCACTGATTGATCCTACATTGCAAGCATATTCCTTAGTTTTACAACAAGCACAACAGGCTTACTAGCAAGTAGTCCAACAACAGTAACAACAGCAAACAACCTTAGTTGCACAACAACAATAGACATACAACAAGCATCCCTAGTAGCACAACAATAGTAGCAACAATAGCAAGAAGCCTTAGAAGCACAACAACAATAGAAATCACAACAAGAAGAAGCCCTAGCAACATAGCAACAACAACATCAAGCAACCTTAGCAACACAACAAACAACCTTAGTAGGTCAACAACAGCAACAAGCTCAACAATATGCCCAACAACAACAATTGCTCGCACAACAACAATAGCAGGGTTTATACTATAACCCTCAAAAAAACATTGTCAACCCGAACACATTAGAAACATATACACCTACACCATCATCACCATATTCTACACCACCATACACCCCATACAACACTTTATCATATCAGAATCCTACATGCAACCCATTCATCATTCCAACATATGTTCCTCCTCCAAACCCGTAAGACAATCTAGCATGAAAACTTAAGGCATTATCACAAGAAATGCAAGATTTCCAAATAGGAAAGATGAAGCCCCATACACAACAAAACCTATGTCCTTATCCATTCAATTGAAATATCGCAATGGTACCTTTTCCTCCCAGATTTGAGGTCCCCAAATTTGATAAATAAAAAGGGAGAGGAAATCCTATGGACCATGTCAACAAATTCAATATCATGTGCATGGAGGTGGCCTATGATTATTCTTACTTAATGCACCTCTTCCCACGAAGTTTAACAGGTCCTGTCATGGATTGGTTTTCACAGTTACCTCCAGGAATCAAAAATTTCCAAGAAATCGTTGAAAAATTCATAGATCACTTCTCCTTCAATGTTGAAATGGGTGTAAGCTTAGAAGATTTGTACACTCTCAAACAAAACAAAGGAGAATATTTCACCAATTTATTGCAACAATAGAGGCAAAGAGCTAGTAAAATCACATGAACACTTCTAGATGAACAACAAGTGGAAATTACCATAGCAAATCTAGATTTAGATTTATCCTTCCACTTGAAAATGCAGTGCATTACCTCCTATGAAAAACTTGTCCCTAGAGCCCTTAATATTGAGAGAGACCTAATCTCATAAGGAAACACACAAGTATATATAGACAACTGCCCATCCACTAATTTTAACAAAAGGCCCCGCTATTGGGCCAAGAAAAAGAATGTTACTAGTGATGGTGTTGATGAAAAGGTGGTCTTAACTACTCCTAGACAAGAAAACACCCAAACCATAGAGACACAACAACCATACACATCACTGTCAAATAATCAAACAACAATCAATGCTACAAACACTCAACATGGACAACAAAGAATAAACGGTGCTCCTAAAAAACCATTCACTTCCTTAGGGGAACCTATGGAGGATGTGCTAAAGCAGTTAATACAATCTAACCTTATCACACTCCCTAATTTCTCAAACTATCAAGAGCCACAAGTCAAATCTCGTAGCTATAGAGACGATCATTTTTTGAATTTCACCAATACAAAGGTCATAACACACAAAAAAAAATTAGACTCAAACATCTAATAGAAGATCTTATTGAACAAGGAGACATTCATGTCGATCAAAAATTTGGGAATGAAAATATGAAAAATTTACACAAACCCTATGCTTGATTATACAAAAGAAAAAGATTCAAGAAAGGCATCAACCTCAAAAAATGTAAACAATACCCATGATACCATGATGGGACATATTTATTTATCACAACATGAGGAATTAGACATGTATCAAGATACTATTTTTAAACAAATTCCAAACCCATCAACAGTTTTTAGCACTATTTTATACCATAATGACATCAAGTGGATATCAGGTTGTGATATCTCTCCCACATATGACTCAATGATTGGGCATGTTGAAGAAGTTCCAAAAAATCCATAACTATCCCTTGTTGCACCCATACCCACAAACTATTGTGAAGACTATTTTATTGATGATATATCATCCACCCAAGGATCATGTCAATAGGAGGCTCTTAAGGATAACTAAATTTATTTTGAATCGAGTCAGGATCAAGAACCCCTATCCCCAGAATTTCACCAAGAGCTAAGGGACATCTTCCAAACCATTTTAAACTCCAAAGATGTCCCCAATATCACCCCTAAGATGTTTCTTTCTGATGAACATATAGACGTTCTTCATCTAATACAAGAGTCTTCCATTCTTGATATTTCCACACAAGAGCAAGCAATGGTCGAGATTCTTGATTCTTATAGTGATTATGCATCATCAACCTCTTTTGTATCAGCACCAACATCTTTTGAAGCAGTATCAACAGATAATGATGGCATAGAATCAAATCAAATAGGTCATATTCCTAAACAACAGGAACCCATAGCAATATCATGTGTTCATGACAAGTCATATTTAGTGGCTATGGATTAGAGGATACATTATCAGTGCAAAGGATTATGTATTGATAATACCTTCACAATGTTAGGGGAAATCTTGTCTACAACAAACATCAATATATGGGGTACAAAGAATTCTTATGATGAAAATAATGTCAATGCTACAACTAGTTGTATCATGAGTTGGCATTCACCCATCATCTCATACACAAATTGGGACCAACGTAAAAAAGAAGAATTCTTATCAAAGCAAGGTGAAGATCATCAAAACAAATGAAGCAACCAAGCGAAAAGGACAATGAAAATACAAATGGATACCAAAGCAAAATAAAGAAAATCATCCCTCAAAAAATCCATTAGTCAAAGAAACTATGGGGAAAAATATAAAAGGGAAATGTATCCATCAAAAGAGTCCTCAAATATAAAAGCAAGTTTCTCAAGCAAGGAACAAAGTATATCTAGTGTTTGGTCCTAATTCCATGAAAACCTCCATCCCCATCCATCATGACTCATCTTCCCAAGTTTGGAGAGTCAAAGGTTCCAAACTATCAACCAATCCATCTCATATTCCTTCATCCATGACAGCATACCCTCCATTCACAATATCCAATTTTCACATTGACCATGTGTTGGAAACTACCCTCCGTCATAAGGATTTTGAAGGCACTTTATCGCAATGTGTGCACATAGACAAGGTTAATTCTGATACCAGCAAGGAAAATTAGAGTTCTTCAAGGTTGCATTCAAGTGCTTGTGTCTTAGCAAAGAAACTTCTTCAAGCAGGATATTATTGGCATGTTATGTATATCTTCTTCTTCTTGTGCAATGAAAGGCTCTCTGGTAATCATCATTAAATTGGCCACGAAGTTCACTTCCTCCTCTTCTCCAAATTTGGCCAAACAACCTCTCCAGACTCAAGTTGGGGCTAGGCTGGAGAATAGAGGGTAACCTTCTTTGTGATATACCCATCAGATATTGTCATGTTACCCGACCTACAACCAATGTAAGCATCAGCAATAGCCAACCAAGGCCTTCCTAGTATGACAGGGTATTCCCCCAATGATGCCTTTGGAGATAAGACCATAAAGTCAGTAGGGTACTCCCAAGAATCCAAGGTGACTACCAGGTTTTTAACTACCCCATTAGGTTTGACAGTTGAGCTATCTGCAAGCTGTAATATTGTAGGTGTAGCCCTTAGGTCTGAAATATTAAGTTTTACAACCAGGTCCTTTGTCATGACATTGATAGCTGCACCAAGATCTACTAAAGCATTCTTAATTTGCAACCCATTAATATTGATCTCCACAACAGGGCTTCCTGGATCTAAATATTTTGGGATGCTAAGCTTCCCTAGCATTAAGTCAGAGAGTTGTCCTATGACATGGACAGTTTGAGGGTCTTTCTTTTTCCTCCCTGGTTTCTTCAAACATGCCTCCTTGATGGCCTTGCTATAGATAGGTACTTCTTTGATTGCTTGGAACAAGGGAATTTTCACACATATATGCTTTAGTTGGTCAAGGATGTCAAAGATAGGTTCCTCTTTTTTTTTACATTTTCACCTTCCATCCTTTGTGGGAAAGGAGGGGACACTTTATCAGATGCCTTAGGTAATGATGGAATCTGAACTGGCTCATTTGGTTGGGCATGGTCATTGGTATCTTCTTCTTGGTTAGTCTCCTCAAATGGCAATTCTGAGATTATGGGAGGAGATGGTGTGGGAAACACAGTTCCTGAACATAAATTGATATTATTCAGGTTAAGAGCATAGGCAGGCTGATGATTAGGATCAGCAAAATAGACTTATGTTGCTGCTGCGGTTGTTGGTTATTTGGATTGGGTGTTGCTTGAGAAAGTAGTTGGGTTGGCTTTGGATTCTGACCTTGATTAGCTACGGGAGGTGGCATAATGGATTGTTGATGCGGTTGTTGTAGGAAACCAGTGGGTGGATTTGACCATTGCTGGCATCCTCTCCATTGGTTAGACTACTGCCAATTCCCTTGCAGAGGCTACCACTGATTTTGCTGTGGTGATTGCCAATTCCCTTGTGAGGATTGCCAATGGTTTTGCTGGGCATTTGGCCAAGGGTTATTCCACTGAGGTTGGGAGTATGGCCCATAGTTTGGAGGGTACTGGTTTTGCCATTGACTATTAGATGAACCAAAATTTTGCAAAGGGTCCTGAGGCATACCTTGTCTTGGGGCCCATGGCCTGCGCTGAGCAACAAAGAACACTTCATCCTCTCCTTCAATGGTTTTGAACTCAGTAGGGAGATATTGTACCTCCAAATTGGCCACTGCTTTGCATCGGTAGTCTTTCTTTCTTTGTCAGCAGTGGGGGCAATATTCAGCTAACATTGCCTCAACTTCCTCTTTCTTCCTTCTAGCTTGCATAGTATCCAGTTGAGTAGCTACATCATTGATGATATCCTGCTTGAAGTCAGACAAGAGATTGGTAATCTCCCCTTTAGATATTCCAAAGCCACTTCCTTTTATAGAAGAGGGTCTAAACCCCCTTCCCTTCTTTACAACTGCTCTAGAGTAATTAAGACAGATTTTCTTGATATCATCCCAATCACTTTGGGTGACATCATCTCCTTCCATGAGGTCAAGGGCCTCCATGCAAGTATCATTGACTCCCCTTAAGAAGAGAAGGTTTTGAGATTCCTCATTCAGCTCATGATGAGTATTCTACACACTAAACAAGAATCTTGACACATAATCCTCCAAGGTTTCATCCTCCTTTTGTGAAATTTTGAAGATGTCATCTCCTCTCAAATCATTTCCTCTAAAATACTCTTTATATTTACTCAAGAACAGAGTCTTAATTTCATCCCAAGTGTTAGCTACATTGCTTCCCAATCCCATGAACCATCTCAAGGATGCCTCCTTTAGAGTAGAGGGAAACAATTTCAGCTTGTGTGCTGAGGTTGTATAGTCATAGCTTCTACAAAGGATGTCAAATTCAAACAAGAAGGTATGAAGGTCCTCAGTAATAATTCCATAGAACTTTGGCAATAAGGAGGTAGGGATGTTCTTGAGGTTATTATTGTCATGTAGGTCAGGGATTGGAAATGGAAAAATAGGATTTTCCATTCTTGGTTGTATTCTTGGATTAGCTCCTAGTTGATGTACTACAAGAGCAAGTGGATTATTTGATTTTGTTCCTTCAGATAGGTTAAAGCTTAGTTCAGAGGAAGAAGATGAAGTTACTAAGTCTTGGCCAGCATCTAGATATGGGTCATTTTGGAATAGGTTCAGTTCAATCTCTTCAATATCTATGCTCCCAGGAAGGAATCTTCCAAATTGGTCTCTTATTCTATGCATACAACAAAAGTAAACTATGGAGATGCTAGAATGCGAAATTCTAAACTAAAAATACTAAGAATGAAATCTTAAACTCTTTACTAGCATGCCTATAATAGGTTCTTAGTTTGACACCATCCCCGACAACGATGCCAAAAATGCAGTGTTCTTTAATCAGCTCAATAACTAGGAACATGAATTCCTCTACTCAGGGATTGAACATCACAACTGGCAGTCATGACCTACTAAAGAACCTCATTTAATTATCAACCCAGGGATGTAAACCTGAAATGGAACAACACAAGATATGCACTAATCACCCTTCCAGACATACATGATTCCTAAAATGCCTTATACTGGAATTTAAGTATTGGAAACAAATTTACTATTTAACTTTGCTTGGAAATGAAAAACTCGAAAGATAACCTATTCTGCTCCTAGTGGCTACAGGAACAGTTGACAACTCTGTGTTTCTACTGGCTGCAGGAACAGTCACATTAACTTCTATGAAGGGAAATGCAGCTATTCTAACTTGCAGAATAAAAGTATGGACAGTTCCCTAAGTGGGCCCCCTTAGATAGTGCCAAAAGCATACAACAAATTAGGTTAAAAACTTCATAAGCTTTATTGATTCAATGCAAACAAGTATATGGCACAATCTCTTGGCTGAATTTCTAAAACTGAAAGTGTGTTACAATAGCCATTTTTTTCCAGCCCCTTCTCTGAAGGAGAATGGGCTATTTATTGAAAACTGATCCTAACTACTAACCAACCTTCCCTTATAAAACAGGAGGCATTTATTACATTTAACCAACTTAAGTAAAGAGGTGAATGACAATGCAAGAACTAAGTCAAATTGGTTTAGCAGTCTTAAAGTGCCATCATCCTAGATTCATGCACCACCAAGACGCCTGGCCTAGATTTCTGGAACACTTTCCCTGCATGGTGGATGAGTTGAAACTATCTCCTCATCTTTTGTTGTTGAACCAGTCTTTATGGATTTGGTCTTCAATTCTTCAAGTGGAAATTGAATTCCCTTCCTTCAATCATGGTACCTGCAAAATATCTCGCCATCTTTTCCTGAGGAAGAAGGTTAGCTCAACACGTTCATCCTTTAAGACAATCCATTACTTTATTCATTCATTCATTAAGTATTAAACTAAGGCAAACATTGTTTCAGATATGGCTACAGGAAGTTTTGGTAGTGGAGGCTGCAGGAAGGTTTATGATCACAAAGAGCCATAAAGTATTTATCAGACTAATAAAACATTAGAGGTAATAATCATGGGACTTCTTATCACAATATACTCATCATATTTAAGTCATAAAAAGGTTTATATTCTATCCCATAAATAGACTGAATGTTTGCTTTAGCATAATAAAAACAACAAAGTATTTATAAAAGTTTGATCAAAATGTGCCAAAGACTTGGCTCATCATATAACATAGGCAAGGATTATCTTTGATCAGCCCATGAGTCCCCTAGGATAGGTCTTTTAGATTAGGCTCTTGGTCAATACTCGAAAAATCCAAAAACATTCAAAATTTTGAAAAAAAACCTTAAACACTTGTAAAATATCAAAAAACCCGTAAACATTTGATAATAGAAAACACAAAAACATTTGAAAACTCATAAAATACAAAAGCACCTAGAAAACATTCAAAAGACTAAAAAATGTCAAATATCCTTGAAAAACCCTAAATAACCTCAAAAAATTGAAAACATAAACATTCGCATAAACTTTCAAAAAGACTCAAAAACAACCTCAAAATATTGTAAAATACCAAAAATATTGAAATATTCCAGAAAATCCAAAACCCATCCATCCCATCTCACTTTCAACCGAAATAAACCTTCATCCATAATAAATCAATCATCATCTTCAACCTTTGGTAAAACAAGTAGAAAATAAGTGTCGAAAGTTGTAAAGTGAGAACCTAAGTGTCAAAATCTAAAGTCTAGATCATAGGTAAATGCGTCAATGAAGTTTGTATCAGTGGCTCATCATAGCATCATCATCCTAAATCAAACCATCTGATCAACATGTCCTAGGATGTATCCTTCCTGCGATGGACATTAGTATCAGAAACCACCTTAGCTAAATTAAACTAGGCAAGAGATATACATAACACTAACTATTTGTCTTTGATCTTTTCTTCTAATTTATCTTAATGGCCCATTCCAAGGACCTCTCGATGATGTCTATCAAAACAATTTAGAGAGAAAGGAATGGGGCATCGATCATTCTATTTCATTTATTGTGTTTGTGGGTATTCTTGTAAAATAATCTTAGCGCATACTTGCTTACTTGTGTGTAGGGAAGTTGTTTGGAGTAGATTGTTGACTATTGTGTATGCTTTGGTCTGATATATTCTAAGCTTCTAAACTACATTCTGATGAGGTTTCCATATTTCAAGGCTTGAAAAAGAACTATCCTAGATTTGTGTACAGAGTCAAAGTCCATTACACTAGATACAACACCATCCTAGTTATCAATACCTTGATGCATTGTGTCTATGTGTTCTATCAAAAATAAGGAATGACAAAAAATCCCAATCCCAAGATATGAGCAAATCATCATCATCATCATCATCATCATCATCATCTCTCACCACCATCATCTAATAAAGTCTTGGTGCATCATGGACTTTTTGGGCTTTTTGAATCAATCTCAAAATCAATGATCAATCCATTCATCTTATTCTTCTTATTCTTATATCTTTACTAACAATTATATCCAAGCATCAAATCTATGTGATCTACATCGAAATATACATAAGGCTACCCATAGTTTATGATTGTCTATACATCATGAAATCTATCTACATCAATATCTAAGCTATCATGATAGCAATCCCTCTTCTATTGGGGCATAGTGGGGCATCTATATCATCTTCAACTCAACAATTTGAAAAGTTGTCGCTCTTTGATTCAAAAGCAACTTGAAATCTCAAGTATCTCAAGCATAAGTCTAATTTTCACCTATTTTGAGCCCGATCGGAACACTTTATTCCCTAATCAATCTCTTGAGGGGGAAACCAACCATCTTTCAATCATATCAATATCAAATCATCTAATGAATTTTGTTCCTAGCCTTGCTAGCAAATCTTGATCAATCTATCAAATCAATCATCATTGGGATATATTCTTCCCTATCAATCCTTGTGTTATTTAACACAATCCTTGCATTATTGTGAATCCTCAACAATGTCATCAATCAATCAATCAAATCAATCAACTTTAGCTTGGCTATCAACATCTTAAAGAGATCATTGATATCCATTTCAAATCATCATCAACATCAGCCTTTGAACCAATGCAATGAATACATTGCTTAAAAGAGGGGGAAAATGTAGACAACTAAAAATGTCTCAATAGATCACATTGACTAACTAACATAATTTCATCCTCAAATCCATCTTCTTTTCACCTGTTTAATTAAATAAGTCTAATTATTTAATTAAATGCCTCATTTTCACCTATTAATCTAATTGACCTAATTGGGTTAATTCACCCCCTTTCACACTGACATTTCATCCAATTTAATTAAATAATGCAAATTATTTAATTTTAACCCTAAGTCCTCTTATTTAATTAAATAACCTAAACTATTTAATTAAATATCATATTTTCATCTCATTTTCATTAAATAAATCAATAATTTAATGAATATCCTCACATTCCTCATCTTGCACATTCAAATTTAGTTTTAATTAACTAAATTGATGATTTACCTCTCATCCACTTGCATAGAGAATATTCCAAAAGAATATTCTCCTATTTTCCTCCAAAAAAAAAGGTATGATTACTCCAAACAAACTTTGAAACAACTTTTTAAAGTTGTTGCAAAGTGTGTTTGTTTGCATGATTGTGAGCCCTTGATCTTTTTTTTATCCATGTGATCTTTGATTCTCATCCATTGATGAGAATCCTTGATCCATGTTTCATCCTCCTTTCATTTGTGACCATTGATAGATCAAATCAATCTCATCCATTGCTTTTTCATTTGATTTCCATTAATCAATTATTTAATTAATATCATATAATTCCTCTAATTTTCATAATTGAAACTTTGTTTTAATTATCAAATTACTAATTCTTCCACTTTAAAGGGAATGTTCCTCCTTTGCACATTCCTCCAAAAGGGGGATATTCATTCCCCTTTTTGCACAAATAAAAATTTGTTTTAAATTTCAAAGTATCATTTATTCCTCACCTATGAGAATATTACAAAGAATATTTTCTCTCCTCTAATCATTTGAAAAAGGGCTATTCTCAATTGGCTTCTTGAGCAAGCTAAACTTGTGACTTCTTGAGCAAGTTACCTTGTCTCCTATATGTGCAGGTCAAAAGTGTGTTTGTTTGGAACAAATGAGAACCCTTGATTAAATCTCATCTTGCATTTTCACCTATTGATGCTTGAATCCATGATCCATGCCTCTTCTTCCTTTCATCCTTGACCATTGATTGATCTTTTTGATCTCGACCCTTCATTTCTCATTTGCTTTCCTATAAATAGAACACTATTTGGAGACAAATGGATCCATCTTTCAATTGCAAACTTATGTTGTTAAATTCACTCACACTCACACTCATGCTTTACTCACATTTAGCATATTTTAGTTCATTTTTAGTTGCATATTAGCTTTAAGATTCCATTAATGGCTTCTATGATAACATAGATGCATACATTTAGCTTATTTGTTATTAGGATTTTAATCTTTTTAAGCTTGCATACATTTAGAGTAGATTTGCATACACCCATATCAATCATCTTAGCATAAATCATGTTAAAATAGCTTGCATCATATTCATTTAGATTTAAATCATGTTTTCATACACATCTATCAATGGTTTCATTAGTTTTCTTCAACAAAACTAATTGAAACTAGCTCATTATCCAAGGGATTGGGAAAGGGTCGCCATTCCACATCAATGTGACACCACTCCCCTAATAGGATAAGTTTCAATGTCTTAGATTAGAGGTTTTTCAAGCTTTCATGATTTAGAATGTTAGTTTCAATGGCTTCTTTGTCTTTTTTTATAGTGAATGATCTTATTGGGATTACTGATCAATGGGTTAAATATGCCTCAAATTCATATGGATTGGGTGTAGTTAACCTTCACTATATCATTGGTCACAGCTACCCACTGCAATTTCATGTTTGTAATGTAAATGTTACTCTAATTGTTGTCTATATGAATGTTAGAGTTGATTTTTGAGTTCAAGTATTAATCCCTACCATTGCTTTCAGTTGAATAAGACCAACCTATTCATGACATGCGTAAATTGGTTGAACTAATTTTGTTTTCGTACAATGATACGAGCACCTTGGTTGACTTTGTGGGTGAAAATTATTTTACAATTGCATATTAAGGCGCTCTAGTGTGGACCCCATTGACGACTATGCCAATACCTTTTTATGGTTGTCTTATAATCTACATATCAGAAAATATATTTTATGCAGATAATTTGTTTCAATTTTTTTTACAACAATTACTATCTTTATATATCTATTCTACATTTCTAAAAATATATTCAATGTTGATAATATTATACAACATTTCATACAATACAGTCTATACTAATAATACAACATTTGAAACTGCATGACAATACATTTCATATAGTCATTCAAAAGGTCTACTAGACATGTCTAAATTCCACAACACATCATAAGGAAATACTTGATGTAATATATCCTTTTGTATATCAATAGCTCAATTGAAATTTAATATTAGGTTATACCTCTACAAATTTAACATGTTTCTATGTCTTATCTCAAGTTTATTTTGTTTCAGTACATTATAGTTCACTCTTTTTTTGTGAACCAAAAAACACATTAGATTTAGGGGTAACGACTATAATGCCCAAAAAGTATATGATTCAATTTAGTATATACTAGATAGATTATGTTGGTTAACACTGACAACATGATTACACTTGATTATGAGGGTATTTCTATGGAGAGATTCCAAAGGGAGGTGGAAAGGGTGAATGGTAGAGATGAATGTGACCTATGTTTGTATGGATGACTATAAAGTTACTTTGAGGACTATATATATATATATATATATATATATATATATATATATATATATATATATATATAATATATAGATATAGATATAATGAAAGAGAATATTTAATGGAAAATGGTGTTACTTTGAAATGGGCATGTCATGAATGAGTTCAACCTATTGGACTGTAGTTCTCCCCTATTATTATGTTCATCATTGCACAAAATTTAACTCTGCATTTTGGTTATAATATTTGTTTGTTATCCCGAAATATGAAAATGGTTTGACTAGTTTTCATTTTGATGATATTCTACCTTATTCTATTCCTCATTTCACAATAATTCATTTTCCAATTCACAATTTCACAATTGTTTAGTGCATATGTGTGCATACATATGTGCATAAGTATGTACATATATATCTATGTGCATACGTATTTAGATGCATGTCTATTTCAATACTTATGTACATATATATCTATGTGCATACGAATGTACATGTATGTCTATGTCAATTTGTATGTACATATATATCAATGTGTATCTACATGTATATATATCTGCCATGTGTGTGTGTGTGTATATATATATACATATACATATATATATAGATAAATAGATATATAGATACATACATTAATAGATAGATTGATAGTTATATATAGGTATAGATAGAAATTAAATAAAAAGATTAAACCCATTAAAGTCATAGTGATGCGTGAAGAGAACCATATATTTCCTTGAAAAATTGAGTGTGTTTATGAACACAAATATTGGAAGTGTTCATAAACACCCTAGACACCATATACATCATGAAGCACATTGTGGATGCACCTAGAATGCAAGAGAACCTTCAATCTATGGATAATCCCATAAACACTTTAAATATTATGTTCAAAATCAGCAACAAAATAAATAATAACCTCCAACTTAAGTAACACAACACACCCATAACAAAACAAATAAGTGATAAGAAGAAACAAGAAAGGAATGACAAGAGACAATGGTACAACTTTAGTGATGTTAAAAACCTCACCTCTATGAATTGGAGATGGCCAATGGTATGGTGAATTTCTTCAACTCAATCCTGCAAACATATATGAAAAGAGTCATTAATAAGAAAAGTGTAGTAAGGAAAGTGTTTAACTTAAAATAAGAAAGTATGGTATCCTTTAGTGTTTTCCTTTGAAGTTCAATTCACCATCCCCAAGCCAATAATGAATTGAAATTGCACACCATCGAAGAAGATTGAACAAGAAACAAATTTATAACAAGTGTCAGCCGAATATTCCAACATGTCTAAAAGAATGAAATGAATAACTCATAATGAATATACATGAGTTATATGACATTCAAATTAAACAATGCAATTGATCAAATTTAACAATCCAATTGAACAATGCAATAAAACAATTACTTTGAACAATCAAATTGAAGAATGCAATTGAACAATCAAATTGAACAATCCAATTGAACAATCCAATTGAACAATGCAATTGAACAATCCAATTGAACAATGCAATTGAACAATCTAATTGGTCAATCCAACTAATCAATTCAATTGAACAATGGAATAGAACAATAACTTTTAACAATGCAAATGAACAATCAAATTGAACAATCCAATTGAACAATGAAATTGAACCATCCAATTGAAGAATGCAATTGAATAGTCAAATTGAACATTTGTACATGAGTTATATATATATATATATATATATATATATATGTACCAACATCTTTAGTACTTAGAGAAGATTGGGTGTAACAACCACATTCTATGGAACTAAAATGTGCATTGACATCCATAGATAGTACAAGTTGAGACCCCAAATACTGAGTTACATGGTGGTGGGTGACAAACATTTACAATGCATACAAGTGATATATATTCCCAAACATATAAAATAAAAAACAACCCTGAAATTGAATTGAAATGTCTTGACATTCATAAATAGTGTAAGTTGAAACCCTAGATATTGAGTGACAAGTTATTGTGACAAACATTGACATCACATACAACATATTTGCATTCCATGGCATAAAGAGTTTAAATGAAAAACCCAATGTGAATAGCATCAATGTGAAACCCTAGATATTTATAGATTCATGGAAAACATATGCATATCATACAAGATATTGGAATTTATATATATGTATGTATGTATGTATGTATGTATGTATGTATGTATGTATGTATGTATGTATGTATGTATGTATATACAAACATATATATATGTATATGTGTGTGTGTGTATACATACATATATATATGAATACATACATACATACATACACACATACATGTACACATTATATATATATATATATATATATATATATATATATATATATATATATATATATATATATATTTGTTAGTTTTAATATATATAGGCACTGTTATAGGCCTAGTGAGGTAAAAAACCTCACCTGAAAGAGAAAGGGAGTTTTCGAGAGTGCAAAGTTGAACAATGAAGTGTGCAAAGCCCAACAATGAATTGTGGAGAGCTAAACATGTATGGGTGTGTAACCAAATGAACAGTCTTGAATAAACACAAACAAAATGACAATGAGCGGGATATGGGAGAATTTGGAGCATTGAATGAACATTGATTTATGAATTATGCACTTGTCATTCCAAGTAAGTGCGGAGGGATGCATAAGGAAAGTTTCCTAGTGGAGTTAACGAAGTAGGCGATGAGCAATTACTACTCTGAACTAGTCATTTAAGGTGGGGAAAAGTAGTAATTATATACATCTATTGCTTACTCAACAACACATTCCCTCTTGTGCAATACCCCAGTTTGAATGAGCGGAACCCAAACAAAAAGCATCAATACAATCAAGGGTTTTACCCTGAATGTAAAACCCGATCTAAATTCCTACTTTTTGTTTGGTTCAGCTCATTCAGGCTTAGTGCATTACTTTTCCACAACAGTGTTATCTACGCTTTGCTACACCAGACCCATCTTTCTCCACACTTATCTCCAATACTTGCAGGCAACACTTCCCTAAAACAACAACCTTATTATATAGACATAATAGATTTATATATATATATATATATATATATAATTACATATATAAGAACAAAATAATATAATTGCATGGCAGAATATCTTCAAAATGAAAACAAGTGAACCCATTTTCATATTTGGGAATAACAAAAAAATATTAAAGGCAAATGGCAGAGTTAGGGTTTGTGCATTGTCGAACACACGAATACAAGTGTATGGCAGAAAACCTTGTAACTGTCAACCAATGAAACCCTTTCCATGTATGGTAGTAACAATCAAATAAAAAAAGCATTTCGTAGACAAAAAGTTATTGTGCATGGAAGAATAGTATAATACATAAATAATTAAATATATATACATATACATATATCTATATATACCTGTATATATATACATGTGATACATATATATACATGTATATATATGTATATATCTTCAAAATGAAAACAAAATAATATAATTGCATGGAAAAATATCTTCGAAATGAAAACAAGTGAACCCATTTCCATTTTTGGGAATAACAAAAAAATATTAAAGGAAAATGACATAGTTAAGGTTTGTGCATTGTCGAACACATGAATACAAGTGCATGGTAGAAAACCCTATAATTGTGAACCAATGAAACCCTTTCCATGAATGGTAGTAACAATAAAATAAAAAAAGCATTTCACAGAAAGAACTATTGTGCATGGAAGAATAGAATAATACATGAACAATTACATACATATACATATATATATATATCTTCGAAATGAAAACAATTGAATCTATTTTCATATTTTGGGAATAACAAAAAAATATTAAAGGCAAATGGCAGAGTTAAGGTTTGTGCATTTCGAACACACGAATACAAGTACATGGCAGAAAACCTTGTAATTGTGAACCAGTGAAACCCTTTCCATGTATGGTAGTAACAATCAAATAAAAAAAGTATTTCGCAGACAAAACTATTGTGCATGGAAGAACAGAATAATACGATTGCATGCCAAAATGTCTTTGAAATGAAAACCAGTCATACCATTTTCATATTTCAAAATAACATGAGAATATTATAAGCAAATTGCAGAGTTAAAGTTTGTGCAATAAGCAAGACACAAATGCAAGTGCATGGCAGAAACCCACAAAATGATAAACATTAAAACCCTATAAATATTTCATAGTAACAGACAAATATATTGTAACCATTTTCGTATTTTTGGAGTAACAAACAAATGTAAAAAAGCAAATTGCAGAGTTAAAGTTTGTGAAATGGCAAACACACGAATACAAGTGCATGGCAAAAAACCAGTGAAACCCTTTCCATATTTCGTTGAACAAGTCTACTAGTAATGAAAAACCATTTAAACTAGTCAAACCCATTTCATATTTCGTATAAGGAAGCAAATATGAAAAGCACAATGCAAAGTAAATGTTGTGCAATAAAGAACAAAAGATTAAGAGTGCATGGACGAGTATAGAGGAAAAGAAAACTAATGAAACCCTCCCCATAATTTATTTTATTAATCTTTTTGAAAGACAAATTTTGGCAACGTTTGTGAAAAAAATAAGTGCATGGTAGAATACCATCGTATTCGAAGACACTGGTACAAGCTAAGTAAGGTTAGAAACCTCACCTGAACGAGAAAGGGAGCTCTCGAGAGTGCAGAGCCGAACGAAGAAGCATGAAGAGTCGAACAATGAAGCGTGGAGAGTCAAACCAATATCGGTGCCTAACCATATGAACACTTGAGAATAAATGCAAACAATAGGAATGAGAGTGAGCGAGATATGAGAGAATTTGGAGCATTGAATGAACCTTGATCTTTGAATTATGCGTCTGATAGTCTAAGTAAATGCGAAGGGACGCGTAAGGCAAGTTGGTCAGTCGAGGTAACAAAGGAGGTGGTAAGTGATTAATGATCTAAACTATTCGTTTAGGATGGTGAGGCTTTCGTTGCCAAGCGGTCGTCTGATCCAATGTACGTAGATATGTTCACCAATTAAGAGGTGGATGGGCTCCACTTTTGGGCAGATGGCAAAATGAGCCCATTTTGGACAGGCCAGACTAAACGATGCGTGACAGGTGGCGGGGTGCTTGAATTTTAAAAAAAAAAATATTATGGCCAATGCACAAGGGGCAAGGTGATGTGGTGTGCAAATTTTAATTTTATTTTGGTCCGCGTGGACCTCCAAAGTTTACCTGCCTTACTTTGGGCCCCTCTCCCCTACATAGTTATAGCCCTTTTACATTCATTTTCCTAGTTAAAGCCCTCTCATTGTATTTTTTCCTAGAGTAAGGTCATACTTATCCACATAGTCAAATTCTTGTACATTTATCAAAAAGTTAGATATTTTTCTACCTCTTGTAATAGGTGCAATCTCTTATAGTACATTTTTTACATTTTTTTACAAATAATTTTATGAAATTGTGATTATGCTCATTTTTTTCAAATAATTTTATAAAGAAGTTTGAAAAACATTTATTGAAATTAAGAAGGGGTAGGTGCATACATCTCTATTATATTTTATTCTAAAAATAAAAACACTTTAATGTGTTCTAACTATTTGACCCACATAAACTTTACGATTTTAATATTTTTGAAACGTTACAATTCTCGTCAAAACATCTTTGATTTTTTAGCATAGGTATCTCAAAAGATTTTGACATTTTCAAGAAAAAAATATTAACCCGTTTATTTCGTCTTCTGAACGTCAGTCATTTTTCCAGTCTTGTCGATTGATGTAAACCTGTGTAACGTGCTCACCCACTGTAAGAAACTTCAAAATTACTACAATAGGCAACCCTATTTCAGACAATTCTGTTTTGATTGGACTCAGATCGGATTGTAGTGGAAAGTTTCGGAACAACCAGTACAATGTAATTGATTAACTTCAATTCCACGCCTGAGTGAGCCGCCATTGATGAGATGCGATACCCTCCTTTCACACTCTTCTTCTGGTAATCTTTCTAAACATTATAGTGATGGGATACAATGACTTTCATTGATTGTTCGTGCAAGAAGATTCCAGAGTAGTGTGCATTTTTCAAATTATTTATGAAGATTACAGCGAGTGATGTGAAATAAAGGTTTGTCCTGAATGTGGGTGGAAGAAGATTACAGTGCAGCATCCTTTTCGTGATGGAGACTCTTTGATTCTTTTTGATGGGATGCAACGACTTTCTTTGAATGTGATTGGAAGAAGATTACATTCTAGTATGTTTTTTCTACGGATTTATTTTCAAAATTCTTTATGAAGGTTATATTTAGGAGTGATGGGATGCAATGACTTCTTCTGAATGTACGTGTTGGAATATTATAGTGTAGCGTGCTTTTCTTGATGGACTCTGATTTCAATTTTTTTTTATGGAGATTACAGCGAGGAGTGACGTGAAATAGAGGATTGTCTTGAATGTACATTCAAAGAAACCAAATATTTCCACTACTTTGACTCATCTTGATATCAATCTTTATAAACAATTTTCAAAAAAGTTTTTGTATTTACTTTGTTGCTCTCTATTTACTTTTTATCTAGGGGAGAGGATCGAGTAGTTGTGCACCGTAACTCCGCACTTCTCAAAATCCTACTTGGAAATTTCAAATCACTCCAAAAATTTTACAGCAGCTTACTTGGCAAGTCCCCTGTTTATAACTTTCGTTTCAGGGCCACATCAGCATGCTTTTTGTCAAGGTGTCCAAAAAGGCCCAAGAAAAAAGTGCTACTAATACTTGTGCATTCACATCATGGGTAGTTGAGCACTGATGTGGCATCACATGATTGGTTGTTTTTTAGATCAAAGGAATACGTTTTGTTTAAGATAGGGTAGTCATGTCACAACTATTGAACATTATATAAACAACTACTATCACAACTATTGGGCATTATATAAACAACTACTATCACAACTATTGAAACATGCTCAACTATTGGGTCCTCTCCCCTACGCTAATTTAATCCCTATGTCAAAGACCAAGACTTTATTACCTTGTTTGTTATGAGATGAGGACTCTATTTCATTGTTATTTCTGAAAGCAAGTCTCTTGAATATATATTGAAGATGATTCTTTATGGACGAAGGTATAATTCATTTAACTAACATAATAATCATCACATGCTTTTGCATTGGAGAAATGAATCAACATTGTTATATTCTTTCATTAGCATGTTAAAATTATCTCTTTTAACATCCATAATATCTCACAAAAGAAAAAAAATCACTTTTATTCATCTCAATCACTTTCCCAAACTTTTGATGATTGATGCATATTTCACTTAATGCAAGAATTTTTTATAGATGAAATAATATTTTCTTTGTTTCTTTGGGTTGGATTTAATCATTAAGAGTTTACAATCTTTTCTTTTATTTAATATTTAAAAATGTACATAATTAATACATAATAATAAAATTAATATTTGTATACCAATTCTTATTATTGCATGTCTTAGGTAAATACTATTGCAACTAGGATTGTCTAACTAGCTAAATTATTAATTGCACCTACCAGTAAGTCATAGTCTAGAATATTTTCTTCTCAAATCAAATACTTATCTTTTGCAAACTTAAGATGCAAAACCTTCTTAAATAATAACATTTAAAATATCAATTATTAACAATCCAATTGACTAATGTCTTTCACCTATTATTCTAGCCCTCACATAAATTGAGGGAAAAACTAATAAATATTACAACCATTCATTGTTTAAACATGTGTGCTATTGAGACATTCTACAATTTGTTCCTCAACACCCTATCCAAAGCACCCTAGTCCATGAACTTGATATCAGAGAGGTTCAACATGACAACTTGTAGGCATTTGCATGTTCCCTATTTTGATGGGACAATCATCAATAGATTAATGTTTGACTTCTCCTAATGAGATGGAGGATATCGCCTAAGTACCTTATGATAGTATCATTGGGAGCTTAATACATGCTATGGTTTGTAATAGACCAAATATCACCTAAGCAATGGGAATCTTGAGTCGATTCATGGTTAATCTTAGATGAGTGCATTAGGATGCAAGGAAGAGGGTTGTTGGGTATTTGTGACATACCTCTACATACTCTATTTATTATCATGTAAATTATATAAAGGTCTAAAACTCAATGAATATTCATGCATTTGTGGATTCAAATTGGGTTAGGGATGTTGATAGTAGGAGATGCACCAATGAATACATTTTAAAGTTATGTTTGGCGGCACAATCAACTAGATGAGTAAGAAAAAGTTTATGGCTTCTTTCTCCACTATAGAAGTAGACTATGTATGGTAGCTACTCATTCTTATAAGGAAGTCATTTGGATTAATTTTTTGTGTTTAGATGCAGGGCTAACTCTAGGTTCTATTATAATAGTATGTGATAGTTGGATTGTCATATGTCTAGAAAATAACTTGACCTTTCATGCGATAAAAACACTTAGTGATGTCTAATACTATTTTTATATGACATGGTAGAAAATAAGAGGGTGATAGTAGATAAATTTGATAGTTTGCAAAAAAAAATACATTAATTAATGAATCTTGTGAGCACAAAAAAGTTCAAGTGATGTTATAAGTCTATGCGCATTTCAGCCCCTAACAATTAGTTGATAGTGTTGGTACTCCCTTTTCTCTTTCAACATATTTAAAAAATGGGAGAATATTAGGAAATGTGTCTCAACTTTTCTCCTAATGTTATTGTTAAAAATATATATATTCACGCTCTAAATCTAGAAAACTCAATTTCTAGGCTATAGAGATTTTTTGGCCAAAATTAATATTTTGGGTTGTTTAGAATTGGTTCCGTAATGCCTAACATGCATATTTATTCAGTATCTATAATTTAAAAGGTCTTAGAGAATCTCTAGGACAAAAAAATATGGTCTCTAAAAGTTGTCTCTCATATTAGAATTGTAAAAAATATTTATGACATATAAAAGAGCTATAATAGGGAGTTGCGCTTGTTGACCAAATTATAACTCATGATATGGCATGCCATAAGTAATATTTGAATGGAGATAATGAAAGAAAAATAGAGTGCCAAAGTTGTGAGTGGATTATGACGAACTTATGGTAGGTGGAAGGATTTTTTTAGCATGTGAACTTATCTTGGGATTTGGGTGTTTAAATTTTAACTACGGATTCAAGGGCACCACATTCTGTGTGGTTTTAGATCATGATTTCCTAATTATCATTTTATGGTTTCACGTTTTGTGCTCTTATTTATTGGGTGTTTGAGATGGAAGTTTTGATGGCGAGTTTTGTAGGTATTATTATGTTGCAAGAATTACTCCAAGCCTTTGGTTAGTGATACTCCTATGAAGGCTTAGAATTTTTTTAATTGTATTGGGTGATCCCAGAGTAGTGTGTCCCACTTTTTGGTCAAAATGAGACATTGAAACCAACATTTTCAACTAAATTTCATTTTTTGTCACCTATAGCAAGTTCTAAACCATAAAGAATTTAAAGATGGTGTGAACTAGTTATATTTGAGATTTCGTGTATAGATTCTAAACACATTAATTTTTAAAAAATTTAAAATTCTTTGTGAATTTTTATTTATTTAATTTTAATAACTTATTTTATATAGATAACAATATTTTAAAAAATGGAAATTTATTTCATAACACACAACTTTCTTAAAAAAAGGATAAAATTATAAATTCTTAAATAGAGGTTGGTAACACCAATATCTAAACATGCATATATCTTTTTAATTTTTGGTTTCATATTTAATTTTTTATTAATTTTTGAAGTGAGACTAATTATAATTTAGAAACAAGTTTTATTCCATAATTGATATTTTTTTCTCTATATATCCATGTTTTTTGTTCAAACAAAGACATCAATACCTATTGTATGGATATTTTTAAGAATAGTTTTCTCTATTTTTCCACTTTTCCACATGTGTGGAACATAGACCTTGATGTTTGGTGAAAAACCTTTGCTCACAATAAAATCTAAAATAAAGATAATAATCAAATTAAATATATTCAAAATCATACTTTTTAGAAAGCTTACTTTGAAGGTTACACTATTCCAAATTACTCTATCATGTTAATTTCATTTGCTAGTCCAATCGAAGGTTTGAAACAAAAAAAGTGAGGACCAAGGTGGAGAGACCTATCCATCCAAGGATGTTAATTTGAAGAACCTTTAAACGAAGATATCATTGAAAAAAGGTCCCCTCCATGACCTAGAAAATATTAAAATATTAAACAACCATCAAATGAAGGCACCTTTAAAAGAAAACCTTCAAATGAGGATTTTTGCTAAATTTTTTCTCACCAACCATGAGATTTTTAGATGTCCCATAAGTGTGACACTATTGGGGGTATACCCTATTGCAACCTTTGATTATTGAATAATACATTGATTTTTCTTTGGAATGTGGGTTTTGTCTCTTGAAAGGGTTTTCCCTACATGTCATTGTGTTATAGTATATTTATTTTGTATTTATCTTCTTGTAAATATATGATCAATTTAGTCTTTACACATATCTACTCTCATAGATTAGTGTAGGAAGAGTATTTTGCACCTTTTCTTTCTTTCAATATATGGAAAATGATGATGGCATGCGACACTTCCTAGCTAAAAGTAATGAATAGTCCTTGATGTTCAATGGATTTTAAAAAGATAAGGGGAATGGGTTTTTCTAGCAATGTTAAATAATAAATATTTAATTAAATGATAAGAATAACAATAATAAGACATTTATGCATTGTTTACCAGTAAATATCATAGAAACACAAAACACTTAGAGAGTAGAGAAAATAAAACATTGGGATAAGTGTAAAGTGTGGAAAGTGAAGAACAACATCCAATTAATAGAACTACATTCATCTATGACAAGGAATTGTGGCCAGTAGCATGTTGTGGTAATTCAAATACATTTGATTTATTGCAAGTAGATTGTTGGATGTTTCCTTTTGCAAGTACATTTTTGCAAGAGAAAAAATAGACTATAACAAAGAGGTAAATTGATTAATTTTTTTGTTATTATTATGAAAAGTGGCTACTTGTATCCCATTTATAGAGCATTCATAAATTACTAGCACCATAACAATTTCCACCACTAAGAATCTATTTAGTAGCAATCTACTAAAAAACCAAATTTTAGATGGCTATTATCTAACAATGCTCAAAGATTTTCATTATTTGATCATCATTATATGTTTTTAATCATAATGATAACAAAAAAATTTAATAGATAAGAGTTTCCTTTGTGGACTTTGACTGATGTTTCCCAAATTGTTGAGACCCTTGAGTATCCTCATTAAAAATTCTTCCTTTAAATGTGGTTTTTATACAAATTAAATCAATGACCATTAATAAATAATACCACCTATATTGAATCCACTATCCAAATTCTTACAATTCCATTATTTTAAGCTTTCTCTATTTGTAAGGCCCTAGCAATATGGTGTAAAACTCACCTTAAAGTCTTCAAACCTAGAATCAAATAAAAGCACCTAGTCTCCTTATCAAACTAACCACTATTTCAAGAAAGTGATCATGCCACAATGCATGATGTTGTTGGATCACTTTAGTCTAAAAGAGACAATTTTACTCCTTTTGATTGGATGGTTGCATTGGTGGAGCTTTTTTTACACACTAATTTGATTAGAATAGATAATTATTGCTTGAAAGGAAATGACTTTTCCAAGATTTATATTACCAAATCTTAGTATGCTTGGGTAACCCAAAGTTTGGTAATAACCATTCCAATCAATGGGTGAAATAAATAAGAATAAACCCTAAAATCCTACCTGCTTATATATGTGTTAAATGATTGAAAAAACCATGAAACAAGGCATTTTTATTCAAGCACAATCATCAATTATGGATCAATTTTCAATTTTCAATTGTACACTAAGCAACCCTAACCTAATCTAAACTAAAAAAATACAAGATTTGGGACTAGAAACACACTTTGGAAACTAAACTAGAAAATGAGAGGAAAATAAAAAAATCATGAGTGCGCCTAGAAACTAGAAAGTTATGAAGTCAAAAAGCAAAAAATTCCTTCAAAGATGTCCCTAAAATTTTTAGAACTTGTATGATATGTATCTTAGTAAAGGGGTGAGATCAACTATTCTAGGAGGCAAGTATATCCCACCACTTGTGCAATTAGGTGTAGATGTCCTAGGGGGTGAGTATGGCATCGTGTAAAAATGTTGTGCGACTAAAATTGATGATTACTAAGGTGTTTTACAACCAAGAAATGATAGTCACTTACTCTTACACAATATAGAGAGAGAAATAAAAGAAAGGAAAGGTAACAAAAGTATGCAAATAACACTACTAGACAAAAAATAGAGAAATTAGAATATCTATATTCTCAAAAACTAAAAGGGGAAGATGATTTAAGTAAAGAACATTTGGGAGAAGTTTTCAAGTTTTTTATCTTGAAAATGAATTACCCAATAGGGCACACTTAGTATTGGGTATGTTTCATAGAGGGCACAAAAGGAATAGTGATAGAATGACCTAATAATTCTAAGAATATTTTTAAAGTCCTACAATACACTTTTGTCTCCAGCTTCCTACTCTCAATCTAAATAGAATCACCTATAAATTAGAAAAACTTGTAAAATAAAAGAATTAAAGAGGATCCTATCTTGTTCAACTCCATTGTGGGCCATTCCAAAAAATATCTACATTGGAAGAGGAAAATGATGTGTATATAGACCTAGGTAGTATAACAAGTGTCAACAATAGTGGAAAAGACAAAAACTAAGGCCAAAAATCTAAGCTTAAGTGGATAGACCCACAATAGTGTGCCCCACTTGTAGGACATTAAAAATTTGCATGGTTAGGAAGAAAAAAAATAACAAATACCTTCATTCAAATAGTTTTCCTAAAATGAAGATTTGATTGATGAAGCATTATAATCCTTGAACCCCCGAAAAAGGCACAAGAGAGACATTGAATATTGGGCCACTAGGCTACCATCTACCATCTAACCATATAGAGAAGTATGAAAACATTTGACACCTTGACATAAGCATTTTGTTGGACATCAAGCCTCAAACATCCCTCGTGTTGTATGTGAATGAGGAAGAGGAGGAAGAGAAACTTTGAAATGCCAAAAAGTGAAAGGAAAGGAGAAACCAAGAAGTCTAGAGTCAAGGGGAAGCTTGGTTAGTGACCAAGTTAAGGGAAAGGCCAAAAGTTTGACCCCCAAACATAGGAAAATTATTGAAAAAGGGGGGAAGGGAAGTGAAAAATTTGAACTTCAACGAAAAGAGAAACTTTAGGAAATCAAGAATGGATGGAGGGTAGGAAGGAATGTGAAACCATAAAATTTTGATGAAATAACTTAAATTAATTTTCAATGAGCAGAGGGAATGAGTCAGAGATTGGGAGTCAAGAAGGGCTTATACCATATGCTAAAATGATATCGGGGGAAGAAAGTCTTTGAAACTCCAACAAGCTATAGAATTATGCATTTTACAAAGACCTTAGCAAGGTTTTGGGAATCGGGAAGATGTAGGGAAGCATGCTAAAAAGAGGATGAAGGCAAGGAAGAAGTTGATGACCCAAAATTCTAACATTTTGAAACTTAGTTATTTAGGGACTTAGACTTTGGGGGTCAAGGAGTTGGGAAACCTCAGAATAGGGAAATGATTGGAGGAAATCCCAATGACCCAACAAAATGATAAACACCTTAATTAGTAATATTTCAAAGAAGATCAAGGTAGACTTTGGAGTCGATAGAGAAGGCATGATGATAGGTGAATACACAAAACCCCGAAAATCCAATCAAGCAACACTTAATCAATTTTGGGGGCCAAATACAACATCCAAATATAGAACAAAAGAATAAGATGACTCACTCAAGTTTTCTAAGATAGGTTATCAACAATGGGTCACATACTACTAAGACACAAAAGGGGAAGGGATTGAAGAAAAATTTAACACGACAAAATTAAGTCTCAATAGTCCCTACAATCACCCATCATATATGTTTATAATTAAACTTTATATATATGTACATATATATATATATATGAGATTCAACCATCAAAGATTATACATGTGAACAAGTGGTTTTCTATTCATCTTCAGAGACAACAGTTGTGCTCGAATTTGATTTGTCTACTCTATAACTCATTTAACAACATTTTACTTTTATTTATGATATGTAATTTGGATTATTAGTTTTAATTTTCTTCTCATTTTTAATTTTTTAAATTGTGCCCTTGTAAGTTTAATCACGTGTAAAAGATATTGTCAATATTATGTTAGTTCACACAATTAACTATGCATGATATCATATAAGTCATCATATTTATGTATTTTTGTGTTATTATAATATATGTTTTGCTATTTATTTCAATGGCTTGGTCAAATTTTATGTACTCAATGTTTGTGTTGTATACAACAAAATAGATTGTGATAGTAAGAAAACATCAAATACTCAAATGTATTCAATAAGCGATTCAATATATCTAGTAATGTGTATACAAGTTTATATTGTTTTTAAATTTCTATGAATAATATAATTAAAAAGATACATATTTTATAAAATCATTGAAAAATATAGGGGTTGATCCCATAGTGTGATGGTTAAGTTGTGACATTGTTGATATTGTCACCAAGGTTCAAATTCTCACTAGGCTACTGTGATCGCAGGCTTGTGCCTTCACTGATCCAATGTGCTTGCATATTGTGAATCATTGCAACATTCATGCCAATGGTTTCACAAGCGTTCAAGCTTGTGTCAGACCCTCATTGGGCTTACAAATTGTGAACCATTGCGATGTTCATGCCAGTGGTTTCACAGGCGTTTAGGCTTGTGCCAGGATGAGGGCTCGTGAATTCTTGAATTGTGAACCATTGTGATGTTCATAGTTCATACTAGTGGTTTCACAGGCATTCAGGCGTTTAGGCTTGTGCTAGGATGAGGGCTCGTGAATTCGTGAATTGTGAACCATTACGATGTTCATAGTTCATATTGGTGGTTTCACAGGCATTTAGGTTGTGCCAGGATGAGATTTGTGACCTCACTGCTTCATAGCTCCAATAAAAAGTATTTACCGATCAAAAAATATACATTTGAAAATATCTTATATTATTACATAATGAAATTCATGAAAACTACTAAAATTATTTAGATATAGCAAATAGATTAATATTGTAATCAAGGGAAAATCAGATTTGTTAGTGGGGTTAGCACAATAACATGAAAATTTCAATGAAATAACAAAGTACAAAGGAAATAATCATGAAAAGAAAAGGAACAAAGTTACCCTAAGTCTCCACCTTCCATGGTTGACCTTTGTTACACCTCCTAGCTTGCAGTAAATAAAAGATGCCCTCAGATTTGTATGAGCAACTATGACAAATGACTAAGCCCTATGCAAGTGTTGAAAGATTTGCATAAAAGAAAATGACCTCACAATGGACTAAAATGACAATGACTGTAAGTGACTATGACTGCAAAACTAATAATAGTATAAAGTAAAATCTGAGCATGAGAGAGACCAAGAGAAAGCCAAATGAGAACAAAATTGCCATTTTATAAAAACTACAATTTTGAATGTGTGGCCAGGATGAGAAGATGACAAAAACCCTAGGATCAATGATCAAGATTGAATGTTGTTGTGTGCATTAGGGTTAGGTCAAAATTAGGGCAAAAGATAAGGATGAAGGGTTGAGATTGAATTATAAAATAATTCAATCTAGGGCTGAAATTAAATGAGATGTCAGGAGATAAAATTGGCACAGAAAAAGAGGTTGCTGGAGAAATTAAATAATAAAATTTATTTACTCCAGTTGACCAGTAAATAATTAAATAATAAAGATATTATTAAATTATGGAGGAATGTGACAAAAGAATTATTTTGAATTAAATAATGATTTAATTCAAAATTCAAGAGAATTGACTAAATTAAATAAATCAAATTTATTTAATGTTAATGAAAGAAAAAGCTAATGAATAATTAAATAATTAGGATAATTATTTAATTATAGTGGAAAGTGGACAAAAATTAAATAAATTAGAATTTATTTAATTTTGGAAAGAAAGTGAACCTAGTGACGTAATTAAATAAATAAAATTTATTTATTTAATAATCAAGAAGAAATAAATGACAAAGGGGAATTAAATAAATTTAAGAAATTTATTTAATTAAAGGGAGACCTAGGTAATTAATGACGTATTAGATAAATAAATAACATTTATTTATTTAATAATCAAGGAGAAATGAATGACAAAGGGGGGATTAAATAAATTAAGAAATTTATTTAATTAAAAGAAGACTTAGATAATTAATGACGTATTAGATAAATAAACAATATTTATTTATTTAACAATCATGAGGAATAAATGACATGAATTAATTAAATAATTATGAATTATTTAATTAATAGTCGAATGTGGACTAGTGACATAATTAAATGACTTAATTATGCTAGGACGAAAGTGGTAAAAATGAAGCTTGCAGGCCTAGGTCATTTTTAGGTGTCTACAAATATTAACAAGCACCTTCTTTTGTATAGGAAATGGCTTGACAACATATTCCACATCCAACTAGACCTTCTGGATTTGTTTTCCAAGATGGAAATCATTTGGAAATGATATGGATGTATCCAAAATTCAATGTTGACCTTGTCAATTGTTTGTAAAAATCACTTATAATAATGTTGTAGATATTACAATTTTGTGATAACAAGAACAAAATTATTATTTGACTATTGTACTAGATGATATTTAAATTAAAATATTCCGTACAACTTTCATTAACTTGGTTCAACTCCTCATAACACTTTGTTCCTTCTGAATATACCCCTGCTCAAAAAACATGATGCCTGTAGCACTGTTGTAGGTCTGCCAACAGCAAGATACCAGTAAACATAGAACTGGCTGCATTCATTTCCTACTAATTTATTCTTAAAACTTAATTATGTAGTTCCTAATCCTTACAAACAATATAAAGCAGCATGGGGAGTTATATGAAGAGGATTTGAGGGAAATTATAGGTACAAAAATGTGTACTACATTTAAACTCATCACAGTTAAAGTGAGCTTGCACTATAAGAACCTTTCATTTGGTGGAGGATAGGCTAGTTCTTTCAGTTTTAGGAAAGGGCAAAGAACTGCAGCGTAATTAGTCGAGGCAGACAGGCTGAAGTTATTGATTCCTGGCTTACAGCTACATTTTTGTCCACGGACCAAGAAAGGTAATTAATTGATTAGTTAATGGCTTCTCCATTTCTGCTCTTGCACCTGCACTGCCAAGCTGTATTAAAACACCCAAGAAATGTAGGTATACCTCGGTAGGCATAACAAACTCCTTGGTATTCACCGTTGGGCAGTGGCTAAGATTAAATTGCAGTTTTTAATTTATTGAAACTGTGAATGATCAGGTTAGTTTTTTAGTCTGAAATCAGTGCCTTGAGAATCTAGGTAATTAAGCTTCGTACAAATCTCAGTAACGAATAAATGGGTTTTCAATATAATGATTATTCAAAACCTGTCATTTTGATTAAGGAAATAATAATGATACGTTCAGGCTTTCAATAGGCAGCAAGGTTGACTGCATTACAATATATATAATGTTTTATGTATATTATCTCTGTTTCTGCTTCTGTCCCATGGAGGATGTTGTGAGGGATGATTTTGTACGAAGAAAAATAGAAAACTCTTTAGTTTCGATTTAAGATAAGGGATCATAAATTCTGTGGTACAATAACAATATAATAAACTGTCAGAAAAATGAAATTACTGTTACAGTGTATCAGAATTAAACATGAACCAATACCAAAGAACCACAAAACAAGAATCGTAGGACATCGAAAAGAGAGACCAAACTACCACTAGCAGAACAATGCACAACCCAAAAACCCCAAGACATCCACAGGCCAAAGAGAATAAGATATCTCTGACCCATTACAGGTTGTGCAGGTCCTCAGGTACCTCCACTTCTTCACTCATAAATTGGTCTTTCTTGACAATAGAAAACTCTTTAATTATGTAGCCAGAGGCCCAGAAGTTTGCCGTCTGAAAATATGAGTAATTAAGTGGGGTTCTCTTTGATTTATGAGTAATGCATTAAATCTTTGACTAATTGTTGATTTTCCTGATGTGATGGATGATTTAGAATGATTGCTTTTGCATGTGTAATCTATTATGTTTTTCATGAGCCATGGAAATGCAATATATGGTCATGGAACACACTAAATTATTCTCTTTAGAGATGAATTCAATAGGTTCCATTTTTTGGATGGGGATTATCTATATTACTTATTAGTTCTTCAAAACTTAGGATGGTGTAGCAGTATTGTCTCTAAGATTTTTCAAAGAAAATTAGGTAAATGCAAGGTGTAGAATCCAAAGTGTTCTTTCATTTATGGGTAGGTTTATTTGAGCAATTTGTGAGAAATGTAAAGTATTGACAATTACAAATATCTTCTTTGAGAAATTACAATTTTTTAATGAAAGTTAGAAGAAGATGGGATAGAAGAGAACATTGTACAATATAAAAGTAATAGAAGTTAATGAAATTTGTTTATCTAAAATAAATGTCTGAATTGAAGTTAAAAAAAGATGGGATAGAAGAGAACATGACACTATATATAGAGAGGGAGAATCTCTTTCAAATAAAAAATTCGACCACCAATAATAAATCTCAACATATTCTCAAAACAAGCTTATGAGAACCTCCACTAATGATGTAGCCCTTGTATCAACACTTTGATAGCATTACAATACTTAGCCCTTAAAATCTATAAAGTCCTTCAATACAAAGTGAACCAATGTCAAATCATTATGTCAATGCTTATATATATAGAACTTTTCCATCTTGTAAACCACATGTGGTTTCAAAACAACCATGGGCTAATTCCAACACCCCTCATTAATAGTAACAAATATTAAAATAGAACATGTAACTCCAAATGTGTAAGAGTTCATATTTGAATCCTACAATTTGGATGTCCCATTTAACTAGTCAATTAGTCAAACTAGATGCTCTAATTTGGAAGAGTAACTCCTTTTCCAAAACTCTCTTTCAAGTCTACCTTATAACTCTCTCCTTACATTTCCTCTTGCATTTTCTATAACCACTTGGACAAGTGTCAAAATATGGCATACATGGAATCTCAAAATTCCCCCATGTGGGGTGCTCCATTTGAGGAGGGCTCGATATTACAACACATGGAATATTAAACAATTTGAATTGTTCTTAGGAATTATAAAGATGGTACAAAAAACTAATCCTAATGTGAATATCCCACTTCTATATATTTTAAAACAACATAAAGGGAAAAATAAGACCAATTTCTTAATGTAGAGATGCCCATAGTTTATATGTACCAAATAAACTTGTTTGTGCTCATTGTCTTAGTGAAAGAATTAACAATATTCTCCAAGGTTTTGACCTTATAAATCTACATTTTCATATCATAAGCAAAGTGATATTGTACATGAATATGTTTCAGTAAGCATGAAAAATAAAACTTTTATCCAAACCAGTAGCACCATAACAATCACAACTAATCCTTATTACCCTATTTTTGAAATCAATATCTAAGCACAAAAGCTATTGTCAAACCACTTATTTAAAAGTAGATATAAGAGTCATATATTCCACCTTGATAGTGGAAAGGGAAATAATTTGTTGGCTTTTATCATATAGCTACCAAATCCTTGAAATAGAGAAAATGCATAGCCACTAGTAGAACTTCTCATGTCCAAGTCCCTTGCCCAACCTACATCCATGAAAACCTCTTATATCCAATACCCTACTTGCATCACCTACACCCTAATAGAAAACGGAGTAATATGTAGTTCTTCAAAGGCACCTAAAAATCCTCTTAACCTAAGCTTGGCATTCCTTGTCCATGTTTGAAATAAACCGGCTCAATACTAGTCTTGTGTAGACTATTGCATACATAAGGTCCCCTATAAAACTAACATATGAAAATTTACATACATCCCTAATATCTTCATCTATTATAGGAGATTGTTCCATAGATAATTTTGTTTCAACTAGAAAATAAATATTCACTAGTTTATTGTCATGCATCCAAAACATTTACAAGGTAGTTTCAACATTATTTCTTTGGTTCAACAAAAAATTCCTATCAATGTGATCTCTATTAATCTCCACACCTAGAATTAATTTTTTAGCTCTCAAATATGTCATACCAAACCATATAAAAATTTGGGCTTTTAGTTCTTTTAGCAAATCTTTATTGTTCTTAATGATTAACATGTCATTCAAATGCAAATGAATGATAATAAAGTTACTATCAACTTATTTATAGTAGACACAATGATTAGATATGTTCTTGATAAGATAAGCTGAATTTTTAGGGTGCACTACCCTTTACACAATGAGCCTAAGGGACCAAAAAGAGACGAAGTCCATAGTTACATCAAAAGACTAGTAACAATAGAAAACAAAAGAAACAAGAACAATAGATTGACAACAGAGAAAGCACCAACATCCCAAAAAATAGACTCACACATTACATAGTAATCCCATCCCACTTCTCAAAGAGAAGATTTAGCACATCATCACCCACCCAATTAGGTCCCTCTCCCACTTTTTCCTTCTCCACCTCTTCCTTGAGAACCTCCAAGAGAGTGGTAGCATGTTGGTATGTGGTGACTAATCATGCAAATACTGTAAAATGACAAATGAAAAATGACTTCAAGTAAAACCCTAATTCTAGAAGCTTCCAAAAATCTTGTTATAAGTGGTTGGGATGTATGTTGTGGTATTGGTTTTACAAGAGATTGTAACCTGTTTTGCACTGGATAAGAAAATCATTGGATGGCTAAGTTTCAGTGGATGTAGCCCATATTGGGTGAACCACATTAAAATTTTGTGTTGATCTCTTTTGTGTTATTCTTCATTGTTATTTCTAGGTTATTTAATATTCATATAATTGTCAATGTTTATTGCTTCGATCTTCCTAAACCCTAACAACTGGTATTAGAGTCGTGTGTATTTCGGTTGATTGCTAGGAAACCTCTAGATTTGAGTGAGAGCAATGGAAGAAGGAAAATTCAAGGTTGAGAAGTTCAACGGCCATAATTATCAATTATGGAAGATGCAAATGGAAGATTATTTGTATCGAAAGGATCTATGGCGACCATTACAAGGAAAAGCAGAGAAAGATGTTACAATGTCTGATGAAGAATGAGAGATTTTGGATAGAAAGGTATTGGGAACCATTCGATTGTGCCTAGCACCATCTGTAGCATTCAATATAACAAAGCAAAGACAACAGAGGATTTGATGGAAGCTTTGGCTAAATTGTATGAAAAACCCTTAGCCTCAAATAAGGAATTTCTTATGAAGCGTTTGTTTAATCTGAAAATGATTGAAGGTGGATCTATGATAGATCATTTAAATGAGTTTAATATGATTACCAGTTAGTTAACTTATGTAAAAGTGAATTTTGATGAAGAGGTGAGGGCTCTATTGATTTTATGTTCTTTGCCATAAAGTTGGAATAGCTTGGTAATGGTTGTAAGTAACTTTGTCTCTGGTTCAAATACATTAAAATTTGATGATGTCATTGGTGTTATCCTTAGCGAGGAAATGCAATGGAAAAGCACAGGTGAGAGTTCAACATCGGGTAATGTTTTGATTGTAGAGAATAGGTGAAGAAAAAAGGAGAGAGGAAAAAGTCCTAAAAATCATGGGAAGTCACAAGGGAAGTCGAAGAAAGGAAAATCTAAATCTAGAGGAAGAATGGATTGTTGGCACTATAGAAATCCAAGACACTTGAAGAAGGATTGCTGGTCTCGAAAGGTCAAACAAGAAGATGAACAACATGATGGCAGTAAGGAAGCTAATGTTGCAAGTAATAAATTGTAGGATGCTTTAATTCTTTGTTTAGATAATGTTGATGATTCCTAGGTAATAGATTCAAGGGCTTCATTTCATGCCACACCCCATAGGAAATATTTTGTAGATTATGTTCAAGGTGATTTTGGACAAGTATATTTTGGTGATGATGAACCCTATCAGATTGTTGGAAAAGGAAAGATAAAAATCAAGTTGTAGAATGGAAATGAATGGTTGCTATAGGAGGTAAGGCATGTTCTAAATTTGAGAAGGAATTTAATTTTTGCAGGACAACTGGGTAGTGAAGGTTGCATAGTTACCTTTTTAGACAAAGTCTGGAAGGTCACTGAAGGTGCATTAGTAGTAGCTAAAGGTGAAAAAGTAGGCACATTGTATTTGTGTATTGGTAATACTTATTCTACCTTAGCTGCTACAGAAACAATTGCTATTGAGAAAATTATAGCACTTGCTACAAGGATAGAAACATAATTATGGCACCATAGACTTGGGCACATGAGTGAGAAAGGGATGAAGATCCTTCACTCTAGAAATTTTCTACCAGGTCTAAAGCAGATTAACTTGGAGTTCTGCGAAAATTGTGTTTATGGAAAATAGAGAAGAGTCCAATTTCTAAAAGTTGGGAAAGAGAAGAAGAGAGAAATTAGAGCTTGTGCATTCATATGTATGGGGACCAACTCAGGTATCTTCTCTTGGTGGCTCTTACTATTATGTTACTTTTATTGATGATGCAACTAGGAAAAAATGGGTGTATTTCCAAAAACAAAAATCAAAAGTATTTGAAACCATTAAAAGGTGGAAAGCTTTGGTTGAGAATGAGATAGAAAAAAAGTTTAAGTGTCTTAGATTTGATAATGGAGGTGAGTATTGCAGCAGAGAATTTGAAATTTATTACTCATAAAATGGAATCCATAGGTAGAAAATGGTTCCTAAAACCCCACAAGAAAATGGTGTGTCTGAGAGGATGAATAGTACCATTATGGAGCGTGCAAGGAGCATGAAATTACATGTTGGACTACCCTTACACTTTTGGGTAGATATTGTACATACCATTGTTTATTTAATAAACAGGGGGGCCTTCAAATCCTTTGGATGGTAGCATTCTAGAGGAGGCATGGAAAGGTAAAAAGGTAAACTATTCATTTTTGAAAACCTTTGGTTGTGAAGGTTTTTTCCATGTTGATATAGAAAATAGAACAAAGCTTGAGGCAAAGTCAAAAAAATGTACCTTCATTGGATATGGAGTAGATGAATTTGGTTATCGGTTATGGGTTAAGAAAATCATAAAATCATTAAGAGTAGAGATGGTATATTCAATGATAAGGTCATGTATAAGGATTAGTTGTAGGAAAAGAAGCATGAACAGGCCAAAAAGGAATATGTGGTGCTAGATGAGATTCCAAAAAATAAGATGTCAGTGGTACTTGATGCTCAGCAACAAGTTATCCCACAGACTCTTGCAAGTGTTAGACGTTCTACAAGGATAACTAGACCTCCAAAAAGATTTTCTCCATTGTTATATTCTATATTATTAATTGATTTTGGTGAACCTAAAGGTTATGAAGAAGCAATGCAAGTAGATACCAAAAACCAGTGGGAGCTAGGCATGAAAGAGGAAATGGATTCCTTGCTGCAGAATTAGACTTGGGACTTAGTCCAATTGCATGTAGGAAAAAGATCATTTCCAAATAAATGGGTTTACAGTTTGAAGGAAGAAGATGGAGGCAAGAAAAGATATAAGGCCAGACTCATAGTAAAAGGTATAGATGTTCATGAAATATTTTCTCCAGTTGTAAAGATGACTTCTATTAGAACTATTCTAAGTCTTGTGGTTGTAGAAGACTTGCATCTTGAACAACTAGATGTGAAAACAACATTTCTCCATGGGGATTTGGAAGAGGAAATATGCATGTAGCAACCATAGGGATATGAGGTCAAGGGTAAGGAGAAATTTGTGTGCAGGTTAAAGAAGAGTTTATATGGCCTGAAGCAAGCACCTCGACAATGGTATTTGAAATTTGATAGTTTTATGATTGAACAAGGTTACAAAAGATGTCATTTTGATTATTGTGTTTATTTTAAGAAATTTGATAATGGCAGCTATATTATCCTATTGCTCTATGTTGATGACATGCTTGTTCTCAGGTCTAACATGTAGCATATTAATGAACTTATAAATTAGAAAATTTATTTTCTATGAAGGGTTTGGGTGCAGCAAAACAAATCCTTGGTATGAGGATCACACGAGATAGGACAAACAAAAAATTATTTGTCTCAAAGTGAATATGTAGAGAAGGTGTTGAAAAGGTTTAACATGTAGAATGCAAAAGCAGTTAGTACACCTTTTCCTAGTCATTTTAAGTTGACTAAGGGGATGTGTCCAAAGACACAAGAGGAGGAAGACAAAATATCTAAGATACTATATGTATCAACAATTGGTAGCTTGATGTATGGAATGGTATGCACAAGGCCAAATATTGCACATGCAGTTGGATTTTTGAGCAGGTATATGAGCAATCTGGGAATGGAACATTGGAAAGTGGAAAAATAGATTCTTCAATATTTAAGAGGCACTACTTCAAAGAAACTATGTTTTGGAGGAACAAATTTTGCTCTAAAAGGATATGTTGACTCTAATCTGTTGGGTGATATTGATAGCAGGAGGAGTATTATAGGGTATGTTTTTACTGTAGGAGGTACTACAGTCAGTTGGATTTCAAGGCTGCAAAAGGTTTTTGCGCTTTCAACCACTGAAGCTGAGTGTGTTGTTGCTACGGAAGCTAGCGAGGAGATGATTTGGTTACAACATTTTCTAGAGGAATTGGGACAACGACAAGAAGATATCCCTTTGTACACTGATATCCAGAGTACCATTCATCTTGCTAAGAATTCAGCTCTACATTCAAAAACTAAGCACATACAGCTCAAATACCACTTCATCCTGACAATTTTGGAGGATGGACAGTTGAAGTTGGAGAAAATTCACACAAGGGTGAAGCCACAATAGTGGTTTACAATTGAAGTGAGGAAGGAAAACTCACAAAAAATGAATGCATGGAAAAAAACTTGATTTTAGGGGTTCATACGAACCTATTGGTTCGACCGAACCAATTAGGGGTTTGGTAGAACCTAGGATCAACTGAACCTTCTTAATACTTTCCCACCAAAAAATCCATCAAAACCCCTTATAGAAGGGGGGTTCAAATGAAACCTGGTTTGAGCGAACCCCTAGTGGTTCGCTCAAACCCCCTTTATTCCTCATCCCCCCTAAGACAAAAAAAACTTGAATTTTGGCACTTTGGAGCTCGGTTTGAGGATGAAAATGGAGGAATATTCACAAACCCAAATGGAATCAAGTAGTCCTCAGAACAAGCTGTCCAACGAATATAATTTTAATATGTTTTGGTTTTATTATGTATTTGATATTTTAGTTTTATTAAACATAGGTTTTTCATCGAAAATGAAGGTCTCTATTCTGCACATGTGGAAAAATAGCAAATTATCAAAAAAGAATAAAAAAAATATGAGTGCACCAGATATTGAAGTCCTTGATCCAATAGAAAAAAAAATTAATTTTCGATATATACAAAAAAGTTATGCATTATATGTCGCTACTATGTCTAAATTGTAATTGGTTTGACTTTCAACTTGATTAAAGAAAAAATATTCAATAAAAAACTATCTAACCAAATGGAAGCACTAGATATTGGAGTTACGAATCTAAATTCAAAAGAATTAGAATTTTATCCTTCATGGAAAAAAAATTATGCGTTATACGGTGTGCGTCACTTTTCAAAAATGTTGTTTTTCGAAAAAAAAGTTTTCGTGGGAGATGGAAAAAGAAGTGGAATCTAATTCCAAAATTTTAAAAAAAAACTATTTTTATAATCTGCAAACAAAATGTGATGAGACTCTAGTTTGCATCATCTTCAAATTCTTCATGGTTTAGCCGCTATAGGTGCCCGAATGTGAAGATTTAGTTTAAAAAAATAATTTTAGTGTCCAGTTTGGCCAAAAATTGTAAACCACTATTGTGGGATCACCCGTAAGAATCCTGCAGATATGTTCACAAAGGTCGTTACATGGGAGAAATTGATTTCCTCATCAATTCTCATTGGCCTTCATGATTGATAATGGTGGACATAAGAAACTAGCCAAACTTGTAATCCAGTTGGAGTTGCAAGTGCAGAGGTGTCGTTCAGGATTAGTCTCCAAGTGAGAGATTGTTTGGTGTGGAGCCTAATCAGTCTCCAAGTAGAAGATTGTTGGTATGTGGTGACTGATCATGCAAATATTGTACACTCTTTACCTATCCTTGTTGGGGTTTGGGGCCGGACCGGGCCTTGAGCGAGGGTTCGGGGGTAGAAACCCCTAATAGTAGGGGTTTGGGGGTGCTGCCCCAAAAAAAAAAATCCCCCTTTTTGCCAACAAATGAAAAATAAATTTGTAAAACCCTAATTTAGAAGCTTCCAAAAAGCTTGTTATAAGTGGTTGGGATGTATGTTGCGGTATTGTTTGTTCATGAGATCGTAATATGTTTTGCATTGGATAATAAAATCATTGGATGGATGAGTTTAAATGGATGTATCCCATATTGGGTGAACCATGTTAAAATTCTATGTTGATCTCTTTTGTGTTATTCTTCATTGTTATTTCTAAGTTATTCAATTTGCATATAATTGTTAATGTTTATTGCTCTGATCTGCCTGAACCCTAACATAGCATACCTATGAATGATCTTAATGGTGAATTGTGTCAATCAAGTGAGCTTATGTTCCAATTTTTCCACCCACACCTACAACTTGTTGAAATCCTTCATCATGTCATTTGTCCTCTTAACAGTCTCTTCCTCACTAGCCATCGGGTCTAAAGACTAGGTGGTGGAGTTCGTATTGATCATTTTGTTCATATCTGAGAAGTGGTTGGGCCCTTCAACAAATTCCTCCCTCTCCTCAACAATGTCCATATTGCACTCCTCTTTGTTGCTAGTTTGCCCCTCTTTGCTGCCAATCTCCTCCGAGCTACTGGAAATCTCATCCACCAATACCTCTATCTTGTTTTTAGCTAGCCTATGGGACCTCCTAACACTAGTTTTCCCCATCCTCACATCCATAGTAGTCACCACAGTGGTATACCTTTTAGAATCATAGTCCTCAATGCTCTTTCCTTCACTATTTGAAGTCGACATCTCCACTTGGCACGAAGTCTTCTTCTTACCTTTAGCCTTTGCCGATAGTTTGTTGTCCTTGGTAGGGGCATTTTTTAACTCACACAATCAAACAACTGCCTTGGACTGGGGAAAAGCCACTCCACCTTTCTTCTTTTTTGCAAGGGAGTTTTGGTCTAGGAGCATTTTTAGGTTGACATTCCACAACCTGGGGGTTTTCCTCTTGGGACCGATAGAAGGAGCAAGGGAGGGTTTTTCAAGGCAGTGGTCAAGTGATTCCAACTCTTCTTCACAAATAGTAGAAATGGGTTTGGGAGGACACAAGACCAAATAGAAATGGTAGAGCTGAAAAATTAGGCCCTAGTGTAAACACAACAAAGGTGGCTTATCCAAGTTTTGGGTAGCAACTTCAAGGGTTTCTTTTGCCGAGCTTTCTAGGGAAGTTAGTAGGAAAAAGGTAAACTTAACAACATTTTGTGCCTAAGGTGATTAAGTAATGGAAAATGATAAAAGTAAAAGACCTTAAATCTTCCCTCAAGAGTAACATATTGCATGAGAACAAGACAAACCTGATCCCATGGTTTAGGAAACGCCTCCCTTTCAAAACCCACTTGCTTCTTAACCAGCTTCTCATTCTCTTTGAATAAGGCATTAAGGCTCTCTAAGTCTTGGACTTTGGCATGCTTCTTAAGTTTCTTAGTAGTGTAGGAAAGACCCATCACCTTGCCAATAAAATATTCATTTACTTCAAACAATATTCCTCCCATCATAACTCTCCTTTCATTCCAGGAGGCATAAAATTGAGGTGACAACTTCTCATCGTGACCCACCAAACACTCCATAAGCAGCACTATACCAAACTCGATGCAAATATGCTAGACAATAGGGTTCTTGCGGAATTCATCATAGGAGTTGGGCTTAGTCCTAACTCTATCGCCTCCCATCTCTTCACACTGAATCCAAAAGCTTCCCCAAACCAACAGAGTTTACAAACTTTTGAAATGGCAGCTGGTGAACTAACCCACCCCAATATCATCATTCAAACCAAGGACAACCATGCCTAATTAAGGAATTCGGAAGATCACACAATTTGGTGGTCATTTCCAAGAAATTGATCGTTGTGGGGCCATAATGAGGCATTCTTAAGTACAACATACTTAAGCCAAAAGCTATGATAAATTTGATCATATGATATTATAAACCGAAAGTCGAAAGCTAACTTTGGTCCAACACATACTCCAAGGAAAAAGGTTGTGAGGTCATAATTAAAATTCCTTAAGTACAACACGTCAAAGCTTAGAGCTATGATAAATGTGAGCGGATAATAATTAGGTAGCAAATTGAAGATAAATATTGCCAAATACACATTCTTGAAAACACAAAAAATATTGGTAAGCAAATGCTTGAAAAATGACAAAACTAAATCAACAATTCAATTCAATTAAAAAGACACAAACATTGCAAACCTATAATCTCATTGTTGGATTATGCTCCAAATGTATGTGGATTGCTCTATTAAGCATAGCCCCTAATTGCAAAAGCTTTGATTGATGATAGATGGATGATCTTGATTCACAAAATTGCTCAAATGCTCAAAAGATGAATGCTCATGATACTTGTGAATGATTTTTATGAAGTGACTTGTTTTATAGATTTTCAAGATGTCTGATCAATGGTGGAGATTGAAGATGAAGATTGACAGATGAGAGGAGATCAAGGAGATCAAGGGACGAGATTGAATGAGAGCCCATTAAAGATATTTTGGAGGGAAAATATTTATTAAAATTTCAATTTGAATTTAAATTATGGAATATTCCTTTTGGAGGGAATATGCTATTTAGATATTTTGGAAGGAAGATATTTTGAGAAAATGGAATATTCTTTTTTTAAAAGGAATATTCTTTATGCGAGTTGGAGGAAAATTAGAGAATTAAATAACTAAGAAAATTATTTAATTGTGACAATGAGAGGAAATTAAGATTTTTAATTAAATAATTAAAAATTATCTAATCAAATGGGTTTGAAAAAAAATAGAATTTAATTAAATAATAAAAATTATTTAATCAAGGTATAAAGAGGAACATGAATTTTAATTAAATAATTCAGAATTATTTAATCAAAGGGGGGACTAGAGGGAAATGGGGAAAAATGATGAATTAATCAAATAACATTAATTATTCAATTAATAGAGGAAAATAGTGAATTTAATCAAATTATTGGAAATTATTTAATTAAAATAAGGAATTAGGGGATAATGAGGAAAATGGTGTTAATTAGGAAAATTTGAATGTGTGATGCATTCATACAATTTTAGGTGTCTACATTTTGTCACTCTTTGAGACAATGTACTTGTTACGTTGTTTCAAAGACATGTTAATTGAGAAAAAAATTTAAAAAATTGATGCCCCACTATGCCCCAACAAACGAAGGAAGGATGGTAGGATGGTAGGATACCCCCTTGAGAGGTCATCTAGAAAAATTAATCTTCAGGTCAAGCTCGCAATAGGATGACAAGAACAATTCGACAAAGAGAAAGAGGAAAAAACAGATCCAAGGAGTCCTATAAACTGATCCAGAAAGATGGCAAGGATGAAGAATAGGTTGAATAAGGATAGAGGGGTGAAATATAGGGCTTCATGGGTTATATATATCCTTTTAGGTTCATTTCCAATTCATGTGCACCATCAGAGTTTAGAGAATCTAGCACTCAAAGCATTCAACACCCTTTTTCACTCTTAGAGACCTCGACACTATGGGTCATGTAGTTCGTGCCCCACACCACACAGATGTTTGTCAACTCCAATGACCAACTAGAGCAAACCCCTCGGTATGTGTCTAACCCAATTTAATTTGCACATAGTTCTAAGTAGACAAAAATGTAGCCAAAGGTAGGTCAATAAAAATGTCACAAAAAGTGTAACGCTTTCAAAACTTGATGTGATGTGTTTGAACACTGACATGACACTTTTGTCAAACGTAATGCTATTTCAAAAAACCACATGGGTTGGAAAATTTGGACCAATTATTATTGTGGTCAAGCGACACATTTGATAAAATGCTTAGGGTGATCCCACAAAGTTGGTTTACAATTTATGGGAGATTCTATTTTTTGTTGAAATCACATATTTTTAGAAAATATAATGATTTAAGCCTTAAAAAGTTCCATTTAAAGCATTCCAATTGAAGAGGTTTTGGTCAAACTATCTTAGATCAAACCCCTTTAGATAGAACCCCGCTAGTTCTAAACCATACCTATAACAGAGTCTCCTTTACACCTATCAAAATGTTGATAAAAAACCACTTTTGATTTACCTTTTGGGGGATCAAATGAATTCATTTAAATTTTATTTTTTTAAGTATGTATTCCTTATTATAAGATTCCCAAATAGTATAATTTTAAATAAATTTAATTTAATTATTATATTTTATTTTTATTTCTTGTGAATGTAGGTTTTTCATCGAAAATCAAGCTCTCTGTTCTACACATGTAGAAAAATAGAAGATTATCAAAAAACAAATTGAAAAATATGAATGCACTAGATATTGAATTCCTTGATCCAACAAAAAAAATTTGAATTTTGATACATACAAAAAAGTTGTGTTATACAGTCCACCTATGTCTAAATTGTAATTGGTTTGGCTTTGAAACTTGATTAAGGAAAAAATATTCAATAAAACACTACAAAACCAATTGGAAGCACTATATATCATAGTTACAAATCTAAATTCGAAAAAAATAGAATTTTATCCTTCATGGAAAAAATTTGTGTTATACGTTGAGTGTCACTCCTTAAAAATGGTGTTTACTGAAAAAAACTAGTTTTCAAAGGAGATGGAAAAATAAGTGCAATATGATTCCAAAAATTTTGAAAAAATAATATTTAGAATCTACAGAGAAAATATCACAAATCACTAGTTTGCATCATCTTCAAATTCCTCACGGTTTAACCGCTATAGGTGCTTGAAAGTGAAGATTTAGTTAGAAAAAATCAATTCAATGTCCAGTTTGGCCAAAAATTTAATCAGTATTGTGGGATCACCCCTCACTTATGAAAACGGTAAAGTGACACTTTGAAAAAGTGATCGCTTTTGACTATGATAAAGCGATGTTTTAGAAAAAAAAGATCACTTTTGTTCTAGGGCTACTCAAACTTTTTTGTAAATTTTTGGCAAATTGATGTTGTGGTCTCTATGTTTGCAAGCTATTCTAGACCCTATTTTGTCATGAGAGTGACGAACAACAGTCTTGGATTAGATGGCACATTTTACTAAGATCCATATGGAGTTTCTTAGTGCTATGGGGCTATACAACATTGCATATATATCAAAGATTAGGGGTCACAGAGCCTTCATGACTATCATGGTTTAGAGATGGCGGTCAAAGACATCTTCCTTCCTGCTACCCACTGGGGAGGTCACCATTACTCTTAAGGATGTCTAGTGTATCTTGTAGTTGCCCATGTATGGAGAGAGGGTAACATATGATCTTGACTTTTCAACTTGATTGTATTCTCAAGAAGGGCTTTGACTTGGGAATTGCATGGTTGTATTTTTATCAAATGTTTCTTGTAATCCTCTCCTTTAGTCCCTTTTCTCTATGATCCTTAAAGATTTGCTGATCTAATGGTCATGACCACCTTATGGCCTCTTCTTGCCTTTATTGGGATCTAATGGCATGAATTGCTCAAATCTGACTTGATTTCTTTTAAGACAACAACACCAAATATTTACTACTCTATATAATGAAATAAATACATGAATTACTAATAGATATGACAATGCATACTAGATATAGGAGTAAAATTTATCTTTATTCGCACATGAAATTATTACAAAAGAAGACCAGAGATTGTCAACCAAGGATCAAAGTCAATATGACTATATCACACCTTTCTTGATGATAAACAATCTATTTAAAAGACCCGACGATTTCCAATAGGAACACAATCATCATCTAACCAATATTGATAACTACCCAAAGTCAAAACCAATTAATACAAACAATAAATACATAGCCGAATAACCAATATTAAGGCAGGTGCAAAAAGATGGGGGACCAAAAAGTGGCCAACCATCTTAAATATTTTTAAAAATTCATAACACGAGTGTTATAACATTCTCGCGTTATGGCTTGGTGTTGCCAAGCCTAAGGATCAATAGCACCAAGGCCATAACATGCTCGCATTATAATGTGAGCGAGTTATATCTCATTATAACAAAAAAAGAAGCATTTCCTCATTCGAATTTATGTGTTTTCTTACAAACTCGCGGCCTTGAAACTCTCAAGAGCACACTTGTGTTACTGGAGACCAATTTCTTCATCAGATCATTTCCAAATCTTTGCCAAAATGCCACCACGACATCAGGGAGGAAAAAGGTGTAAGTTTTGTTTGTTTTTTTGTGTGAATTTATTTCTAATTTACAAGAAATGATAATCAACCTCCTAATCCTCAAAACCCTCCTTCACCTCAACCCAAAATACCTATTGAAGAAGAACCCCAACAACAAACACTTCCAACAATTCCTCAATATGCTCTAGGAACTCAAGAAAATATAGTGGGGCAAATTGAAAAAAACAAAAAACAAATTGAGGATATAATTACAAGGTTGAAATACCACATGTGTAATCTCAACCTCGCATCAAGCCACGCTTACTCAATCACTTGAATTGATGTTATCAAATGTAGATTCAATTAGCAAGCAAATAACTAGTTGGGTAGATAAGAGAAGAGAGTATAGACAATTTTATGCTAATAATTTATCCTATAAATAAGTGAAAGATGAGAAAATTACAAAAAATTACTTGTGTTCCCTATTCAAAAACCCTAAAAAAAAACTTTACACCCTTCAAGAAATAGGTTCCCTATCCATTTATGCAACCACCAAGGGATAAAGAACCATTTTTGGTAGAGGTTTTGGATGGTTTTTGACCATCCACAATTCAACAACAATGAGGCACCATAATATTTTTTGAGGAAACTCTACTACGAGTTTATCCTCAATAAAATCCCAAACTATTTTGATATGCAGGAATTCCAGGGTAGAGGTGGAGGCTTGGAATAGGATAGAGTTGGGGCATGTCTTGACCCACAACGACCAACAAGATGAGCACTCGTTAGACCAGTATACGGGTGTGTGGCTATCCCTTCCATTGTGAAGGAGAGTGTTGAGGTCGAGACAGTGCAATCAATTAGTTCCCTGACCTAGAGAATCATACAACATGCTAATCTTGTAGCACAAGGTGAGTAGAGTGAGTCTTCAGGGAGTAGAGCTCCACCTATTTTCAGACTTGTGGGACACCCTTTGGTTATGACCCCACGCATAGTTAGGACAAAGGTGCGCAAGGTACATTTGTAGCCGATCAAATGGTGATGAAAAATGTCATCCTTAATGAGGCATTTGGCCTTGATAGTCAAATAAATGTTAGCAAGTTCATTGATTTTATTTTATTTTTAAATGCAAGATTAACTAAATTAGTTTAATGATTATAATGAAATTTCAATGTCATAGCATTCATACAGTTTTCAACACTTCTTCACCTCCTTATTATGCAACGAAATGTATTGTTGAGGTATGTAACTAGTAAATAATAATAAATATTACATGTGAATATCATTGTTATATGAATGGTATTCTTATATCGGATTTTGGATGTTGAATAGGTTAATCTTGGAGATTTGATGACAACACCTCCTAGTGAAGGTGGACATCAAAGCTTCACCCATGTAATAAAATAAATAGTTTAACTAATAAATTGTAGAAAATAGAATTTTGTAGTTTATATTTATATCGTTGATTACATTGCATTGCACATCGTTCAAATTCAAAGCATTACTTCGCATTTCATAACTAATAACTAGATGTTGATAGATGATAAAATTTCAATTAAAATATAGTTTTTTACAAAGTCAACATAAGCAATCATGCAATTACTTCACATTGCATAACTAATAACTAGGAGCAACTACCAATTGCATGTTCTTGTCATGGCATTCCATGAGACCACATTTCTTTGAGGCATTTTTTTAAACAACTCACTACCTTTTCTATGAAACTGCCATCATAACACTACACAATTGAATATTGATAAAACATCATAACACAGTATATATTGGTGTCTTCCCAATTGTCTTGATAAATATTTTTGGTTGACTCATATCTCTCTTAAACGGCATGAAACCCTCCTACATTCTTGCATTCCATATGTAAATGAAATTGATTTTCTTTATGATGTATGCACTTTATGCACCTAATATTGTATATTTTAATTTTTTGAATTATCTCCTTTGTTTATTATAAGTGGACCCACATCAAGTGTGGCATTTGACACTAAAATATTGCCATTACTTGATTCCATCTTTGGAAAATTGAAATTGCACTTCATTATAAGGAATAAATAATGTCATTCAATGAGATTCTGAAAGGTAAACAACCAAAGCAAGTAAATAAGGAAGTAAAAATGACTAAATTCAAATATCAAAGATTCAAAGAAGTTAACGCCCTTTTTAAGATGCTTAAGGCTGCAAGGCTTATTCATGTTAAGATAGAAAATTTCAATAATGGAAATTACATACCATGCAACCTTTTTTTACTATTTCTTGCACTCATTTTAGGTGCTCCCTTTAGCACATGTTTTTACCCCTTATTCATATTTAGTTTAGACTTATGATACTTTTTTTAATCCCTATGTGTTGATGTTTCCCCTTTCCCATGTGTTCTACCCATTGTATAATCCTTGTTTACCTTTCTCGTGTGATAGTTGGCATTTCCAACCGACCATTTAACGTTTGTAGCTTCCCTTCCTTGTGTAGTGAACACTTCCCTTGCTCCCCTTATATCTCGCCCATTTTAACAAAATGACATCAACACATAGACAAGGTAGTGAGATGTTTGAAAAAATGCCTCAAAGAAATGTGGTCTCATGGTGATTTCCATCACCATGATACCACATTTCTTTGAGGCATTTTTTAAATAGATCATTGCCTTGTCTATGCTACCACATTTTCCATACATGTCTACCAAAATGCATTTTATCAATCAGTTCACTTCCTTGATGTTATGACTAAAATTCTAAAATAAGTGCTTTCAAACAAACTATGGATGCTTGGAAAAAATCTATCAAAGCATAATAATAAGCAATAGCATAGACAAGGCAATGAGCTTTTCGAAAAAAATGCCTCAAAGAAATGTGGTCTCATGGGACATCACCATGAGACCACATTTCTTTGAGGCATTTTTTCAAATAGCTCATTGCCTTGTCTATGCTACCACATTTTCCCTACATGTCTACCAAAGAATTTTATTAAATAGTTCACTTCCTTGCTGATATGGCTAAAAGCCTAAAGTAGGTACTTTCGAACAAACTATGGATGCTTGGAAAAAATCTATCAAAGCGTAATAGTAAGCAATATCATAGACAAGATAATGAGTTGTTTGAAAAAATGCCTCAAAGAAATGCAAGACCACATTTCTTTGAGGCATTTTTGCAAACAACTCATTGCCTTGTCTATGCTACCACATTTTTCATACATGTCTACCAAAGAATTTTATCAAACAGTTCACTTCCTTGCTACTATGGCTAGAATCCTAAAACAGGTGCTTTCAAACAAACTATGGATGTACCATAGACAAGGCAGTGAGCTATTTGAGAAATTGCCTCAAAGAAATGTGGTCTCATGGTGATATAGACATTTCTTTGAGGCACTTTTTCAAAAATCTCATTGCCTTGTCTATGCTACCATATTTTCCATACATGTCTACCAAAGAATTTTATCAAACAGTTCACTTCCTTGTTGCTATGGCTAAAAGCATAAACATGTGCTTTCAAACAAACTATGGATGCTTGGAAAAAATATATCAAAGCATAATACTAAGTAATAGCATAGACAAGGCAATGATTTGTTTGAAAAAATGCCTCAAACAAATGTGGTCTCATGGTGATATAGACAAGGCAATGAGTTGTTTGAAAAAATGCCTCAAACAAATCTGGTCTCCATGATACAATCACCATGAGACCACATTTCTTTGAGGCATTTTTTCAAACAACTCATTTCCTTTTCTATGCTACCACATTTTCCATACATGTCTACCGAAGCATTTTATCAAGCAGTTCACTTCCTTGTTGCTATGGCTAAAAGCCTAAAACAAGTGCTTTCAAAAAAACTATGGATGCTTGGAAAAAATCTATTAAAGCATAATAGTAAGCAATAGCATAGACAAGGGAGTGAGCTATTTGAAAAAATGCCTCAAATAAATGTGGTCTCATGGTGGTGTCCATCACCATGAGACCACATTTCTTTGAGGCATTTTTTCAAACAACTCATTGTCTTGTCTATGCTACCACATTTTCCATACATGTCTACCAAAGCATTTTATCAAAGTACACTAAAAAAAATTTCAAAAATTTCACTGCCTTGTCTATGCTACCACATTTTCCATACATGTCTACCGAAGTACTCAAAATTTTGTTGACCATCTCATACATTATAATCCAAACCTACATCACTATTCTAGTTTTCATAATTGAATAATGTTGTTTTATTTTTAGATGATACAAACAAAGAAACCTCCCAATGTTCATAGGGTAATGGAGCATTGTGTGTCTTTTGCAATGGATAGCTTGATGTGAGGTAGATTAGTAAATTTAAAATTACATTCATTGTTATAGTTGTTTTATATTGAAAAATCAAATGATTATTGATTTGTAGTTTAATTTCTATCTAGATAGTTTCTATAGGACTTTGGAACATCGTAGCCTAAGCATGTGGATGATTCAATTGAGGAGGAGGAGGAGGAGCCCTTGGGTTTGAAGTAGACCACTCTCATATTCATCTCCATCTCCTTGAAGATCAAAGGTTGCTCGTGATCTATTTTCTTCACCTAGAGAGGAATGACTTTTTATTGGGTTCCTTTTTTGTATGCCTATATGGCATTTGTGGACATATTTTGTATTGCATATAGTTGACATTGTATGCCTATATGGAATTCTTGTAAGCCTATATGGCTATTTTGTATATATGTTATACTTATATCAACACATATTGATGTATGCCTTTATGGCTATTTGGTTAATACACATTTTTTTTGTTGAAGGTGTCCATATTTTTATTATAATTCCACACTTCAATGGATATTTGTAGATGGTTTGCTTCAAATATTTAAATTTTAATTGTATTACATGCACACTCTTCCTTTATATAATTGTAAATATATAAAGTTTGAACATTATTCTCCTCTAAGATTATTGAACATTAAATCAATCATATGAAAATAATAATTCATGATGCAATCTAACACCTAGGTCTCTCTACCACTACACATCTAAGCTCATACTCTCTAGGATCATTGTAGCATGAGTATGCAACTAAAAATGAGCAAGACATTATTATACTTCATGTATTCATGTGTATGCTTCATGCTTCCTATATATACTTCATGTATTATGTGTATCCAGGTGTATGCTCTATGCTTCCTATGTATACTTCATGTATTACATGTATTCACATGTATGCTTCATGGTTTCTATGTATACTTCATGTATTCACATGTATGCTTCATGCTTCTTGTGTATACTTCATGTGTTCATGTGTATGACTCATGCTTCCTTTGTATACTTCATGTTTTCATGTGTATACTTCATGCTTCATGCTTCACATATTATGTGTATTCACGTGTATGCCTCATACTTCATGTATTATGCATATCGATTTGTTTGCTTCATGACTGGATGTATCTTCAACAAGATTACTCCATGCATATTAAAAATGTTGTTTGTCGAAATGCTTTCTTGGTTGATAAGCACTAACATAAAATGGAAAGAATTTCATTTGAGAAAGAAATAACATCCTTGAAGAATTCAATTAAGAATAGAACCTTAGGAAATATTTCAAATAAATTAATTTAGGTCATCATGAATAGTGATGATATGATTTAGGTTGTGAAATTCAAAGGTGAAAAGTTGTGACCCTTCAAATAGGAAAGACTATGACTCTTTTATAATGAAGGGCGGTGACCACGCATAATGTAGATGTTCCCAACTAGACGTGTTGATGCTAATGGTTTGGCCCCACAAAGACCAAAACAAAAGTAGCCTACCTTGCAACTTTACACTACATGCATCTGACGATTTTCGGAGAATCAAAAAAAAATTCACCACTGGCAAATGACTTGGATATATCAAAAACCAAGAGAGGTTATTGTAGAGGGGCCCTACGTTATCTCGTACCCTTAGACAGAATATTTCTAAGTGCCACAATTTTTGAGTAACACCTTGTCAATGTTTACTTCCTTTTCGCACTTTGGTCTCTTAGGAGAATTCGCTAGTGTAATGTAGCTTGGACTATTCTAGCATGTTTGGGTGTGAAAAAGACCTTTCCTAGCGTAAACCCACCTATTCATATGTGTTGGAACTGTCAATTTGTTCGCACGACGAACAAAAAAAAGGTACACCACCTTGCAACTTTACATTGCATGCATTTGACACTTTCTCTATCAACTAAAAACTTGACACCATGGGCAAATAGCTCAGAGATATCAAAAACCAAATGTGATCCCATACCTTCAGATGGAATGTTTCTAAGTGCCATAGGTTTTTAGCAATACCTCACCAAATTTTGCTACCTTTTTGCACTTTGGTCTCTTAAGAGATATCATCAGTGTATTGTAGCTCAAACTATTCTGATATGTTTGGGTGCAAAATAGGACCTTTCCTAGCTTAAACCTAACCATCTAAATGTGTTGGAACTATCATTTTGGTTGCATGATGAACAAAACAAAAGTTACACCACCTTGCAACTTTACACTACATACATTTGACCATTTTTCAATTGAAAACTACACACCATGGGCAAACAACTTATAGCTATCAAAAACCAAGAGAGGTTGTTGTAGAGGGGACCTATATGATCTTGTACCTTCAAATGAAATTTTTCTAAGTGCCATGGTTTCCGAGTAACACCTCATCAAAATTTGTTACCTTTTTGCACTTTGTTCTCTTAAGAGATATCACTGATGCATTGTAGCTCAAATCACTCTAGCATGTTTGGGTACAAAACAGGACCATGCCTAGTGTAAACATACCCATCTAGACATGTTGGAATTGTTGGTTTAGTCACACAATAAACAAAATGAAAGTTACACCACTTTGCAACTTTACACTACATGCATCTAACGCTTTTTCCATCAATTGAAAACTTGACACCACAGGAAAAAGGCTTGGAAATATCAAAAATTGAGGTTATTGTAAAGGGGCCCTACATGATCTTGTACCTTTAGATAGAATGTTTGTAAGTGCCATGATTTATGAGCAATACCTCGTCGAAGTTTGTTGCCTTTTTTCTCACTTTGGTCTCTTAAGAGATCGTCAATGCATTGTAGCTCAAACCACTCTAACATGTTTGGGTGCAAAACAAGACCTTTTCTAGAGTAAACCTACCCATTTGGACGTGTTGGAACAATTGGTTTGATCGCACGATGAAAAAAATTGTGCAACATTACACCGCATTTATCTGATGCTTTTTCCATCAATTAAAAACTTGACACCATGAGCAAACAACCCTCAGAGATATCAAAAACTAAAAGAGATTATTGTAGAGGGGTCCTACATGATTTCGTACCTTGATACATAATGGTTCTTTGTGTCATGGTTTTTGAGCAACGCCTCATCAAATTTTACTTCCTTTTTGCACTTTGGTCTCTTAAGAGAGATTGTTGATGCATTGTATCTCGGACCACTCTGGCATGTTTGGGAAACAAAACAAGACCATGCCTCACATAAACCTACCCATCTGGACATGTTGGAATTGTCGGTTTGGTCACACAATGAACATAATGAAGTTACACCACCTTGCAACTTCCTATATTTTAGATTGCAACTCTCAACAACATTAACCTCCTTTTCTTTGACGATAAAATCTTCTTATCTTTCAATTTCTTTTCTAAGTGGTGAATTTTAGTCTTCATATGTTTTGCTTCAATTTCAGAAATCTTTCAATTCATCTATTTTCAATTGTATTTTCTCCATGGAAGTTGTAAGTTCAAGAATATTTGAATTCATTTGTTCAAATCCACCTATAGAATCATCTCTCACTTTCTTTTCCTTCACAAATTCTTATAAATACAAAACCTCTTGAGTTTATCCACTTCTCCATTTCCATTTTCCCATTCCACATACTACACAGGAACCTTCCTCAACTTCTTGAGAGTAGGAATAATCTCTTCACTCCATACATTATCTATCTCATTCGCATTTGTCTACTTCTTTTCAAGATTTTTTAGAACATATTTCTTTTTCATTTCATACATTCTAGTACTTGCTACCTCCAATTTTGCATTTCTATTTTCCCATTGCACATACTGCACATGAACCTTCCTCAACTTCTCGAGAGTAGGAAGAATATCTTTAGTCAATATGTTATCAATCTCATTCACTTTGGTATACTTATTTTCAAGTGTTTTAATAGAAGATTCCTTTTTTTAATTTCATGCATTCTAGTACTTATTGCTCTAGTTATGCATTGTCATTTTCCCATTGCACATACTACACACCCACCTTCCAAATCTTCTCAAGATCAGGAAGAATCTTTTCAGTCAATACATTATTTATCTCATTCACTTTGATCTAATTCTTTTCAAGTGTTTTTCTAGCTGATTCCTTTTTCATTTCATACATTTTAGTACCTACTACCTCTAGTTTTGGAATATGGATGATGCATATACATTTCAAGCTATACCTAAATAGATCTTGACAACACTTACACACCACTAAGGGAACCACATCATGTCATTTTTACTTGATAGTTCAACACAACAAAAGATGGTAATGCAATTTTTATCACATAAATATGCATTTATCCTTGAATAGTGAAACATAACAAAAGATAGTGATATGAGATGGGACTTGAAGTTTTGAGATGAAATGATGGGTTAAATGGGATTGATGTTGAGATATGAGGAGAAGGGATATAATGTTGAATAGCATAATGATATAATGGTTGGGAAAATTGGTAGGCCATAATTTTCTTTCATGCTTGGGACCTTGTGATAGGAATGCAAGAGAGAGAAACCTATGAATTATGAAATGGAATGAGGATAATTAAGGATGATTGGGTAGACCTTGGATTTGAGATGATTGATGTAAAGGGGATAATTATAGAATGGATGGAAAAGGGATAATGATAAAATGGATGGAAAAGGGAATAATGATGAAAAGTAAGATACAAGACCAAAATTTTCTCAAGCTAAACTAGATCATTGATTGATGATAATGAGGTTTTCTTAGACTAGACTTTTGTAATCAACTAGGCAAGGCTTGGAGTTTCTCATTCAAGCTTGGATAATCACTTTACTAAGGCTTGGATAGAGGATGATTTTTCTTACCTAAGCTTGGATAATCACTTAGACAAGGCTTGAATATGCTTACTTAGGCTTGGATAATTACCTAAGAAAGGATTTGATGGGGATTTTGATAACAAGGATTTGATGATGGTTGTGATGACTAACTTATGTAATGGATGAAAATGTTAAGATGAGGGAAACATGCTATATTTTTGGATGGATATGATGGAAATGGTTGAGGTGAAATGATGGTTAAGGAATGATCTCCCAAGTATTCTCTAGGGTTGCAAAGGTCAAGTTTGCAAATTGAGGTCTCAAGATGGTCAAATGGTGAAACCATAAATATGCATATAATCTGCCCAATATTCACTGTATATGTGTAAAAATGCAACAACAAAAAAGAGACAAATTTTAAGTTTAGGAGGAGCAATAAGTCCTTCCTATGCCATATGAAATTTGGAACCAAAACATAAGTAAGTTGAAAAATAGAAATGAAAGGTATAACTATCTACTACAATACATTAATATCAATAACATGACTTTACAAATTCAATGTGCATTATTACAAATTAATCCAACAAACCATATAGGTCTACTCTACTCTTTATTTTTTCAAGTATTTCCTCATGGCCAGACTCACACACCTTCCACAAGGTCTTGTTCAAAGGTCTACCTAGATATTGTATCAAATGAATATTGAATGCCACAACAAGGTTTGAGTAATGAAGAATCTTTTGATGTGTTTCAAAGTCCTGAAATAGCCAAACATTAACACTCTTATGTAGGTACCTTCTAAGCCATGTTCTGGTAACAACCACCAAGCCTATAGGGTATTTGATGTTTTCTCCATTTGTAACTGGGGCCTCCAATTTCTTTTTGGCCTCAACACAATGACACAAGTAATAATTTGTTCCCTCTTCATTGTTTTCATCTGCAATAACTGCATAAACATGCCCTACATTGATATGTGTAGCAAATTAGATAAAATTAGTCAACATTACAAAAACACTAAAAAGTAAAATATATATTTCAAAAACTATGCAAGTAGATATATTACCTAGTTGAACTAGATCGGATATGTGGTCAAAGTCAACTAATGATTCCATCAATTTTAGTTTCAATGTCGTTAAGGGCCGATATGTGTCAAGTGGGCTAAGAAAACTTAACCACCATTCGTCAACCCACTCCTTTGACTCACACTCATTCCAGGATTGAATTGTACATGAAGAACAAAATCATGCCAACTTCTGCATATGGATACTCCATGAACCTGCATTTGAGCTTTTGAAAGAGTGTATCTCACTTGATCCTGTCAGTGTATAACAATCATCATATGGTGCAATATTAGTATCATCTATCAATCAAAAAAATCTATGAACTGAAGACTTACCTTCATTACCTAGACCCAATGAAGCATTGCACCACTCGATGATTAATTTTGCATCTATCAACTTTGCATTGTCTTTATACTTTAACTCTTCTCATGTTATGGCTCTTTTGATACATGCTCCTGCACCATCATGCTCCCCCTTTCCATTCCCAGCCTCAAAAAAGTTCCACATATGTTGAACACCTATAATATTATGCATCCTACTCAACCAATAGAACATCTATGAGTTTTTGAATTGTGTTGCACAGTTATTTGAACATATGGTATGCTAACTGAATGATATGCCCCTTCTAGCCAAATTATTGAACACCTACAAGAAACCTTGCACAAACTCTCTAGAATGCATGCGATCATTACTAATATAAAAATTATACTCCCTTATTATCTTTCTATCATCCTCTATACTATCATTGGAATGAATGAATGTGATGTGCACAAATATAGAAACCTGTATGGAGTTGTAATATTGTGATTGCACCTCATAGTGTGATTGTAGGCTATAGTTCTCTGCAAAGTCAATGATTGAAATAATGCTACTAAGTAGAAATGTGTCATTGCATAACTTGAATTGTAATTCCAACCATGGAGCTCTATGGGTATGCCTTGCATACTCATACACTATACTATCATGAAATGCAGACATAAACTGATATATTGGAATCTTTTGAATAATCAAATCACACCTTTTTTCTTCTTTACCATCTTTTATATTGTAGGACATTGTTTTATACCTTTTGAACTCTACTAGTTTGTTTCCAACCACATGTGTGCTTTCAATATGTTCACATATTGGCATACGTTGCAAGCCACCACAATGCTGACATGTGCCATCCAAGCAAAATTTCCTGTAGAATATTTGACCTTCCTTTCTTTCTTGATGTGATAGCTTCAAGAAACATCCATTTCCTTCCAATACTTCACCTACAACTGTTTCTTCTTTGCCATTGTCCCATACACACCGATTGACATTTTTAAAATCCTTCATATATTTTGTGCAAAATCCCATGGCCTCTTCCATTTGATATCCCTCAAACATTCTGCCTTCTGGTTTTTCCCTAGTATGAACATTTTTTTTCAAAACCTTTATATATCGTTCTATAAGATACATCCATCTTGTTCTTATCACACTTCTTTCTTGATGTGATAGCTTCAAGAAACATCCATTTCCTTCCAATACTTCACCTACAACTGTTTCTTCTTTGCCATTGTCCCATACACACCGATTGACATTTTTAAAATCCTTCATCTATTTTGTGCAAAATCCCATGGCCTCTTCCATTTGATATCCCTCAAACATTCTGCCTTCTGGTTTTTCCCTAGTATGAACATTTTTTTTCAAAACCTTTATATATCGTTCTATAAGATACATCCATCTTGTTCTTATCGGGCCACAATGCTTTAGTTCATATTGTATATGTATCAAAAGATGCATAGAAATGTTAAATATTATTGGTGGAAATTCCTGTTCCAATAGACAAAGGACTTCAACCACCTCCTCCCTCAAACTATCAAAGTTTGAAGGGTCTATTACATGTAAACTCATTCTCTTTAATATTAGGCCCAACCTTATAATTGCCAATATTGGCTCCTTTGAAAAACTTAATATATTTACCACGATAGGTAAAATATTATCCATTATGACATGATAGTCATGGGTCTTGAGGCCTCTTAAGCCATTAATGTCAGTTTGTATTCTAATACTACTACTTACATATCCAATGGGAAAGTGAGTTTGAGACATCAACTATAAGAATTGTGCATCTTGTTCCTTTGTCCAAACATAAGGATCACTAGGTTTTATATATTTTTCATCATCATATTTTTCAACCCAAAGATTTTGATGAATCTTTAGTTGTCGAAAGTCTTCACATGATGAAATAGTATCAAAAGCACCAAAAAGAGTTTCTATAATAGCATAGGCTATATTTTTCTCAGTATGCATAAATTCAACAGTATGCCTAATGGCTATATCCTTAAAGTATGGCAACTTATAGAATATGCAACAAAAAAAAATTCACCTCTTTCATTACATGGATCATATCTACTACCAACAATCCCATAATTTTCAATAAATGACATTCTTTTTTGTCCATTCTCAACAATGTAATCACCTTTTATTAGCAATGGTGCTTCACGCTTCTCTTCTTCACCATTGAACTATGTTTTTTGTTGACGATATGGATGATCCATTTTAAGGTAAGCATGATGTCCATAATAAATACACTTACGCAAAATTCTTGAGTGCCTCACAAAATCCTTAGATTTGTAGGTAGGACATCCATGGTATCCATGAACACTAAGATCAGAAAATGTGCCATATGCAGGAAGATCATGAATCGTAAACAATAAGGAAGCTCTTAAATTGAATTTGATTGAATGAGCATCCCTTAAAGATTAAGTTGCTTCAATTCCTTTCCACAATTTCATTAGCTCATCATATAATGGCTCTAGATAAGCATCAATTGTATTTGAAGTCACACTTTTCTTTCTTGGTATAATCAATGATAACATTAAGAAAAATGGTTTAGTTGCTAACCATGGAGGCAAGTTATAGTTTATTAAAAACACCGACCAAGTTGACCATTTAGTAATTTGATATGAGAATGGGTTCACCCCATATAGAGCCAAACCCAACCTTATATTATGAGGATCTTGAGAAAAATTAGGCCATCTTTTATAAAGTTCCATCCATGTCTTAGAATCATGCACATGTCATTGTTTTCCATTAGTACTCTTATTTTGGGCATACCATTGCATAAGTTCAACAATGTCTTTGTACCTATACATTCAGAGTAATCATGGGATTACTAAAAAGTGGCGAAGAACCTTTCTAGGAACCACAATTGATTTCAGCCCTTCTCTATACCTTGCTTCATGAAATTTGGGGAATTCACTCTCACTTGTAAGATTCTTGTGAAATAATACACAACCATTCACACATGTGTGGATGTTTTCATACCCTAAGCCTAGCTTAGTGATTTCCTTTCTACATTGACATCGTTTTGTTGGCAATATGGAGTCCAGTGGTAACAACCAACTTAATAATGCTAATAATTGATATGCACTCTCATTTTTCCAACCAAACACCACTTGCAAGTTAAGAATTTGAAGGATTGTTGTCAAAAAAATTAACCTGCAATTAGCATACAAAAGCTTTGAAGCATCCTCCATCAACTTGGCCTAATCATCATTTACACCCTCATTCAACATTTTATCAACTTCAAACCTTTTGTCTAACATTGTTTCCTCTTCATCTATGTTTGGTGCCACTTCATCTATGTTTGGTGTCACTTCATCTATGTTTGTTTCCTCTTCATCTCTCACACTCTGCCATTCTATCATATCTTTGTAATCATTGACATTCCAAGGGCTTACACCACTATGCCCATATCTTATCACATGTCAATAAATCCAACTTCTTTTTTTCACCTTTCCACCAAGACAGTCATTACATGGACATGGATATTTATCCATGTCACTCTCATAGGCTATTGTCTCATAAAATTCATGGTATTTCAACCTTTGACATTGATCCATATGTAATGTTCTACACATAGCAACAAAAAATTGTAGACTAAGAGACAAAAACTATTTTTTTTAATTGAAAGGAATTTCCATGGTAATAGAGTTAAAAAGAAAATAAAATAGAGATTTTAACTAATGAATTGTAAAAAATAGATTTTTGTAGTTTATATTAAAATTGTTGATTGCATTGCATTACACCTCTTTCAAATTCAAAGCATTACTTCACATTGCATAACTAATAACTAGATGCTGATAAATGTCAAAATTTCAATTAAAATATGTATTTACAAATTCAACCTAAGCAGTTATGAAATTACTTCACATTGCATAACTAATAACTAGGAGTAGCTACCATTTGCATTTGCTTGTCATGGCATTTCATGAGACCACATTTCTTTGGGGCATTTTTTCAAAAATTTCACTGCCTTGTCTATGCTACCACATTTTTCATACATGTCTACCAAATTATTTTATCAAATGACTCACTGCCTTGTTGCTATGGCTAAAATCCTAAAACAAGTTCTCTTGAACAAGCTAAGGATGCTTGGAAAAAATCAATCAAAGCATAATAGTAAGCAATATCATAGAAAAGGCAGTGATTTGGTTGAAAAAATGCCTCAAAGAAATGTGGTCTCATGGTAATGGAATGCCATGAAAATCCATAACAATTCACTTGTCATGGCATTTTTCATGGCATTCCATCACCATGAGACCACATTTATTTGAGACATTTTTTCCAAAGTTCATTGCCTTTTCTATGCTACCACATTTTTCATACATGTCTACTAAAGCATTTTATCAAACAATTCACTGCCTTTCTTCTATGACTAAAAGCCTAAAATAGATGATTTCAATAAAGCTATGGATGCTTAGAAAAAATCTACCAAAGCATAATACTAAGCAACAATCTATGGTCTCATGGTTTTTCTTTTTGGCACAAAAATCAAAGTGATTTTATTTGCAGGTTTTAAATGCATTTTTTTGGCAATTTTGTTGTTTGAAATGGGGAAAAATCTTTGTGGTCAATTTTGTGAACTTTTTAATTGTAGGATTCTCATAGTTAGTGAAAAAGGTAGTGTTCATGAAGGAATGGAAAAGATGCATATAGCCTTTCAATTATACCTGTACTCTACAATGACATTGAATCATTTAGCAAACCATTTTTTCTTCATAGGGAAACATTTTCTTGTGGAACAGTTGACTAAGATAGCTCTTGTTTCAATTGACCACCCTCTCATGAAATCTCATTCATATTATAATATTGCATGATCTTATCATAATAAATGTGATTATGATACCAATTGTCAAGGAAAGCTAGAGGCCACATGGTTTTGTGGATAGGTTCAATTGAAGTTGGGAGATCTTAAGAGTTCTCTCTCAAATTTTGAAAAGGTTTTGGAGGTCCACCCTAAGAATTATGAGAGATTAAAAGTTGTAGGCCATATATATGCTCAGCAAGGGCAAGTAGAGAAGGATTTGGAAATTTTGAAAAAAACAACTTGCATAGATCCACATGATTCCCATGCATCTATCAAGATGGGTAAGTTATTAATTTTGTCAAACCCCAGTGCAACCTTAGATTCTCTTAAGATGCCAAAGTCTCTTTTGAAGAATAGAAGAGAAAAAGTATCCATTCAATTGCTAAAACATATTTAGGTTCTTCATTTTGAGGGTGATGAACTAGAGTTGGCTCAACAAACTTTTATGGAGGCATTAGGAAATGATGTCTTGCCTCTACATAAATCTCTGCAGTTAGTTTTGTGCATTTTTTACTTGTAGGATTCATAGTTAGTGAAAAAGGTAGTGTTCATGAAGGAATGGAAAAGATGCATAGATCCTTTGAATTATACCCATACTCTGCAATGGTATCAAATCATTTAGCAAACCATTTTTTCTTCACTGCAGGGAAACATTTTCTTCTTGAACAATTGACCGAGACAACTCTTTTTTCAACTAACCACCCTCTCATGAAATCTCATTCATATTATAATATTGCATGACCTTATTATAGTAAAGGTTATTATGACACCACTTGTCAAGGAAAGCCAAAGGACACAATATTTTGTGGATAGGTTCAATTGAAGCTATGAGATCTTAAGAGTTCTCTCTCAAATTTTGAGAAGGTTTTGGAGGTCCACCCTGAGAATTGTGAGAAGGCATTTGATATTTTAAGAAAGGTAACTCACATAGATCCACCTGAAACCCATGCATTTATCAAGATGGGTGAGTTATTAATTTGTCATAACCCAATGCAACCTTAGATTCTCTTAAGATGCCAAAGTCTCTTTTGACGAAGAGAAGAGAAGAAGTACCTATTCAATTGTTAAACAACATTAAGGTTCTTCGTTTTGAGCATGATGAACTAGAGTTGGCTCAACAAAATTTTACAAAGGCGTTAGGAAATGGCATTTGGGTTGAATTCATAAATAAAATCCCCAATGCTAATTCTACAGTTTTTCCTGTGCTCTTTAAGGATATGAAATTCTTCCATCGACTAGAAGAAGGTGGTGTTTCACTTGAGTTACCATGGGATAAAGTCACAACACTATTTAATCTTGCTAGGTTGTTTGAATAGCTACATGATACTGAAAAGAAAATCTTTTATATAGACTAATATTGTTCAAGTTTCCTAATTATGTAGTTGCATATCTATGTCTTGTAGCCATGGCTCAAGCTTGGAATGAGATCCAACTAAGCCTATAATTGATTGGGGATGCATTTAAGGTGGATAAAAACTCATCAAATGCTTTATCTATGCTTGGAAAAATGGAACTGAAAATAGATGATTGGCTTAAAGAAAAGAAACAATTAAATTTGCATAAAGTGAATCAGATGCAAATAATTCTTATGTTGACATTTCACTTGGAAATTGGAATTATTTTATAGCTTTTCGCAATGAGAGTAGGGATCCAAAGGTGGAGGCACAACTTCTTGAGAAGGCTAGAGAACTATATTGTAAAGTGTTGGCACAAAGACCGTGAAATGTTTATGCTACAAATGAGGCAACCATTGTGCTGGCTAAAAGGGGTCAATTTGATATTGCACAGGAAATTTTTACATAGGTACAAGAAGCTGCAACAAGAAACATCTTTGTTTAGATGCCTGATGTGCCGGTAAATCTAGCACATGTTTACTTTGCACAAGGACATTTTGTGCTTGCAATGAAAATGTATCAAAATTGTTTGAGGAAATTCTAATTTGGAAACAACACCCAAATTTTATTATATTTAGCTCGAGCACATTATGAATTAGAATAGTGGAAAGATTGTAAAAGAACATTATTAAGAGTAGTAGATTGTAACAATCGTTTTGAATTTGTGTTTAATGTAATGAGGGTTTCAAATTACCTTTGAATTTGTTGCAGAGGGCATCCCCAAATCTGATTTCGCTATAGAGGGCCTAGAAAAATTCAAATTCATTGCAACAAACTTTGAATTCCTTGCCCTTGTCCACCCTTTCACAAGTCTCAAGGTCCTCTTTGAATCCTTATCGCCCATGCAAGTAGTTGCTGATCAAAATTCCTCATGCTAGGCTAACGAATGAAGCAAGGTTAAGTGAGATGAATGAATCATCAATGAATGTGAATAATTGCACCAATACATCACGCACATGAATACATTGTGCCAATATTTGGTCAAATTGTTTTTTTTTTAATTTTCTACTTTGGATTTGATGACTAACTATTTAGTCATTTTTATTTATGTGACTAAATATTTTTTTAGTCAACTAAATATTTTTTTAGTCAACAATCAAATTAGTCATTTATTTACTCATTTATAGATGAGTTGTAAAAAATGAGTAAAATTTAGTCATTTTTAGTTGTTTTGACTAAAATTTTTAGTCACCTAGTTATTTATTTTCCAAATTCTACTAGTGCTCCCAGGATGGACCTGTTGTATCAAACCTATGTGAAGTACAAGAATGGAGGCATAGCATTGAAAGTGACCTACCCTCCTTCTCCCTATGCAATTTCAATTAAATATTGCATGATAGAGCAACATAAAGCTGCCTCTTCCGCTTGAGAAAAGGAGGAGGAGAAGTATGCTTAGGGCCCTTCTTCTTCTTCCTTTGCGGTTTTGATTGTATTTTCCTCTCGCCCTACTACAATTCCTTTGAATTCTACCCCTATGCATACTTTTGGGAGTCTGATGGTGCCCTCTTGGCAGAAGGCCAAGCATCAAGTGTTTGAACTTCTTGTCTTGCCCATGGTGCCTTGAATCATCTTGTATGGTAAGGGGAAGGGTACTTGTGGAGCTGCCTCTATGTCTTGTCCTTCATGACCTCCTATTACTCCTACCTCTAGGGTAGCAAATGGGAAGAGTCCCACTACTAAGGCATTCAATTTTTCTCCCCCATCTATTGTTGCATCTACTCTTGTTCTTGTCTAGGAGTCACTCCCTCTGTTGGAAAAAGTTGTGATGGATACTTTGATGACTGAACAAGAGTCTCATGTTGTTCCTCAAGTTGTATCCTCTAGGTCCTAGAGCTATAGAAACCACTTTGAGTGCAAGCGTAAGCATCAAAGGAAGGATCTAGCCATTAAGTAGAAGGAAGGGAGCCAACGACTCCTGTTTCAGAATCTTCTACTATGTCCTCCCCATTTTCCCCTTCTACTTCAGTTCCCTCCACCTTAATCTTGCTTCCATCTCCCCCTATGAGTGTGAATGATCCTCACCCTAAGAGGGTGAAATTATTCATTGCTCCTTTAGCTGAGCCTCCCCTTCTGATGTCCCTTTTAGACATCCCACCTTTTTTCCAAACCTGTGGACATGTCAAATACCTCGGTGGTGTCCACTGTGGTTTTCTCTTCTTCCTCCTCACCTTCTACTTCATTTGTGGGATCTCACATCCTCCAATGAAGTGCAAGTTGGTAGATGATCCCACTTCCAATGGGGGTCAAAATAAGGGATTGCTTTCTTCAAAAGTTGGTTCTACATTGGCTTGCCTCGTCTTAGTGATGGAGGCAACCCTAGCATCCCCAAAGTTTTTCACTACCCTTGAGTCCTTTAGTGAGGTTGATAATGGATCTCGGGTGCCTCCTTCATCACTTTATTAGTTGAAAAATGGAACTCCAATAAAGTGCATGTTCAACTTTGTAGATGATGTCCCAACTCTATTGTGACATTTTTTGCCAATGATTCTAGTATCAAGGAATCCTTTTGAAAGATTTATTTCATCAAGGAATTTGAAAGAAAGAATGCTCCCTTGCAAATCTAGATCAACTTTATTAGTCTATTGGGATAGGTCATTGTTCTCCCAATCTAGATCATTGTAAGGGGAGGGTAGAGGAGCTTGCAAGGGTGGGATAGCAAGGGGGTTACCCTCTGACTCTCTTGTGACAAGAGCCAAGGAAGAGGGCCCCTCGAGTTCTTCTTCACTCAATTCTTGTGAGGTGAACATCAGTGATCTTGCAAAAATTTCCAATAGAGTTGGGACATCATCTACAAAGTTGAACATGCACTTTATTGGAGTTCCATTTTTCAACTAATAAAGTGATGAAGGAGGCACCCGAGATCCATTGTCAACCTCACTAAAGGACTCAAGGGTAGTGAAAAACTTTGGGGATGCTAGGGTTGCCTCCATCACTAAGACGAGGCAAGCCAATGTAGAACCAACTTTTGAAGAAAGCAATCCCTTATTTTGACCCCCATTGGAAGTGGGATCATCTACCAACTTGCACTTCATTGGAGGATGTGAGATCCCACAAATGAAGTAGAAGGTGAGGAGGAAGAAGAGAAAACCACAGTGGACACCACCGAGGTATTTGACATGTCCACAGGTTTGGAAAAAAGGTGGGATGTCTAAAAGGGACATCAGAAGGGGAGGCTCAGCTAAAGGAGCAATGAATAATTTCACCCTCTTAGGGTGAGGATCATTCACACTCATAGGGGGAGATGGAAGCAAGATTAAGGTGGAGGGAACTGAAGTAGAAGGGGATATGTGTGTGTGTGTTGTGTTCCCTCATGCTTGTTTTATGTGTTTGTGAAGGACCCTTGTTACCCTCATAGGTTCTCAAATACAATATTTTTTTTGTGTCATAAACTTCTATTTGTCACATCACTCTTCTCCTTGTTGTGCCTTGATTTTTGATAATTAGGGATGATGCAAAGTGTTGGGGGTATTTAGGCCTCCCTTCCATGTTGACCCAATTTTTTAATTTTTATTTTGTCTTCACGTGCTTTTCTTCACATGGTTTGATATAGTTGGGGGTTGATGAAAACTCATTTATGTATAATATTATATCTATTTATATTTATGAGCATCCCTGACCTCAAAATATTAGATCCCCCTATCTCTTGTTCATTATGTCATTTTTTATCCTTTATTTTTATCTTTCTCTCTTCTTGACTTGCTTTGTGATGTTGTAGTTCTCACGTGTTATCCTTCGTGTGTGTGATAACATTACCATGGTTAGATCCCATCATGTTCCACAGCAAACAACATCACTTTCATTCTTGTTTTTCTCTCTTTAGGATGTCACCTACCTTTGTGTTTAACATTTACCGGCCTAAGGGGGGGCTATCATACTGCTTCAATTTTTAGAAAGTGTATTCAGTGACCAATGAATCCCTCACTGAAAATACTTTATTTTCAAAAATTGCATTCTTCAACATGGAACCCTAGTAGAAATTTTCTTTCATCACAGATTCATGAGATAGAATCTAGAAACTTTCCCTTGCAAGGGAGCATTCTTTCTTTCAAATTCCTTGATGAAATAAATCTTTCAAAAGGATTCCTTGATACTAGAATCATTGGCAAAAAATGTTATCACTTTTCAAACAGAGTCTCCCTTGAGTGGACCCCTTTTCTTTTGAAGGGTTCCCAAGGGATCCCTTTGAAAGCTTCTCCTTCAATTGTTGACTTTTTGTGTGACTGTCTGCCTATTTTCCTGCATAGCTTTTTGATATCTAACATGTTTTGTCTACAAATTAACATATTGTATTGCATGTACACCTATGGAGCTTCTTTTCAATCAACCTTGTAGAACCGAGCACTTATAAGGCCCCATCAAAATTTTTGGATCCTCTTACAAATGGTTTCCTTTAGGACCAAGCACCTAGGGGTTCCTCCTTTGCAAGTTTGAGGACCTACAAAGCACTTTCATCCTACAAAATCTCTTTGTTCAACTATGTAGGATTGAGCACCTGTAGATCCTCTTTGTTCACCTTCTGTAACTTAGCGGACTTGCAACGCTTTTGTTAAACTATCCTTAGGATTGAGTACCTATGGAGCCATCTCCTCTTCCTATGCTTTCGAGTGGGTCAGATTGTGGTCCGCTTCCTTGACAATTCAGGTATATTTTATTTGAACTCTTTTGATCTACTTTACCTCACATTTGGTAGCACATATGCTCACTAAAGTGGGGGAAAAATGTAATGGAGTGAATTTTCACCCATTTCAAATTCCCCATTTACAACCCTTTACCTTAGAAAAATCAAACTTGATGATGCTTTTCCACCTCATCCATCTGCTTTCCACCCACTTGGTGGTTATTTGTAGTGTCGGTGGGGAATTTCTTTTGGGGACGCTAGTACTGCATGTAGACATATGCATGGTGTGCTACCATCCTAACATGATTACAACCTCTGGAATCTATAGAGGTGCTACACTTCTCCATTGGTGATGAAGCATAACACCCTTGTGCTCTTGACTGACCTTGAAAGACTCTTTTGGGCTCCTATTCACCTTCAAAATATGATCTTCTTCATGCAAATCATCCTCTACACACTCATTTGATTTTATTCACACTTTCTTGAGCATTTCATAACACTTTCTCACCACCTTTGAAGCTCCAAGTCAACACTCTATTGGTTTCACTCCTCACATTGTTGCAAAAACATTAGCATATACAAGCTTACGAGTTTGTATCTCCCTTCACGTGCTTGAGGGCATCTTGTTGGGGAGGTGATATCTATTTTATTTAGCATCATTTTTTTATTTACGTAGCATATTGTTGTTAGAATTGGTTGGTATTCTTCCTTTTAGTGCTTTCCTTTATTGTACTTTCTCTATTGTGGCTATTTTGGCTATTCATGGAGGTGGGAACAACGAAATGAGGGTTTGACTATGGCAAGCCCCAAAACATCCTCAACATTTTTCCTCGTTCTGTTGTGTATAGGTAATTTGTTCATATGGATATTTTAGGATGTTAGACCAATTGTGAATTGTATTTCTATCACTCTCGATCATTATTTCATATTTAATCACTCTATCTTTTTAAGTTAAATTATTCATCTTTTTATTTTAGTAGTTTAGTTGTTTTATGTTTTCTTTCATTGCAGAAAACTGCATTTATTAGGTAGTTAGTAAATTTCTTGTTAAGTTTTGATTGTACGTCATACTCCCTGTCCATACGGACACCAACGATCAACTGAGATGCTAGCCTTCCATGCTATTTCCCATCTTCTATGATGTAGTCCTTTAGCAAAGAGCTTCCTAGGTTACATTCCAAACTCAAGAATTTTCTCACCTGGTTTCTTAAACTCTCAGGTTGATAAGAGGATAGTGATAGATCAGTTGTCCTTCCTTTTCACCCTCTCAAATATTAAGACTATCTTATACAATCCCTTAGCATGAGGTAGATCAAGGAAAATGATTTTTCTAGACCATTTGGTGACCCGGGGTCCTGAGTAGTTGGTCCTCTTCCTCTATAGCACTGATCCCTGACTGACATAGAAGAGTATTATTATAGTGTCATGTATATATTTCAAATGTTTAGATGCATCTAAGAGTCTCAGTTCATCCATGCATGTCTGAATGTAATTAATGATTACAATGAAAGTACAAGAGTGAGATGCACAATTGTGTAATGAATGGAAGGTAAGTGATAGAAGTGTGAGCATTAGTATTAGTGTGTCTATTGGTGCAAGTCAAAGTTATATTTCAAACCCCCCATTATTTATGTTTCAATAGGATTTCTATTCTACCTCTTGTATTGTTCTGACAGGGATTGGTGTCTTTGTACTGACAGGAATTGGTGTCTCCTATAGGTCGGTTCCTATTAAATATTTTTGGGATTGGTGTCTCTAGTGGGTTGGTGCCTACTCCATATTGTAAAATTCTCTTATTATATTTCTACTTGTGAGAGCTTCTCACTATGATATTTCCATTTTTGGGTTTCCACATAAAAATATGGTGTTATGTGTTATCTTGTGTTGTGCTTTAATTGCTTAATTTACTAGCTTGTATGGTCTAGTGCTCTTCATGTTGAAAAAAATTAAAGAGGTTGTTAATTTTTTTAGAATAGTTGTAATCATTTGGATCTATTGATTCACCCCCCTCTCAATAGATTGTGTGCCCTTCAATTGGTATCAGAGCCAAGTTCCTTTGAAAGAGTTTAATAACTTAAGGTAGATACGAGATGGCATAAGATAGTTCTTCTAGAAATAAAGTACTGGTTTTTATGGATCTAATTTTTCTTTTAGAAAGTTAGGATGGAGTCATATTTGATGGCTTTAGGTATGGACTTATGGGATCTAGTTGTAGAGGGGTATGAAATCCTTGAAAACCCTCCTAGGGATCAAATTGGAAAGACAACTTATGAAATCAATGCTAAGGATAGAAATATTCTTATATGGTTTGACTAACACTGAGTTTTCAAAGGTGATAGATTGTAAAACAACAAAGAAAATATGGGAAAGGTCAGAAACTATCTATGAAGGTGATGAAAAAGTCAATGAAGCAAAGTTGAAAACTTACAAATCTTAGTTTGAAGGTTTGAGGATGAAAGTAGATGAGAACATTTCTACATTCATGCTTCGAGTTGATGAAATTGTAAATAATATTCAAGGTACAGTTCATATTCTTACCTAGAAGGTTTGATCCTAAAATTTATGCTATTGAAGAAGCTAAAGATGTGAATACTTTAAAGTTGATTGAGTTTCATGGAACATTAACTACATTTGAGATAAGATTTGAGAGTGGGGACTCTATAAGAAAAGAAGTTTCTTTTAGACTATCTTTGAAGCAAGTTGGTCAAGATTCTGATTGTGGATCAAATTTGGAAGAAGAATTTTTTTTCAAAAAGATGTAAAGAGGTTTTGGTAAGTACAAAGGTAAATTACCTTTCAAATGTTTCAATTGTGGAGATGTTGGATATTTTATGGCTAAGTGTCCTCATAAGAATACTAATAATGTTGATCAAAAGAATGGAAAGAAGTCTTTTCAGAGAAGATTTAAAGGACAATGAAAGCATAGCAGTTTTTATACTAATGATGAAGAAGAAGATGATGAAGATGCATCCAGTGATGAAAATGGAAAAGTTGTATTCATGGATTTTGAAATTGTTGATGGTGATGTTGAAATGATTTTCAAAGAAAAAGGTGAAGAAGAAGTAGATCTTGTGGATAATTTGTTATGGGCTAGAAAATAAATTAAGAAGTTGAATATCTTAATTATAGAAGAAATAAGAGCCAAAGAGAAAATAGTAAAAGATATGAAGATTGCAGAAAATATGATTGTTGCTCTAAAGATATAGGTAGAAGAAGAAAAAAGAGTTGAAGAAGTTTTAACAAAGAAGTTATCTGCAAGAGACAAAGATTTTGAAACACTTGAAGCAAAGATTTTTGCAGCCAAAAAAGATCTTGAGAAGGAAAACCAACAGTTGTAGTTGAAGTTCAGGAAAAGTACTGGAACCCTACATTAGATATTGGAAGGTTAGAAATTTTTTGCATGAAAAAAATGGTATCATCTTTGATGATTAGAAGAAAAAGGTGATAAAATAGTCAGAGAAGAGTACTAAGGAAAGTTTGGAAATATGAGAGATTCTGTGAAGAGCATGAAATTCAGAGGTAGTTTTATGCTCCTAGAACATCACAACAAAATGGAGTTGTTGAAAGAAAGAACAAGATTGTATAGGAATTGGAAAGTACTATGATATTTTAGGAATTTTTTTTAGATATGTATAGGAGAGAAGCTACAAAAATAACTACGTACATTATAAATAGAGTTCAAATTAGGTGCAAGATAGAGAAGACTCCATATGAGTTATGGAAAGGAAGACATAAATAAGGCATATAAATATTTTTGGAAGCAAGTGCTACATCAAAAGAGATGAGGATAGTTTGGGTAAGTTTGACTCAAGGTCAGATGAAGGTATTTTTCTTGGTTACTGTTTAAGAAGAAAATATTATAGATGTTATAAAAAAAGGTTGAAAAGGATAATTGAAAGTGCAAATGTAAATGTTGATGAAACTATTCAAAGTACTACTATTTTGGAAGTTGAAGAGGAAGAGGAATCAATTCAAAGCAATATTGAAGAACCAGAAGAGGAATTTTTTCAAGACTCCAATTAAGTATATTTAGAAAAATCATTTTGTAGATCAGATAATTGGTGAAAAATATAGTGGGGTTTTAACTTGGATAAGGTTGGAATGATAAAAAGAATAGGTACATTTTTCTTTACTATCAAAGATAAAACCTAAGACTTACAAATAAGAAAGTAATGAACAAAGTTGGATTGATGCTATGGAAGAGGAACTAAATCAGATCATGAAGAATGAAACTTGGGAACTTTTCCCAAGACCTAAGGAAAAAAATGTGATTGGAACCAAGTGGGTATTCAGAAAAAAGTTGAATGAGGAAGGTGAAGTGATTCAAAACAAGGAAAGACTTGTGTGTAAAGGTTATGCTCAAGTTGAAGGTATATAGTTTGAGGAGACATTTTATCCAATGGCTAGATTGGAGGAAATTAGGGTGTTTCTAGCTCTCTCAGCATTCAAGAATTTCAATGTGTATCAAATGGATGTGAAGTTAGCATTCTTGAATGGAAAGCTTAAAGAGGAAGTATATATTGAGAAATTGGAAGGATTTCAATTCACTAATAATCTGGATTATCTTTGTAGATTGAAGAAGGCATTGTATGGTCTCAAGCAAGCTCTTGGAGCTTGCTATGAAGGTTTGGATGGATACTTGCAACAACAAGGATTTCAAAGAGGCTATGTGGAAAAAAAATTGTACATAAAAACAAAAGGATAACAAATGTTGATAGTTGTGGTCTATGTTGATGACATCATTTTTGGTGGAAGCAATGATGAAATGTGTAAGAAATTTTAGAAGGCTATGTAGAATGAGTTTGACATGTCTATGTTAGGATAATTTTCTTTCTTCTTGGGATTGCAGATTGTTCAATTAGACAAAGGAATTTTTATCTCTCAACACAAAAAGGAGATGTTAAACAAGTTCATAATGGAAGATTGCAAACCTATTGCAACACCTATGGTTACATGGTGTAAGTTGAGAAAGGATGATGAGTCTACTCTAGCAGATCAAATGTTGTACAAGTCTATGATTGGTAGTTTGTTGTATGTGACAACATCTAGACCAAATATTATGCAGGCAATTGGAATGGTTGCTAGATTTCAGGCAACACCTAAAGAGACTTGTGTGAAGGAAGTGAAGAGAATTTTTAAGTGTAGACACCGAAAAATGTCCTAAGTCTGTGAGTGTCATTTTTCTTGGTCATTATCCTCTAATAATTGAATAATTTTAATTATTTAATTATGTTCGATCACATTCCTCTATTAATTAAATAGTTTTTAATTATTTGATTAATTCACCTTCTAATATATATTCTATCCTGATCAATTAAAATTATTTAATTGCATCACTAATCCCCCCCTTTCCTCAATAATTAAATAAATCATTATTTATTTAATTATTTATCTTTCATCATCTATCTATAGTTAGATAATAATTATTATTTGACCTTTTATTCTTCTATAATTAAATAATTGTCGAAATTATTTAATTATGTGGCATTCCTCTATTTGAATAAATAATTCAAATCAATTATCCATGTCTATTTTTCATCTCCCCATTTAATTAAATTAATCAAATAGACATGGATAATTGATTTGAATCATTTATTCAAATAGAGGAATGCCAAATAATTAAATAATTTCAAAAATTATTTAATTATAGAAGAATAAAAGGTCAAATAATTATTATTATTTGACTATAGACAGATGATGAAAGATAAATAAATAAATAAATAATGATTTATTTAATTATTGAGGAAAAGGGGGGGATTAGTGATGCAATTAAATAATTTTAATTGATTAGGTTAGAATAGATATTAGAAGGTGAATTAATTAAATAATTAAATTCATTAATTTAATTAAATGCTCCTTTTTCATTTTCTCCAAATAAATAATTTGGATAAATTATTTATTTACCACTTGTCCATTTTCAAATAAATTATTTATGCACCTCTTCTAGTCAAAGATTCCCTGTCATTAATCCCTGTCATAGTCGCCAAGCGTCATAGTCGTCAATGTCATACCTATCATAATCCTTCCAGGAATGGCATATTCTTTGTGCATCCTTTCTCAACCGTTGATCTTGGAATCTTTCTAGAATTTTGATCTTGGCCATACATTTCATAACCTCCCTCTCACACAACATCATTCACCAATCTTGGAATCTTTCTATAAGGTTAATTTGGACCGTCCATTCAAATGGTTGTCTATAAAACCAACCTTGGTCTCCCATTTTCAACTTAACAACCATTGTCTTTGACTTTCTTGCTTACTATATGTAGGTACTTGCACAAGTTTACTATGAAATCAGAGGGAAAAGATTGCATAAGAAGAAGGAGAGACAAGAGAAGTAATAAACCATGATGGGGAGTGCTTTATTTTATGTTTTACATTCTTGATTTCTCTCCATTATTTGTGTACTCTTGTTTAGGTGTGGTTAATATTCTAGAAGTGTTGGATGTCACTTATTCTAGGCTAGGAACTCTTTGATCCCATCTTACATTGGTGAACTTGACACAAGCATTGGTTTTGCAAATTTTTTCATATGGTTTTTGCTTGTTTTTGCAGATTTTAGGTACAAAACGACGCAACTGATAGAAGCAGCAACACATTTTCCAGGAAATGATGCAATTGATAAATCCAGTGACACATTTGATGAGAAACAACACATCTATAGGAAGCATTTATGGGCAGGAAATTTGAATTAAAAAACACAACACAATCGATTTTATGTGGCACAACACAACGACACAACTGCTAAAAGTAACGTTGCATTTGTCTACTAGGTATAAAGTTTTAGTTTTAGCATCTTCTTTATTTTTCTTTTAGTTTGTGCAAATAGAGTAGAGTTTATGGGTTACTAATTTTATGTTTGCAGCATGTGGCATTCAAGTAGAGCTTCTAAAACTGCTTCTCTTGAAGAAAAGAAAAAAAAAGCTCTTAGTTTATTTTCTTTTAAGCTCTTTAGTTTAGTCTCATTTCTTTATTTTCTAGTTTAGTTTAGTCCTTAATTTCTAAATTTTAGTCTAGCTCTTAATCTTTTGTGCTAACAGGTTTTTGCAACTTTTTCATTGGTCCAAGATCATTTTGTGAAACTACTAATACATAGTTTTGTAGGTTTTAATGTCCAAGGTTTTATTTTGAAACCACAATCTTGTTTCCTTTGGATTAGATAACACTTCATTTGGTGCTCTAAAAAGAACGATTGTCTTTATCACATAGATTTAATTAGAGGGTAAATGAACCACATGTCTTAGTGTTTGAAGGATGGTAGGTATTATACTCTCACCTTGTGCAAACTCAGTGATCAAAAATAAAAACCCATCCATTTTTGTGTTCACCCATTAGAGGGCCTACCTCAATGGGAAAAAGTACTCACCCCAAGGGAATGACCTAAGCAGTAATGGGCTAAATCTAAGTCCTTCTGAACCACTATATAAATTTGTGATTGTGAGGAAAGTTCGCAATCAATGGGATGGTACAAGATAGCTCTCCCCCAATATCTTTATGATACATGAAACCCTTGTTCTAATGGCTGGGAGACCTCTTAAGGGAGTTTATCATTGTATCCCCTAAACTAGATGCCCTTACTAGACACCTCTTGTTTTTAGAAGCCTAGCCTTTCGGTTGTTGCTTGGTATGGTGCAGGGTACAGTAACATGCCCAAAGTTACTTACTATTGACTTCATTGAGTAGAGATAGCAATTCCTGGGAAGTGACTACCTAGGAATTCGAAGTTGGTGCATGTGTAGAAGTGGATGTCATGGAGGGGAGCTAGTTCCACCAAACTCATAGGCTATCCACTCTCGAGAAGGAGATGTGTTCAACACTGATCTGGGGTATTTCAATGGTCCAATACCAAGTATACAAACCCTTTCCTACTAGGATTTGTGCTTATTTACTTGTTACAATTTCACATCAAACCAAACCAAAAAAAGTTCTTCATACTATCTATTATGTTTTCAAGTCATATTTCATCAGAAATAGTCAAAAACTCAGATGAAAATAATTGAAAAATATCAAACTATCAAAAACAACATTCTATAACTACAATTGTTAGACACAAACCCACAACTATTACTATGAACCGCAACTGAGATCTGGAAAACTACAACCATCTACCTAAAACACAATTACTAAAAATAGAGCCTCATTTGATAACCTAAACCACAACCGTGCAATGCATCTGTTGAAAAATAAATCACAATTATCTGCTAAACAAAAATTCCTAAAATCTGTGTCCAAAATTTGATCAAAACAAATCCACGATGACCTATGTCTAATAAACAAGAGAATTACAAGTTTTACAAGCTCATTCTAGCATTCTCATTAGAAATACATTGCATTATATTTTGTATTCCTCCATCCTTTGCATTGCATAAACTAGACCCTGACTCTTAGGTTGCATCTAGACCTTCAAATTTTGAACATAGGGAGACCTTTGAGCTCTTGGAAATTTTGGGTTACATATTCTATTTGTCATTGACCATTGTCCTTGTCATTCTCTTGTCATTGTCACTTTTTCAAGTTTGGGTTTTAGTCTTGTGTCCTAGTCTTGGTTGTCCTCTTATGGTCAATGAAATCTAGAATTTGTGTCCTTGGGTTCACCTTAGCTTGATTTCCACCTTTTTTTCAAAATTTTAGAACTCCTTTGCATTTCCTTGCTCTTGTTTAGACTCATATTGCTTAGTTTTCACTTTGCACCCTTATTCCAAAATCACAAAAAAATCTCATTTTACCATAACATCATATCAATTAGCCAATATTTCATCTATTTGTCTCATTATCCATGCATTTTTATACACCAAAAATACAAAAACATAGTTTTGACCTTAGTTCCAATACTACCTTAATCCTCAATTAGCATCATTTAGTCACCTTATCATCATTCTCAATCATTAGCATCCTTTAGTATCCATTAGCTTCATCCTCATCTTGCACTAGCCTCATTTATCCTTGTATCTAGAAAATCCAAAAAATATAGCTTAGTTCATCATCTTGCATTTACCATTCCACTTGCAAAAGTCTCTCATGGTTGAAACGAGGTCAAAAACTAAATGAAAGGACATGGATCTCCTAAGTGACCCTTTTCATGACAATACCATAGATTCAAATCACTCCTACCTCAAAAGAACATACCACAAAGAGAACAAATTGACCCTTGGGAAGACCTAAACCTCAAAGAATTCAACAAGAAATTAAGCTCTCAAGAGATTGAAAGGGATTATCAAGATCCTAGAGTTTTAAGCATAGTTGACTAGCTTGTTAGTGCTAATCCAAACAAATTTTTCTACGCATTAGCCAAAAAAGGTGCCAAGTTACCTCAAGGTTTTGACGTATCAACCATTATAGAAGAAGAAACTAAAAATCCATTTGGCATGCCCTCCTACAACAAATGACAAAAATATCCCTTGGTACAACTACACATATGACTACCACCACCACACACATCCCAAGCATCCCAATAATGGGAAACAAGGAAACCCATACCACTACACAAGGTCAAACTTTCACATTTGGAAATTCGTCAAACACCATGGGTAAAACCTTCACAAACCCCCATTTTCAAAATGAAATTCAAGGCTCCACATCACAAGGTCCTATACCTTTGATCCAAATTCTAAACCAAGGTCACACACTCTTGACCCAAAATGCAAACCAAGGTTCTATACCAACATCCCAAAACACAAACCAAGGGTCATTATTGTGATTCCAAAGTACACCTTCATCAAATAAACTTCCACCAAATAAGCCTAGAAAGGTGCACATTATCTCACAAAGGCTCCCAAATCATAACCATAATCAAGGGTCTACTACATCATTCCACAATATCAATCAAGGGTCTATTCCATCACTCCAAAATGAAAATCGAGGATCCCTTCCATCATTTCAAAACTCTACTCAAGGACCAACACCCTCACTTCAAAATGTTAATCAAGGGACCATTCCTTCATTTCAAAATGTCAACCAAGGAAAAATTCCTTCACATCAAAACATCAATCAAGGTTCCATACCCTCACTTGAAAATCAAGGATTCAATTTCCAAAACCAAAACATAAATCAAGGGTCCATACCACAATTCCAAAGCACCATACCAAATGCAAACCTCACCCTTGGAACAAATCTAAACACCAATTTCATTCTAAATCAAAATAACACACATCCATTTGGAAATCAAGGTCCCATATCACAAAGCATTAATCTAGATCCAAATCCAACATATGACCTTCACGCCAACACTATGACATCACATCAAAACAATGCAACACTGTCCCTTGCAGACTATTTGGAGGAGTTGTTCCCCTTTCCATTTGATCAAAATCTATACATGCCACCCTTTCCCCCTCATTTCACAAGACCACCTTTTCCTAAATATAAGGGGATAGGGGATCCCATAGAACAAATTCGAGAATTCAACACATCATGTATGGCAGTTGCATATGACCCTACCTATTTGATAAGGTTATTCTGATGAAGTCTCACTGGGGCAGCCTTAGATTGGTTTGCACACCTTCCACCAAGAATCAAAACATGGGGTGAACTAGCTGATAAATTCATCAATAATTTTACCTTCAATATTAAAAATGATGTCACCCTTGCAACATTGAGCACAACCAAACAAGAAGAAGGGGAATCAATTACCTCATTCTACCAGAGATGGCGAGGATTGGTTAGAAAATTCCCTTGTCATATTCCTGAAAAACAACTTGTCACCATGTTTGTAGAAAACCTTAATGGAGAATTGATTAGTCAAGTTCAAATCCAATGTTGCACAACCTTTAAAGAGATTCTTGAAAAAGGAGTCCTTGTTGAGAAATCTCTTATTTCCTAAGAATTGGTCAAGATAAATAGAGAAAATTTGAAACCCAACAATGAGAAGAGAGAATATTGGTCCTAAAACAAGAATGTCACAAATGATGGAGTTGTTGATTCCAAACTAATAACCAAAGGACCAATCATTCAACTTAAAGGCCCTTCTTCATCAAACACATCCAGTACATCGAATACCCAAACAAAAGTTCAAAACCAAATGCTAAACACTGTCCAAAACAACCAACAAAGAATAGGTCCTCCCCATGTCAAGAGAACATACACCCCCTTGGGTGAACCTATCCAATCATTCCTCAAATTAATTTTGCAATCTAATGTCATCACACTACTAGACACCAAGAATTATGAACCTTTCTTGATCAAACCTGATTTGTGGAAAGATGATGAATACTATGAATACCACTATACAAAAGGACACAAAACATCTAGATGTTGGACACTCAATAATATCATTCAAGACCTTAATGAGGATAAAACCATTTCAGTTGATAATTCACAAGGAAAAATCAATGTTGATCATACCATATTCAAGACCCTTTGAAAGAACATGTTAAAGGAAAAGCCTCCAATTCAGGGAATAATAGCAATAATGCTAATTATGTAGCTATCAAACACAATTACAACACCATCATCCTTAATGTGACACCCTTTGATGATCGCATTGCCACTATCACCATAAACAAGCCAAAATCAAATTGTGTTGTTGCTACCTGCATAACCAAGATAATTGTTCCAAGTCCATTCACAAATCCTCAACAAAAAGGTCAATATAACCTCCTAGATCAACTAGGGAAAACTCCCGCACAAGTTTCTATCTTGGAACTCCTTTGCATATCACCACAACATAGAGAAATCCTTGATAAAGCCTTGGAAGAAGCCTCCATACCCATAAATCTGGATGTTAATTAATTTCAGGCCATGGTTGGATACCTAGCTATGCCACACCATGTCACCTTCTCCGAACAAGACTTTTTTGCACCTAAATCTGATCATAATAACCCCTACACCTAGAAGTATGTGTTAATACACACAAGATCAGACGATTCCTAGTAGACAGTGGAGTAGGTCTAAATATTTGATCGCTAAAATTAGTGAAATCGTTGGGATACCTTGAGAATTGTATTGACCAAACCAATAAAATTGTGATCAAAGCTTATGATGATGCTAAACGTTCTTTTGAAGGCATAATTTCACTTCTAGTGAGAGTTTTCCCAACAATATAGGACATAGTATTTCACGTCTTGGATCTAGATTTACATTACAATCTCCTCCTTGGCTGCCCATGGATTCATACCATGAGGGCTATTCCTTCCACCTACCATCAATTCCTCAAGTTCCCACATGACACTAAAATCACTATTCCAGGGGACCCTGATCCTTTTCAATACTGCTCAAACTTAAAGGAATTGTTGAACGCCAAGTGCCCATCAATCGAGAGGCCTCACCTTCCACTTCATCCACCACTCCATCTCACTACATTTATCCATCTAATATTTTCAAATCATCTAACTCATTCATCACACCCTCCATGCCCAAGATCTAGATTCAATACAAAGGATGCTGACAATACGATATGAAGAGTCTCTTTTTCATTGGAAAATTGCCAAAATCACCAAAGTCATATGGAAAAATGCATCCCCTGTAGCCTAAATTTGTCATCCAAAATCCTCCTACCACCTTCACTAAATTGGGGGAACATGCTAAATAATCTCTAGATGACCATATTCTCACATGGCTATACAAAGAAGAGGAGGAAACTGAAACTAAGAAATTTCCAATTGAACAATATCCAAAAGGGTTCCAAATAATGAAACAACATGGATATGATGGAAACAATAGATTGGGACTAAATAAACAAGGAATTTTGGAACCTCTACAACCTCCTAAGCTAATAAGTCATAAAGGGTTAGAGTTTGTACTAGTAAAAGTGACTATCTGAGGTATCGGGTTACCTTTGAGTGAGTCTATTGACACTTTAGATGAGATTGAGACATATGAGGCCCTTAGAATTTTGAGGCTAATTCCAATGAATATGAATGGGATTCCCTATCCTCTACTTTCATGGACCTTGACAAGCTATTTGGGGAATTTGATCAAATTCTTACCATTGATTCCTCACAAAATCCACCAAGTACCGATCTAAAAATGTCTTTGACTAAGGAAGAATGGCTCCAACACTACTTTTGGCAATCCATTGATCCAGCCTCTTAGGAGCGTAATGACTCTAGTTCCATCTTTACCTTGTCTTCCTACACAATGACCCTTGACAATACTAATCGTGGCTTACCTCTTGTCTACCCTCAACTTATAGATTGGTACCAACAAGGACCACCAAGTTTGGACACTTTCGAGAATGAAAAATCCATTGTTGAGTTCATGGGACTTCGTGACAGAATATCGACTGGGGATCATAAAGTTGGATTTTCTATAGAACTCAATTATGTGGCATACTTTGGTGAGGTCATCCTGTCCTCTAGTCACAAAAGTGAAAATGAAAAAAGAAAAAATATAAATAATAGGTCTTCAGGTGAAAACTGAAAGACACTTGTTGATCATGAAAAAGTACAAATAAAGGATGTATCTAAAGGTTAAAACCTCTTTGAGGCACTCGAGGATGGAGGATAGGACTATCTCCCTATAGACTAAGAGATATCACCATTATTATAGAGGAAATGGAAGAAGTAAACATTGGTACACAAGAAAATTCCAAAATCATACAGTTAGCAACATCATTGACCATCAAGGAAAAACCTAAGTTCATAGCATTCTTCTCAGAAAGACAAGTCAATTTTGCATGGTCATATTCTGATATGCCTAGATTGGATCCTGAATTGGTTCTACATCACTTACCACTACTACCAAATTCCAAGCCATTCAAACAGAAGTTGAGAAAAATGCATCCACAAATCACACTCCTTGTCAAGGTAGAACTCAAGAAGCTCTTAGACGTTAGATTAATTTTCCCAATTGATTACGTAGAATGGATATCAAATCTAGTTCTTGTCAGAAAACCAAATGGCTAAATCAGAGTTTGCATAGATTTCAAAGACCTCAACAAGGCCTATCCCAAAGATGATTTCCCTTTGCCAAACATTGACATCATAGTAGATTTAACTATTGGACACGAAATGCTCTCATTGATGGATGGATTCTCAAGTTACAATCAGATAAGAATTACTACTAAAGATCAACCAAAGATAGATTTCACATGCGCTTGGGGAACTTTCTATTGGAATGTCAGGCCACTTGGACTAAAAAATACTGGAGCTACCTATCAAAGAGCCATGACTACAATTTTTCATGACTATATGCATGTCCTTATGGAAGATTATGTTGATGAACTTCTCTCTAAATCTCTAGAATGAAGTGGACACTTGGTAGTATTGGGCAAGATTTTCACCCAACTTGAAAAATATCAACTTAGGCTAAATCCAAAGAAATGTGTTTTCGGGGTCCAATCAGGTAAGCTCCTAGGATATATTATCTCTCGCAGAGGGATAGAAGTCGATCTTGCTAAAGTAAAAGCTATCTTGGACATGCCATCACCAACCAATATTAGTCAATTAAGGACATTACATGGAAGGTTACAATCAATCCATAGGTTCATCGCTTAGCTAGTTGACAAGACCCATCTATTCCAACATCTATTACAAAAAGAAATTCCCTTCAATTGGATTGATAGGTGTCAACAAGCATTTGATCAAATCAATAAATATTTATTGACTCCACTAGTACTTATGCCACCAATTGACAAAAGACATCTAATACTATATGTGACAGCTACTACATCAACACTAGGGGCATTATTAGCACAAAATGACAATGATGACAAGGAAAGGGCAATATACTATATTAGTTGCACTTTAGTCATGTATGAGCTAAAATATAGTCCTATTGAGTGAGCATGTCTAGCAGTGGTATTTGCAACACAAAAATTGAGACACTATATGCTAAATCACAGGACAAAGTTAATTTCCAAAATTGATCCTTTGAAATATCTTCTCAGCAAAGAAGCATTAACAGGAAGGCTAGCTAAATGGGTTATGATTCTAAGTGAATATGACATTGAGTATGTTGACCACAAAGTAATTAAAGGACAAGTAATAGCTGACCAACTCATAGATGCACCATTAAAAGTAGGCCATCCTTTGATATCTTATTTCCTAGATGAATCAATCTTTGTCATAGACACACCAACAACATGGAAGCTATAATTTGATGGATCTTATACAAGTCATGGATCAGGAGTTGGTATTTTATTTATCACACCTCAAGGAGAATCCATTCCTAATTCATTTCGAATAGCATTCTTGTGCACAAACAACATGGTTGAATATGAAGCATTATTGACAGGACTCCAAATGGAAATAAATTAGAAAATCAAGGACCTTCAAGTCTATGGTGACTCTCAATTAGTGATTAAACAAGTTAATGACGATTATGACACCAAGGATGAGAAATTAATGCCCCACAAGCACATGGTAGACAGCTTCAAACTATACTTTGATAATATTTCTTTTGAATAGATATCGAGAATCCAAAACAAATCAACTGACACAATGGCTACAATTGGATCTCTCTTGGACATTCCCAACAATTCCTTGCAATATGATTTCTTGGTGGAACAACTATTGATCCCCACATTCAATGTCCTCGAAACTGAACTCGTGTGTGAACTTGTTGGTCTTGAATCCCCTTGGTATAAAGACATCTACAGTTACTTGCATGACCAAATTATCCCTCCTGACTTGTCTCTTAACCAACACAAAACCTTTATTCAAAAAGCATCCAAATATGCCATCATCGGAGACACTCTTTACCACCGCAGCTTAGATAGCACCCTCCTTCAATGTCTCAACTCAAATGAAGCACAAACAATCTTGCAAGAGGTACACTAGGGTATATGTGGGGATCACTCTGTTGGTCCAAACTTAGCTAAAAATCTCATGAGAATAGGGTATTATTGGCCAATGATGGAATGTGATGCTTATCACTTTGTGAAGAAATGTCACTAGTCTCAAATTCATGGAGATCTTATACATGCACCAGCTCAGGAACTACAACTGCTTACTTTTCCTTGGCCATTTTCTCAATGGGGACTCGACCTCATAGGAAAGATCCATCCCACCTCTACTAATGGACACAATTTTATCTTTTTCACCACTGAGTACTTCATAAAATGGATCAAATCCATCCCTCTAACCTACATTATGGAAAACAAATAGCCAAGTTCATCCTAAAATATATCATTTTCCACTATGGTATTCCATGGTCCATTGTCACTGATAATGGTTGCCCTTTCAAAAACTAGGATGTCCATGAGCTTTGTGAAAAATTCCATACCCAACATCATTTTTCTACTCCATATTACCCCAAAGGAAATGGTCAAGTTGAGGCATCTAATAAGACAATCGTAAAAATCTTAAAGAAGATTGTCAATGATGTTGGTTGTGACTGGCACCTACAACTCAATCCTACTTTATGGGCCTACCATAACAGTGTTCGTACCCCTACTAGAGCCACTCCATATTCGCTTCTCTATGGATCCAAAGCTATACTTCCTATAGAGGTCAAGTTACCCTCCCTACGAGTCTCCATGCAAGGCATGATTGATCAAGAATAATATCATGTATCCTATCTGCATGAGCTAGAATTATTGGATGAAAAGAGACAAAATGCTTTGACACATCTACAAGCATACTATAATTTCCTTTGATGCAGCTATAATAAAAATTTCCAAATCAGAAGCTTTGACATTGGTGACTTAGTCCTAAGAAAAATGCGAAGAATTAAGTAGAACGAGAAAAACCTAGAAAGTTTGAACCTAATTGGTTGGACCCTTATATCATTACAACATCAATTGGATCAGGTGCTTATCAACTTTCAACTCCTGAAGGAGAACCATTGTTTGAACCTATCAACAATATGCACCTTCACAAGTACTACACTTAATTCTCAGAGTATCCCTTTAAAAAGTCAAAAATTAAAAAATTAAAAAAAATGGTCACCTTGATGAAAACCTGACAAACAGGCATCTTGGTGACAACAAAAAAATTTAAAAAATGGAAAAATAAAAAAAAATATTAAAGAGAAATAATTCACCCAAAAGTGAAAACCACTTTGGTAGTGCTTTAGATAAGTACCATGGTGAAAACTTGGCAAACAAGCGCCACGTGTAAGTCAGTCTATGCTCCTCCATCTATTGTCACTTTATTTGGTCCTTTTTCCTTTCCACCTATCCATTCACACATGATACTTATTCATAATAAATCCTTGTCATCCTTCTCATGGCCTAAGAATCATTGATATTTAGTATCTCGATCATCCTTTGCATTCATCTTTCTTATAGTTATGTGCCTTGTCAAAACTTATCACTTGGTCAAATTTATCATATGTGTCCCTATCCCTAAAATAGGATGCGTCCTTCATGTGGTTGGGTATCATCACATTGCTTGGTCATATCAATCAATCGATCAATTTGGTCAACCTTTTCAATAAATTTCTCCATAATCAGGATGTGTCCTTCCTAAAACCAGGTGTTATCATAATTAATAAACTTTGTCAAATCAATAAATCTTATCATCTTGGTCAATCACTCTTGCCTTAATCAGGATGTGTCCTTCCTAAGTTTAGGCATGGTCAATCAAATCAATTTATCAACCCTTTTCAACTTATCAATTGATCCTTGTTAACCTTTCGATCAAATTGGGTCATCTTGGTCCACCTAATCAATCAATCAAACAATATTATCATTAACATTCACAAACACTATCTTGGCAAACACTTTGTTGATTTGGATTTGTCTTATCTTTTCAATTGGTTTTGGGTCATATTACTGGTCTCTTTGAGGATTTCCTATCAATGGATTTAGAGGGATGATGATGGATCATGGCCTCTTTTCTTTGTTTGTTGTCTCTGGTTTGTCTTGGAAAAAAAACTAGGATAATTGGGTCCTTAGTATGAGCCAGGACATTCCTTGTCTTTTTTACTATTTGTCCCTCCCAAATGGTCACCTTGCACACCTTGTTTTATGTCATACCGTGGTGTTTGTGGACCAGTTGTGAAAATTTTGACACTCAATGATGATAAATATAAAAATTTAAGCATGAAAGTTGGTTCCCTTATCATTCCTTGTCTAACTTTCCATCTCCATCTCCCTTTTCTTTTCCATGCTAACATTCATCTCTTCCATATCCTTCACACTAACATTTCTTTTTTCTACATCTTGATAGAGTCATGTGACACACCAAAACATCTTGCATCCATAATCATGCTAGATTACATCATAGAAAGTACCATCATCGTAGAAATCATTTTTATATTAAGTCACATTTAATTGCATAAGAAAATACAAAAGCACAAAATGTACCCATATATCATTCATATCTCATCTTCATGTTAGTATCATTTGCATCATGAATTTCATCATAACATCACATCCCATATCACATAGTATTACATTCCATAACATGTTATATTATAATTTGTTTACATTGCACTTCATATAACATCACATTTTACATTATGATTCTTCACATCACATATTGCATTGTGTTTTACATTACATACCATATACACTATGTCCTATTATCACATATCACATTAAGCATCACATATTGTATTCACATTACATATTTTCCATCAAACATTTTGCATTATTATACAAACATTACATTACATTACATTAATACATTCCATATCAAATTGCATTAGGTCATTTCCATTACATCCATCATTCATGCATAGCATAATAAGAACATCCATAACTATAAATGCATTACATAATTATATTTCACTGTACTCATAACATAATCATATAGATCATCATCATATCACGCTACATTTGGTAAACATTAGGTCATCCATATTGCATATAATAAAAGCATAAACATTCATAACATAGTTATTAGCACATAATCATAAAGCATATCAAGACCATTGCATCATCATATAGAATGCATCAATATACATCATAAATGCATGAAAATTTAAGCATAAAACAATAAACATATCACAATGCATATCATCAACCACCGCCAAAATCATATATATATATCACTCAAAAATAAAAGTGTCATAGAACAATGTCAAGATGTGTCCAATAAAATTGGAGCTCGTAGGCTCGATAATAACATAACAGTGTCCATATAAAAATAGAAATAACAAGAGGCTCTATCCCGAACTACCCTAATCACCTGTTCCTAGGGCATCCTCTCTGTGTGGTGCATTATTGACCCTATGCTTTGTAGCAAGAGGCCTATCATATGGAGTGGGCCGCCTAGCATCTGATGTCTCACCCTGGGACCTACTCTGTGTTTGTCGGCTATGAGTCCTACTACGTCGTCCACCCCATGAACCACTATATATCTTGGAAAATACGGGCTCCCTCCTCTCTAGATGTACCACCCTCTCATGCAAATCCCTATAATACTAACTGGCCTTGTTCACACTAGCATACTCTTGAGAAACCTCGACAATAGACCAACTACATGTAGATGTGAACTCAATCATTCATTGGTCATTCTGTTGCCATCTAATGACGACCAAATCCCTCTCTACCTAAAATGCATCCCTCTCAGCCTTAAGGCCATCTCTCTCAGTAGTAACTATCCTAAAATATGCCTCAAGGGCCTACGCTTGAACTTGCAAGGCGGCTATCTTTTGCTCCGCTGACCCCTCTCCCTCCCCACTCCCCACCTCCTCTAGCATCTCCTCATCACCCATCACCATCACCACCTCCTCTACATATCCCCATCACCACCTCCCTTGACCTCCATGGCCTCTGGTTGTGCAATCTCCACTACAGGAACCTCTGCATGCTACTCCCCGTCCTATACCAACACCTCTACTATTGCTCAGACCTCTAGTCTATCCTCCTCCATCTCTACCTCCTCCCAGATGGGTGGTAGCTACCAACCCTCCTTTTGTCCTTTGTCCCTCCACCTCACTTTTTTTTCACCTCCTCCTCCTCCTCCTCCATCACCCCCATCATCCCCCTGTCCCATCTCCCTGTCCTCTATCTCCTCTGCCTCCCCACTGGCCTCTCACACCCTTGACTTGGTGTTCTATTGGAATTGGTTGTTGTAGATCATTCAATGGAATAGGTATGTGAATGAGCCACCAAGAATCATACTCTAGTGTCGTGCATGTGTCTACATCCCCTCCTCTCCACTCTCAATCTAAGGCCTACATAGCATCTATCTCATGCTCAGCTATAGTGACAACAATCTATGGACCCCAAGGATGCACCTCACAAGAGGACTGGCCATACTCTGATGTCCCTACCATAACTCCCTATCTCTCCCCAAACTTCCTTCACACTCTCTTCAAGAGATACATCTCGATAATGTGTTGTGACTGCACTGTCCACCCAATTAGATACCATGGCTATAGACACAAAGGTAAGTGGTCATCCTCATCTATCCATAGTTGGCAAGTCCTGTAAGGTCTCGAAATTAAGCTCACTAGTGTATCTATACCATGCCTCCAATAACCCACATTTCCAACATGTGTCTAAGTCAGTTCCCCCTAATATAGATAAGCATATGGTGTGGTACCCACCACCTGCCGAACCATTGATGGACGAAACACTACTATGTGCTCCCATGCCCAAACTATCAGCAAGGTCACACCATAGCTCAAGTTTTGCCCCTCTCTATAGATGATATCATCCAACTAAAAATAAAGCATAGCCAATAGAGATGGCCCCCATACGTAGATTGTCCTGTGATGAACCATCTCTCCCCAACCAACCAAGAATCCATGACCCCTCCAGTCCGAAATCAAAACTCCTGCTATCAGCGCGCATAGAATACAATCAAATCAATCATACATCTCCACCAGTTTCTCCCATCAGATCTCATGCCCCTAGATCCTAAGCTCAGCATCGTCCTCAATATCATAATACTCATGCAAGGCTTGTAGCCCCTATGTCGGGTCATATCAAACTTGTGCATCACGAATGGGTAACCTCAAGATCCTGAACACATCCTCCAGGGTGATTGTTTCCTCTCTTGTTGGCAAGTGGAAGCTACTAGTATTTGAATGCCACCACTCTACTAATGTTGTCAGCATGCCCCTATTCACCCTAATGGTAGGCATATATGTCACATAGAACAAACCAAGCTCCAACAACACATCCTTCTCATCATCATCTAACTGGTCCCACAGTTGGAACACATCTGGCTTGGACTCTCATGTGTAAATGGGAGGAAGATGCACCTAAATACATCAAGAACCCAATAATGTCAATCTAAAACCTCCATTTGACCTATTGAACCTAAATTGATCAAGTCAAACTTTCCTAGTCTGGGGAAAACTCTTAATCAGGAAATTGTGTCACAGTTATTACCAAATGTATCACATACACTTATAACCAGCCTACATCTACAAATGTGTCACATCACCTAGTCATTTGCATCACAAAATTTCATGTGTTGCACCGTAAATGCTTCTGCCCCTATCCTAATGCACTTGTGTCATGTCGAGACAATTGCAGTGAATCACTTATCAAATGCGTCGAACGCGATGAGAAATGTGTTGCACACCGTGCGATGCAATTTCCTGCTAAATTATCTCCTAACCTAAATGCATGAAAAACAAAAAAATTAAAAGCTAGGTTAGTAGTACATATTGGGGTGGATGCTCCCTCAAGTTAGCAACGTGTATGGATCCAATACGCCTGGTGGGAATCCTATGGAATTGGAGACATTTTAGTTGCCTAATCACTTATAGCTCTTAAAATTTCTAAATTTGGAATGTGAAATGACCCTTCTTCAAATTCAAATTGTCATTTATAGGTTCAAACTTAGGGTTTTTGACCTGCCTTGCCTTTTGGTCACACCTTTTGACACCCTTGACCTCATTATTGATCTTGAATCTTGATTATGTCTTCACCATTGAATTCCTAGCCTTCCATTTTTCTTATCAAGACAATTTCCAAAATTTTAAAAATCTTTGAAAATTTGTCAAATTTTCCCAAGGGGGCATACTTGTACCCTATTTTCATTGGGGCATCCTAGAGCACCTCTTGACTGAATTTATTTGATACAACGCAATGAACTACATTATTTCAAAGAGGGGAAAAATGTAGACACCGAAAAATGTCCTAAGTCTACGAGCGTCATTTTTCTTGGTCATTGTCTTCCGATAATTGAATAATTTTAATTATTCAATTATGTTCGATCAAATTCCTCTATTAAGGGTGATCCCACGAAGCTGGTTTACAATTTCTAAAGATTTTTATTTTTGCTGAAATCACATATTTTGAGAAAATATAATGATTTAAGCCTTAAATAATTCCATTTAAAGCATTCCAATTGAAGAGGGTTTGATCAAACTACCTTAGATCAAACGGTCCCCTTGGATAGAACCCCGCTGGTTTTAAACCATGCCTATAACAGAGTCTCTTTTACACCTATCAAAATGCTAATAAAAAATCATTTTTGATTTACCTTTTATGGGATCAAATGAATTCATTTTATTTTATTTTTTTGTAAGTATGTATTCCTTATTATAAGCTTCCCAAAAATTATAATTTTAAATAAATTTAATTTTATTATTAGATTTATTTTTTATTTCTTGTGAATGTAGGCTTTTCACCGAAAATGAAGCTCTTTGTTCTAGACATGTGGAAAAATAGAAGATTATCAAAAAAAAAATTGAAAAATATGAGTGCATCAGATATTAAAGTCCTTGATCCAACAAAAAAAAAATTGAATTTCGATACATACAAAAAAAATTATGTGTTATACGGTCTGCCTATGTTTGAATTGTAATTGTTTTGACTTCAAAACTTGATTAAGGAAAAAATGTTTAATAAAAAACTATGAAACCAATTGGAAGCACTAGATATCATAGTTAGAAATCTAAATTCAAAAAAAATAGAATTTTATCCTTCATGGAAAAAAAATTTATGTGTTATATGGTGAGCATCACTCCTTAAAAATGGTGTTTACTAAAAATAACTAGTTTTCGAAGGAGATGGAAAAAGAAGTGCAATATGATTCCAAAAAAATTTAAAAATATATATTTAGAATCTACAAAAAAAATTTCACAAATCACTAGTTTGCATCATCTTCGAATTCCTCATGGTTTAGCCGCTATAGGTGCCCGAAAGTGAAGATTTAGTTAGAAAAAATCAGTTTAGTGTCCAGTTTGGCCAAAAATTGTAAACCAATATTGTGGGATCACCCTTAATTAAATAGTTTTTAATTATTTAATTAATTCTCCTTCTAATCTCTATTATATCTTGATCAATTAAAATTATTTAATTACGTCACTAATCCCCCCTTTTCCTCAATAATTAAATAAATCATTATTTATTTAATTATTTATCTTTCATCATCTGTCTATAGTCAGATAATAATAATTATTTGACCTTTTATTCTTCTATAATTAAATAATTGTCAAAATTATTTAATTATGTGGCATTCCTCTCTTTTGAATAAATAATTCAAATCAATTATCCATGTCTAATTTCCATCTCCCCATTTAATTAAATTGATTAATTTAATTAAATTCTCCTTTTTCATTTTCTTCAAATAAATAATTTGGATAAATTATTTATTTGCCACTTGTCCACTTTCTCCATTTTCAAATAAATTATTTAAAATAAATTATTTATGCACCTCTTCTAGCCAAAGATGCCTTGTCATTAATCCATGTCATAGCCTTCATTGTTGTCATAGCCATCAGGCGTCATAGCTGTCGATGTCATACCTATCATAATCTTTACAGGAATGGCATATTCTTGGTGCATCCTTTCTCAACTGTTGATCTTGGCATCTTTCTAGAATTTTGATCTTGGCCATCCATTTCCTAACCTCCCTCTCATGCATCCTCATATGTTGATCTTGGAATATTTCTAGAAGATTAATTTGGACCATCCATTCGAATGGTTATCTATAAAAACAACCTTCCTCTCCCATTTTCAACTTAACAGCCATTATCTCTGAATTTCTTACTTACTATTTGTAGGTACTTGCACAAGTTTACTATGAAATCTAAGGGAAAAGATTGCATAAGAAGGAGAGACAAGAGAAGTAATAAACCATGATGGGGAGTGCTTTATTTTATGTTTTACATTCTTGATTTCTCTCCATTATTTGTGTTCTCTTGTTTAGGTGTGGTTAATAGTCTAGAAGTTTTGGTTGTCACTTATTCTAGGCTAGGAACTCTCTAACCCCATCTTACATTAGGTATTTGAAGGCTACTAAATAATTTGGTCTTTGGTATCTAAAGAGTGAAAACTTCACTCTTATAGCATACACAAATGCAAATTGGGCAAGATTTGTAGATGACAAGAAAAGAACTAGTGGTGCATTCTTCCTTGGAGATAATTTGGTGTCATGGTTGAGTCAAGAGCGAGAATCGGTTTCTTTATCTATATCAGAAGCATAATATATCATTTCAGCATCATGTTGCACATAGGTGCTTTGGATGAAGTAGAACTTGAAGGAGATTAAGGTTGAGTTTGAAGGTCCTATTACTATTCTTTGTGATAAAACAAGTGCAATAAACATTTCAAGGAATCCGGTGATGCAATCAAGAACAAAAAAAATTGCAATCAAACATCATTTCTTGAGAGAGAAGGTTGCTAAGAAAGAAGTAAATTTGGAATATTTGGATACAAATTAGCAAGTTGCATACATATTCATGAAGCCACTTCCTAAGGATACATTTGAGTTTCTCTAGAAGAAGTTGGGAGTTGCTACTCCCTCATCTTGATTCAAGAGGAAGCATAGGGTGAGGGGGAGCTTGGTCTCCCTACCACAAGAAGGGTTGGAGCTCTTGTGGAGTGTTGTTCAGAAGTTTTGGTGCATGGAATTAGGGGAATTTTATCTAAAATAAGGGTTTTAGATGTTGTAGCATGTCAGTTAAGGGGAGAGAATGCTAATCATTTTCCATTGATTGATGTCAAAGGAGAAAGTGAGCTCATAATACTAAATTTCTTAGAAAGAATAACTATCTTGGGAGAAAGTGTGCTTAATAGAAAGTGAGTTCAAGAGGTTGAATTGCTTAGAAATAATATATCCATCATAGGGAGAGAAAGAGCTAAATTGAGGAAATGCTAAATCTGGAGAAGATGAATGTTGAATTTCACAAAAGGAATAACTATCTTTTCTTTCTTTTCTTCAATGCCATATATTTCACAGGGTGAGTGAATGGAACAACACTTGAATCTTTCATACTTATTCTTTCTATTGTTTTGGTGTGTGTTTTTTTGGTCCCAACAATTTGTTCTTTGCCATCAATGACAAAGGAGGAGATTGTTGAGCATAGGTTGTCATTGATAACAAACTAATTTTAGTAGGTCATTGTTTTTGTTAGTGGTTATCAAAGGGTGTCAAGCCTATCAGATGTGAAGGTTGTCAAAGATGAAGAAATATTTTAGGAGTACAAGTATTGACAACAATCTAAAAGTTCAGGTAGTTTGTTGTCTAACAGTGTGTAGGTTGTCTAATCTATCATATTTTGTATCATGTTGGTCATGGTGTGACTGCCTTCGGATAGTTCATATATTTATCATACCATGCCAGGTATGCAGTAAAAAATGTGTGTGGTGATCTAGGAGGACATCTTTTGGGCAAAGAGATTACTTAATATGGGTGGAATTTCTTACATAAATGTATTGTAGCTCTACAATTTGGAAGGAGAGCATTCCTACACTAATTTTTATTAGTTTTATGAGTTTCTAGTGGCACAGATCAATGTGTGAGTTTGAATTACCAAAAGATTCATAAAACTATTCCAATTTTGAGGTGAGGCATGTGTGGTAATGGCTACAACATGCAAAATTCATTTCAATCATGTGGAGGATAGGACCTATTTAAGGTTCCCTTTGTGGAACAAGGTGTCAAGTGTTGTTGGCAGCAAGGTTAGACCTTTTTATTACACATTTCATGTAATTTGAATTTAGGTCTATATTATAATGTTGTCTAAGTTTGTGTGGATCCTTATCCAACATAGAAGAGTGTTATTATCATGTCATGTATATATTTCAATTGTTCAGATGCATCTAAGAGTGTTAGTGCATCCATGTATGTCCGAATGTAATTAATGATTATAGCGAAAGTACAGGAGTGGGATGTACAATTGTGTAATGAATGGAAGGTATGTGAAAAAAGTGTGAGCATTAGTATCAATGTGTTTGTTGGTGCAAGTTCGAGTTATATTTCAAAGTTTCCATTATTTATGTTCTGGTAGGATTGGTGTTCTACTTCTTGTATTGTTTCAGTAGGGATTGGTGTCTCCTATAGGTTGGTTCCTATTGAACCTTTTTGGGATTGGTGTCTCTGGTAGGTTATTGCCTACTCTATATTGTAAAATTCTCTTATTATATTTCTTCTTGTGAGATCTTCTCACTGTGGTTTTTCCCTTTCTGGGTTTCCACATAAAAATATGGTGTTATGTGTTATCTCATGTTGTGCTTTAATTGCTTAACTTGCTAGCTTATATGGTTCAATTCTTTTCATGTTGAAATAATTTAAAGAGGTTGTTAAGGTTTTCAAAATATTTGTATCATTTGAATCCACCCCCCCTCTTACTAGTGTATATAAATTATTTGACAAAGTGGGTAGAAATTAAAGCCTCACAACATGCCAAAGATAGTAAGGTGGAAAAATTCTTGTATGAAGAAATTTCTACCCACTATGGGATGCCTCAAAATATTGTCACCAATCAAGGGCCACATTTTACATCAAACTTGACTGCATCATTGGTTAATGAGTACAAATTTAGGCACAATAAATCCAGCCCCTATCATTTTTAAATCCAATGGTCGAGTTAAGGTAACAAACAGAGAGATTGAAGCAATTCTAACCAAGACAATATCATTGAATCAGGGAGACTAGGTGTTTGGTGTACCTAAAGCAATCTAGGAATATTGAACTACATGGAAAATAACAACAAGATTTACACCTTATGAATTGGTCTATGGCACAAAGGCCATCATCCCTATTGAATTTGAATATAAAACTTTAAGAATGACACTTAAATTAGGTATAGAACTCTCTACAACCCAACAAGACCAAATCATGCAACTTAATGCTTTTGTTAAACTAAGAAGGAAGGTCGTTCACCACATAGATATTATACAAAAGTAGAGGATCTAATGGCACAATCAATTTATAAAATCAAAGGTACTTTAGAAAGGTGATTGGGCCCTACTATATGAATGCAAGTTAAGGATCACAAGGGAAAGTTACAAACTTGTGGTTGGGCCGTTATGAATTTGAGGTCTACCTAAATGGTGCAATTAAATTGATAAAAAATGATACTTCCATATTATGTTTAATATTCAACAAACACTACTTGAAATTGTATTAGAATCCATTGAACAGTGATACCTTGTATAAATTCACATATACAAGAAACCCTAGTTTTGCAACACAAATACTTTAACCACTATCAACAACTTCTTGAAATGTATCATCATGGATGAGCATCTTAGCTCAACCATTAATGCTTTACAAGTATGATTTTATCAGTTATTTATCAAATAAAAAATTCTTGAGAGAAAAAAATTGGGTTTTGTTGGATACATCATTACAATAAAAATTGATTACCCATCTAGCAATGGGTACAAGTTCTCTCTATTTCATCATCCACTATCAAAGGGGCTTGTAGTAGTAGAACATGATGAGCACAAGGTTATACTAGGAGGGGGAATGAAGCAGTATAACAATATTCTTTTTTCTTTTTAAACTTAATTAATCACTTTAAGATTTAACCAAATTTATCACATATAAATCAAATAATGAATAACAAAATAACAAAAAAATTACATGGAAACCTTTGCAGGAGAAAACCATGGAAAAAATATTGCTTGTATTAAACTTAATTTTAAAAATTCTAGAGGCACCGACCCTTCATTCAATTTGTGAGAACCAACCCACTAGAGGCACCAACCCCTCATTCAATTTGTGAGCACCAACCCTTCATTCAAATTGTCTTCACAATTTTTTCTATAACTCTCTTTTTCAATCTACTATAATTCTCTTCTTAAATCTGTTATAAATTGATCATAAATTTGTCACAAAATGATCACAATCTCCACATGAAAATATGTTATAAAATTCTTACAGTCTCTTCATAAATTTTAAAAATGATCTTCTTATAATATCCTTATAAATCTATAAATGATCTTAACAATTTGTTCTTCATAAATCTGGTGTATATGTCTTATTTGTTATCCTTATTCATTCCATACACATACTTCTCCAAATTGCATAAAATCCTTTTATATCTTTACCAAGATAGATGAATTTATGGAGGGATATATCTCAATTTTACTACTTTTCATTGCACCTTTTAATAACAAACTTTATTAATTTTTTCTTTCTTCTTAGTAATATGAATCATTGTTTTTACTTTTTTTATAACAAAACAAAACATAACACATGATGCCTTTTCATTACCAATTGTTGTCTTTGAAGTCTTCATTCATAGCTTTTAACATTGCACATAATGAATCACACCCTTTACCACCTTTAATATTTGCCTCATATTAAAATATAATCATTGTATTATTAAATAACACGCCTTTTATTTATAGCTATCTTCTTTTAATCGTTGCATTTATGAATTGTTACCCGTAATAACTATTAGATAGATCATTTCACCTCTTCACAATTATAATTGCTCCTTTTTGGTTTTTTTCTTTTTCTATTTTTTCTCTTTTGTCTTTTGCTGCTTTTCAATCTTATATTTTCTTTCTAACTTAGGTGATTAAATATAAGTTTCATTTTCATATCCCATAGGGGATCATCCCATAAATGATGACTATTGATTTACCAATGTAAAAATATTAATTTACTTTTAAATATTAAAGGTCAAATATTTTAAAAATAATATTTTAATTTGAATTTCCTTCCAATGTAGCTCCAAGAAAATGAAGGTTGACCTGCAATAAAAATGCTATTTTTTCTTGCAAAAGAGTTTTTCCTTTGACATCAATGACAATATTTAAACAATCTCCCCCTTTGTCATTGATGGCAACCCACTAATCCAACTCATTGCTCCCCATGTCTTTATACTTCTCCCCCTTTGACATCAATAGCAAAGGAGTCCATAGAGTTGTGAGATGGTGTGATGAAGAGCTCCCCCCTCAAAAATAGATCTCCTTAATGACTAAAAGGAGAGGATATCACCCCTAACTTTTTCCTAAGAAACTCAAAAGTCTCTTTAGGAAGAGGCTTTGTAAATATATCCACATTTTTTTCTTTAGTGGCAACATATTCCAACTTTACTTGCTAATATGCCACTTGTTCCCTCAAAAAATGATATCTAATGGGGATTTGTTTAGTCCTTGAGTGCATTATTGGGTTCTTGGAAACATTAATGGCACTTTTATTATCATAAAATATAGGTATTGGGTGATCATATTCCACTTTTATATCTTTCAAATTTTGTTGCATCCAAAGAACTTGAGTACAACAAGAAGTCGTTGCTATGTATTATGCTTCAACAACGGATAGAGAGATTGAAGCTTGTTTCTTACTAAACCATGGAACAAGATTGTTTCCCAAAAAGAATAAATTGCCACAAGTACTCTTTCTATCATCCAAACTACCTGCCCAATCAGCATCTGTATATGCTTTTAAGGTGAATTCTTCACCTCTTGGGTACCATAAACCAAAATCCAATGTTCATTTTAAGTATTAGAATATTCTTTTCACTACATGTACATGTGTCTCTTTAGGAGCAACTTGAAAGCTTGCAACCATTCTAACTGCCTACATAGTATCAAGTCTTGAGGTTGTTATATAAATAAAACTTCCTATCATAGATATATAGAGATTTTGGTTTGCTTCAGGAGATTCATCATTCTTTCTTAACTTACATCCTGTGACCATTGGTGTACTCATAGGATAGCAATCCTCTATTCTAAACTTTTTTAACATGTCTTTAACATATTTAGTTTGTGAAATAAAAATTTCATCACTAAATTGAGAGACTTGTAATCCTAGGAAGAGAGAGAATTCACCCAACATGGACATTTCAAAAAAAAATTGTATTTTTTAAGAAAATCTTGACACATTCTATTTGTGTTTCCTCTAAAGATGACATCATCTACATACACTATAACAATAAATTGATGATCATCTTCAACTTTGAAATAGAGATTATTTTCTACTATACCTCTTTTGAACCCTTGTTCTTGCACGTATTTATCTAGTCTAGAATACCAAGCCCTGAAGGCTTGCTTTAATCCATAAAGAAATTTCTTGAGTCTGCATACATAGTCTTTATTTTTTTCAAGATGAATCCTTCATCTTATTCAATATAAACCTCCTCTTCTAGATTTCCATTGAGAAATTTTGATTTGACATCCATTTGGTAAACTTTAAATTTTTTGTGGCAAGCAAATGCTAGGAACATCTTTATGGCCTCTAGTCATGCAACTAGGGAAAATGTTTCTTCAAATTCAACCTCTTCTACTTGAGCATGGCCTTTACATACCAACCTTGATTTATTATTTACTACTTGACCATCTTCATTTAGCTTATTTTTGAACACCCACTTGGTACCAATTACATTTTTATCCTTGGGTCTTGGGAAAAGTTCCCAAGTTTCCTTTTTCTCCATTTGATTCAACTTTTCTCCCATGGTACTTACCCAATGTGTGTCTTTGTTGGCTTACATAAAATCTTTGGGTTCAATTTTAGAAATTAAAGACATATTTCTTAGTGTGGTGGCCAATATTCTCCTTGTCTCAATTTTTGTATCCATGTCTCCAATAACTAAATCTTCTAGATGATTCTTTTGAACAAACCTTGATGGTGTTTTGGGTGCCTTTGTTGGTGTTGTAGATTTCTCATTTTCAACTCCTTTGCAACTTTCTTCTTCTTCATGATAAACTTCATGATTTATTTCTTCATGGTGTGTGTTATCATCTATATGAACATTTTTTCTTTCAATTATTTTGTGTAACCTTTTATTGTAGCATCTAAAAACTTTGCGTCTTGGGGAATAGCCAAGAAATATCCCTTCATTGGATCTAGTATCAAACTTTCCTAAATTTTCATCTCTCCTTATGTAGCACTTGCTATCAAATACTTTAAAGTACTTAACTATGATAGGCCTACCTTTCCAAAGTTCATATATAGTCTTATCATAGTTGACTCTAATTTGTGCTCTATTTAAAACATAAATTTTTGTATGCACTACTTCTCTGCAAAATGAGTTTGATAACTTGAACTCACTAAGCATGGTTCTTTACATTTCTTGCACTATCCCATTTTTTCTCTTCACAACTCTATTTTGTTGTGGTGTGTTCTTGCACCTGAAAAGTGTATTCTAATCCCATGTCTTTCACAAAATTCCTCAAATTCAATTGAGGTGAACTCACCACCTCTATATGATCTTAGAAATTTAATTTTTAATTCAATTTAATTTTTCTACTAAGGCCTTAAATATCTTAAACTTCTCTAGTGCTTCATGTTTTTCTTTCAAAAAGGTTACCCAAGTAAATCTAGAGTAATCATCAATTAATAACAAAGTAATTTTCACCTTGCATAATTTTTTGTGTGGGTGGGTCCATAGAGATCTTTATGGATGAGCTCCAATAGTTTAGATGTTGAATACTCCTTTGTTTTGAAGGTGGCATTTGTTTGCTTCCCAAGTTGGAAGTGATTACAAATAGTGTTTGAAGGTTTTGATATTTTTGGCATATCTCTTATTGCCTATGTATTGCTGATTTTGACAAGATTTTCAAAGTTGATGTGTCCCATCCTTCTATGTCAAAGCCAACTTTCATCTTATTTTTCCACAAAACATTTATTGCCTCTATTTTCATTTATGATGTAGAGATTATTAGTTGTCTTATATGGCTCTGCTATCAATCTTCTTTCCTTATTGATTTTACATCCCTATGCATGAAATAAGAGAGTATGAGCTTGATCACATAACTGGATTACACTTAGAAGATTGTGCTTTAATCCTTTAACATGCAAAACATTTTTTAAATTTTTTCTTCAATTGTCTAGACTTATAGCTCCTTTTCCAATAATATTGGTTGTAGCACTATCTCCAAAACTCATTGTTCCTTCATCTATGTTCTTCAATGTGAGAAATTTAATTTTGTCACTAGTCATGTGACATGAACAACCACTGTCTACATACCATTTTTCTCCATCATCTTGAGCATGTAGGGTAGTTTGTATTAACATGGATCTCTCTTTTATATCTTATTTCTTCTTTTTCCATACTTTTTAGTTCTCCTTTTGTTCCACAAGGATCTTTATTTTTTTCTTTCTTTGGGGGATCTTCAAAAATAGTTCTATAAAATTGTGTTGTGTACCCATAGTTATTACATTTAAAGCATTCAACATTGTAAAGTAGAGGAGCAAAAGAATTGCAATTCCTTTTATCAACCCTTGAGGTATTATTATCCTTGTTCCAACCAAAATTTCTTATATGATTCCTATATTTTATTGTCTTATGATCAAATTGATTGCATGTGAAACAATAACCAATGAAAGGATGATGCTACTTAGTCATATGCGCTTTCCTTTATGGAAAGAATTTTCTAAAAGTGGTCTTCTTATTCTTTTGATATTTGCTTGGTTTTGATGCAACATTACTTTTGATTTTCTAGATTCTCCTTTGATGGGGTTTTTAAGTGCATTAATATAACTTTTTGACTTTTCTTTATTTGATTCTAATTGTGCCTTTTCTTTGTTTTCTTCATAACCAATGGCGATTTTTATAGATGGTGATTTTTTTTCACTTATGATATTATCTAGGATTTTGGTGCTCTTTTCAAACTTGAAGCTTTTCTTTAACTTGGTGGTCATATTCTCTAATTCCTTCCTTAGAGAAACAACCTTAGATTCTAGTCTTCCACATGTTTCTTCCTTTATCATTAATTTAGATCTTATTTCTTCTTCAATTTTCTTGGCTTCCTCAATTTGAACTTTCAAATCGATGATTATTTTTTCTAATTCTTCAAAATTTTGGTCTTTTTACATTCTTCTTGAAATAGTTGCTTGTACTTTAAATTATTCTTCTTAAGTCTCTCAATTTCGTCTATGGCACAATAGAGTTCTATTGGAACACGTTTACCATTGTGCCAAAATATTGGCCTATTTACACCTACTACAAATTCTAGATGTAATCAAATCCACTAGAGGAAGTTAGTCCATGTCCTAAATTCGAAGGGAGACATTAGCGATTAGTCCAACAATCCCACCTCAGTGTCACCCAAGGGGATTCAAACCCATGGCCATAGTGTTGATACCATTTGTAGGAACATGTTTGTTGTTATTGCAAAATATTGACCTATTAACACTTGATACAAATGCCAAAGATAAACAAATCCATGAGAGGCAATTAGTCCATGTCTTGAATTCGAAGGGTGATGTTGATGATTAGTCCA